>CM053572.1:121455702-121497262 GCA_028646485.1 Cryptoprocta ferox
GCATTGAGGTTGATGGATGCCTCCTCCTCACTCTGGCCTCCAGATAGGAAGGTGATCCCAGTGACAGCGGGGGGCACCGTGCGGCGCAGTGCTGTGACTTCCAGCCACTACATGGCAATATGGTTTAGGTTTCTATTTCTTAAGTTTGCTTCTTTTTAAACATATTTTTAAAATGTTTATTTATTTTTGAGAGAGGGAAAGCACACATGAGTGAGTGTAGGAGTGGAGGATAGGGCAGAGATAGAGGGAGACATAGAATCTGAAGCAGACTCCAGGCTCTTCGCTGTCAGCACAGAGCCTGATGCAGGCCTTGAACTCCCAAACCACGAGATCCTGACCTGAGCGGAAGTCTGATGCTTAACTGACTGAGCTACTCAGGAGCCCCAGGTTTGCTTCTTGATATATGGATTTTTAAAAAAATGTTTATTATTTTTTGAGAGAGAGAACACAAGTAAAGGAGAGGCAGAGAGAGAGGAGGACAGAGGATCTGAAGTGAGCTCTGGGCTGACAGCTGAGAGCCTTATGTGGGGCTTAAACTCACAAATTTTGAGATCATGACCTGAGCCGAAGTCAGAGCCTTAACTGACTGAGTCACACAGGTGCCCCCAATATATTGATTTTGTATTGGTTTGGCCCTCCAGTGATATATTAATTTGCTTTGAAAATCCTAATTGACTGACTTCCAGATATTAGAAGGAAAAAATAAAAGTTTCCTCTTTAACCATGTTTTAAACATAGGTCAGTATTTAGAAATTCTCATAAAATTATTGAAAAGAAGGGACCTGGAAGGACTGTCAGATAATGACTAGCTATATGTGTTTATATTGTGATTTATGTCATTTGCACAAGATAACTTCAAATATCAGCACATTCTTCTTGGATTGGGAAAACTAAACTTTCTTGCAAAACTACTAGAAAGCTAACCAAGCTCTATGGAACCATAAGACAAATAAAATTAAAACTGCTGTTTGCTTGTTTATTTATTTATTTATATATTTATTTTAATTTTCTGTGTTTAAAACATTGCTAAGGGTTTTAGGTGAGATAGGAAAATTTCCAAGTGGGAACAGAAAGATTGATTAGAAAATTCAGTCCAAATTTTCTTATCTCAGAGCTTAAAAGAGGCAAGAGAAATTGATATTTTGTAATGAAACCCTGAGGGTTCCTTCCATTCCATCTCAAATATTAGAACTATTTTCTGGAGAAGAAAAGAAATATCTGATGATATCTTTATACATTTACCAAAAACTAAAATAGGTACAACTTTGAAATTTTGGATGGATATCATTGTTGACTGTTGTGTTAGATTTATTTCTGCACTTCAATGTATTAAAACTTAATGTAATAGTAGAAAATTTCCTTCTAAAAAAAGTTTTTATTTGCTAGAAAATAAATCTATAAACATAATCCTAATATGAGGTATTTGGGTTATTCAGACCACATTAAAATGATAATTAAAATAATGAAAATTACCAAATGTTGACTTTAAAATCTAAGGGTGCATATTCACATGCGTGTAAATGATTCTACCAATTTGAATGTATCTGAAGTTATTTAGAAAGTCAGTTGTGTGACATACAGTGTTTGAAGATCTAACTTTGAATGGGAAATTTGATGCCTTATGTTAGCATGAAATGCTGCCATTCGACAGAAGAAAGAAGGAAATACACAGAATTCATTGCTAGCTGTACCAAAATTGAGACCTAATTTCCTTGCATTTTTGTTTAATGCTGTTCCAGTTGGAGGCATGAAATGAGCTGGATGCATCATCTGAGGATGGCAGCTCCGCAGGCATCCACAGACCTGCTAAAAGGCTTTGCATGTGTTTGTTTATTTTTGGGATTGTATTTCTCAGTTTACGGATGCTTATCCAGAACCAGCTTTGTATTCTGGCAAGCAAAAATGAATGTACTTCGAATGTGTGTGTGTTCTAGTCATATTGACATACTTTATTGAGAAACTAAATACTATTTGTTGATGAAAGTGGGGTGGGGGAATCTGGGGATTTTAAAAGAATGAAGATTAATCAGATATGCTTACAGAAAACCTAGCTACTGCCTAATAGGTAACTGAATGAAATAACTTTGAGTGATGGAAACTCATTGTATAATACATAAGCTATTTGTTATGGGAAAGATAATGTTCACATATTAAAAATGTCAATATGCAAATGAAAGTGAGCATGGCTTTCCTCTCCTGATCTCTGGCAGGCATATACAGCACAGTGAATTTTCTCCCTTGATTCCTTTCAGTTCATTTATGTCATTGTACAGACGTCATAAATAAGACTAAGCAACTGTAAGACATAGATAGGCAGACATCAGCAGCAAATCTGAGTCTGGAAAAGTTAAGAGGCTGTTGTCTTGAATGAAGATTTCCATAGTTGTAAGGAAAGTGCAGAGACCACAGGACAAACTGGATGGAGTAGCCTCTAGGCAGAAACACCTTAATAAAATGTTGGTAGTACTTTATTTATAGAATTAGACTCATATATCCCACATTTCTCAGTTGTGATTTTTGTTATGTAATGTTTTTTTTTTTTCCCTGAAATTTGTTGGGCTCTTATTTTAGCCTTTTCAAACTCAGGTCTCAGTTTTTTCTCCCAACTTTGTCCTTCAACATCTGCTCTATGTTCCCTTCTCCATAAAAATGGATCCAATTCACAGTCTCTTGAATCACATCTAACTTACCCCAGGCCATTTTTCTCTCCCATCAAATTTCCTACTATCCCTACCCCTCTATACTTACTTAAACTTCACATGGACACTCTCCTGCCTCCCAAAGGAATTTTCTTTGAGAACTCCGGGAAGAATTGACTTATCTGTTCTTTGAATTCTCTCCTCCACCTTTTTTTTTTTTTGACTGTGTGTGTGTGTGTGTGTGTGTGTGTGTGTGTGTATAATGTGTTGATGGCATGTTGTTATATTAGTTATCTATTGCTGACCTAACAAATACCACACATTTAGCAGCTTAAAAGCACTAATTTATTATTTCATTATTTGGTGGTCAGAATTTCAAGTACATGGTGGTGGTAAATGTTGGGTGGTTCATACTGTTTCGTAAATCACTGAGTCTTATACATTAAATATGTACAGCTTCCTACATGTCAATTGGACCTCAATAAAGTGTTGTTGTTGTTTTTGTTGTTTTTAAATAAGTCTAGGCACAGATGACTTGGCTCGTTCTCGACTTTAGAGTCTCCCAAGGCCAATATCAGAGTGTTGTCAGGGGTGCTATCCTTTCTGGAAGCTCTTGGTGGGGTGGGAAGTGTGATGGTTCCAAGTTTATACAAGTTGTTCACAGAATTCAGGTCCATGTGGTCATTATAGGATGAGGTGCTTATTTCCTTGCTGGGTTATGGTTTGAGGTCCTTCTCAGCTTCTAGAGGCTCCTATGGTTCATATGATTAGATTGGGCTCATCTGAATAATTTAGGATAATACATTTTAAGGACCACAATCATGCTTCCATATCTTGGCTATTGTGAATAATGCTGTAATAAATGCAAGAGTGCCTATATCTCTTTAAAATCCTATTTTTATTGTTTGGGGGGTGGGCATATATCCCGAAGTGGAATTGCTGGGTCAAATGGTATGTCTATTTTTAAGGGTTTTTTTTTTTTTTTTAAGGAAACTCCATATTGTTTTCTATAGTGATTGGATCCATATCAGTGGATCAATGGATAAAGAAGATATGGTACATATCAATTACCTATATCTGCATTGGCTTCTTGATTTGACTCCATATTCCCTGAATCATGGCTTCAGTTGGCCAGTCTTAACTTCACCTTGGTCAGGTTGCTATGGCAGTGCTGGTCCCAGGGCTGGTCCCAGAGGAAGTAGCTCCCTGCTGAGCTGTTTCTCTATTCCTGAAGTTTTTTTAAGAGGCTCAGGCTAGAAAAAAAGAAAAAAGAAAAAAGAAAAAAAGAGGCTCATGCTAGAGCATACTTTATTTTTTATTGGCTTTTGTAACAGCCTATTCTCTTGTATTCTTCTTTGTGTTTAGAAACGCAGTAGTTTATGGTTCCTCTACTGAGCCCTGCCTGACACAGTATTTGATCCCAGGAATAAGTGCAACATAAGAGATCCTTAAAATAAGTGGCTTTGGATTAGTGGTCAGGTATAGAGAATGATACTACAGCTTAGGACCTTGTGGGTCCTTAGCCAAACATTTGTTAAAACTATCATATATAGTAACATGGCAGGAAAATGTTCCACAGTGCCTATAGCTTTGAGGGAATTAGTTCTATAAAAAAAAATAGTGTTGGTATATTATATCTGCTGCTGACTGTTTTTAACAAAGTATTATATAAAACAGATGATCTGTCACAGGCAAGAATTTTTGAGTGTGTGGGCAGAGATAAAAGATATGGAAAGATTTAGAAATTTGGAGCTTCAAAGGCAGAAAAATCTATGGCTACCTCTTTGCCCCAAGAGTCAGATGTTAAGGCCAAGCAAAGAAGCCAGTAAATGAGATAGAATTAATGTACTCTAAGTTCAGAAAAAAAAGTTTGAGTATGATTGTTGGCACATGAAATCAACTGCAAGCAAATAGACTAAATGACTAATATATTCTGAGGTAATTATGCTACTGACTGAATAAATCACAATTCTGGGCTGAAAAACCCATGTTGTTTTTTGTTTGTTTGTTTGTTTGTTTGTTTTTTTTCCAATCCAGAAGTAACCTTCAAATTTCCTCTCATGAACAAGCAGGAAATGGACAGGCAATGAGATGGGTAGCCTCTAGGGGGAAGTTACTCTCTAACATCCAGTTCATTTTTGGCCACAAGAGATGAAAGAGGAGTAATGACCTCTAAGAGAGCAAAACCCTAAGAGGGCAACAGAGCATCCTGGTAATGACGCTCCCAGAATGCTAACACAAGGTCTGTACGAGGAATCCACTTCATTTCCAAGAAACAAGTTTTGTAATTCTAGTCACCAGAATCATTCTTCACCAGTGACCAGTTGTCACTGAGGGTCTTTAATGCCCCTGCTTTTTTGAATGTTAATATTAACTATGTTTATTTTGTTTCTATTCATTCACGTATCTCACAGTTGAAGAACTTATTCTGAAATCATATAGGTGAAATGAATTATTGTAAATCTATCTTAGTCTAAGCACATTTTTTAATGCATAGGGAACAATGAAAGGGATCAGTTTTATGTCTCAGTTATGTTTCTACTTTAGAAACATTGCAATTTTATACTCTATTGCATAATTTATACAAGAGTTAAATTATCCATTTCCTAATGTAACCAACTTAGTGTTATGAATAAATTTTAATAAATGACCTGAATTATTCTATGATTTTCATATTCTGCCAAATTTCTGTAGTTTGCGTAAATCATGACAAATGTTTCCTCCTTATTTCCTAAATAATTGAGAAAAAGTGATAAAGAGATCTAACCTTTAGGTGAATCCAAACACCATTATAATAAAGTAGAATTTTAGCTATTTGCATATTAAATGCAACTATCTTGATTGTTGGCTTCTACAGTTAATTTGGTCACAAACTATGGGAATCAGGATAATCTTTGATATATAGTAGGGGTAAATAAATGTAAGGTTTTATGCCATGACTCCCATGACTTTTGAAAACTTAAAAACATTTTTTATATGGTGATACCTTATTCATACCTTCTCTAAAAATCTTTTAAAATTATTGTTGAAGTCACTAATAAAAATAATATATATTAATTTTATCAACAACAAAGTTCTAGGCATTTTCTTAAGCATATTTGTTATTATTTATAATATACTAGTACTCTAATATTATTTCAAATAACATAGTTGAACACAATAATTTCTCAAAGTAAAATATGAATCTTTAAAATAAAACAAACTTTAAAAATGATAGTAAATAGGAATGCAAAATTATTAGTAAAGATGAGAAAGACATTCACCTGTACAGAAAATATACACTGAGTTTATGTTTTCTTATAAGACTACTCCACATACACAGAAAATTATACAATAGACCTCCCATGAGTTAGGAAAAAAAGTATCAATATTTTGTCCACTGTGATTTATTTATCACCTCCAGTTTTCCCCACACCCCTGTAAATGACAAAGAAATCTAGACATCTTGGTCACATCACTAAGCCAAATTTAGTATAGTGATATAGAAGGACTTAATTACCTATGATTTCATATACACATCTTACAAAAATTGTGAGACCTTTTTTTTTTTGAGAGAGAGCGCAAGTGGGGTAGGGACAGAGGGGGAGGGAGTGAGAGAATCTTAAGCAGGCTTCACGCCCAGCACAGAGCCCAAGTTGGGGCTTGATATTACCACTAAGAGATTATGATCTGAGCCAAACCAAGAAGAGCTGGTCTCTTAACTGACTGAGCCACCCAGGCACCCTGAGAAGACATTTTTAAAAAGTTATTCGCCCTTGAAATTTATTCATTATTTCTTGCCTAGTAATTTTAATTATAGTCAATATCTATCCTTTATTGCTCACATTTGAATCTTTATTTCTCATTGCTATGGAATGTGTCATTTTAACAAAGAAGAGAAGTTTAATTCCATCTCCAATCCCATGCCTCTAGAATCCTAGGAAGAGGAAAGGTGCACTTAAGTTAAAGGCTGTTTTCTCATTTCTTAGGAATTTGAGAGGTCGTCTCACTTGAGTAGGATCAATGGGTCCAAACAAAAGGACTAACAATAAACCAAATATATGTATTTATTTTCAATTAGTATTCTAATAATTACGGAATAAAAAAAGCTGTTACTTCAACTTGCAAAGTACATGGTTAGTAAATATCAGTGATTCATTCATTCATTCATTCATTCCAAAAATATTTATTAAGCCCCTGTTATGTTTCATGTATTATGTAATATAATAGATACAAAATCTTAAAAGGCATCTTTACTCTTATTTCCCTTGGTAAACACTGGAACACGGGAGTGAATAAGTCCCTGGTACTGTCATAGAACAAATGGAACTAAGAATAGTAGAACCAGTTAGATGCTGTATTAAAGATAGGGGAACAATGCTGCTGGGACCATAAAAAAAGGCTAAGAAAAGCATTAATTTTGAAATGAAGACGGAGTGATAATGGCCATTGTGACAGGTGTGAGGTGATATCTCATTGTGGTTTTGGTTTGCATTTCCCTGATGATAAGTGATGTTGAGCATCTTTTCAGGTATGTTGAGCATCTTTTCAGGTATCTCTTGCCCATCTGGATATCTTCTTTGGAAACATGTCTGTTCAGAGCCTCTGTCTATTTTTTAATCAGAATTTGTTATTGATATTATTGTTGTTTTTGTTGTTGTGTTATATGAATTCTTTTCATATTTTGGATATTAATCCCTTATCATATATATGATTTGCAAATATATTTTCCCATTCAGTATCTTGCCTTTTTATTTTGTTGATGCTTTTCTTTACTGTGCAAAAGATTTTTAGTTTGATATAGTTCTATTTATTTTTGATTTGTTGCCATTGCCTTTAGAGTCAGATTTAAAAACATCATTGTCAAGACTGATGTCAGGGATCTTATCACCTATGTTTTCTTCTAGGAGTTTTATGTTACTGGCCTTACACTCAAGTCTTTCATCCATTTTGAGTTCATTTCTGTGTATGGTATAAGGTTGTTGTCCAGTTTCATTCTTTTTCATGTAGCTATCTGGTTTTCCCAACACCATTTATTAAAGGGTCTATTCTTTACCCCATTGTATATTCTTGCCTCCTTTATGTAAATTGATAACAGGTGTTGGCAAGGCTGTGGAGAAAAGGGAATCCTTGTGCACTTTTGGTGGAAATGTAATCTGGTGCAGCAACTGTGGAAAACAGTATGGAGGTTGCTCAAAATATTAAAAGTAGAACTACCATAAGACTCAACATTCCACTACTGGGTATTTACTCAAAGAAAATGCAAACACTAATTCCAAAAGATGTATGTACCCCAATGTTCATTGCAGCATTATTTACAGTAGCTAAGATATGGAAACAACCCAAGTGTTCATCAGTGCATGAGTGGAAAAATAAAATGTGTGTGTGTGTGTGTGTGTGTGTGTAATGGAATACTATTCAGGCATAAAAGAGAATGAAATTTTGAGATTTGTGATAGCATGAGTAAAACTTGAAGGTAGTATAAGTGAAATAAGTCAGAGCGAGAATGACAAACACTGTATGATTTCACTATGTATGGAATCTGAAATCTGAAACGAACAAACAAAAAAAACCCTATAGATATAGAGAACGCATTGATGGTTGTCAGAAGGGAGTGGGGTTGGAGGCTAGACAAAAGTGATGGAAGGGATCAAGAGGTATAGACTTCCAGTTAAAAAATAAATAAGTCATGGGATGTAATGTACAGCCTGGTGATTATAGTCCATAATATTGTATAGGAAACTTGAAAGATTCGAGAAAGTAAATCTTAAAAGTTCCCATCACAAGAAAAATATTTTTTTGTAATTTTGTATGGTGACAGATGGTAACTAGACTTATTGTGGTGATCATTTCACAATGTGTACAAATGTTGAATCATTATGTTGAACATCCAAAACTTATATAATGTTATATGTCACTTATACTTCAATAAGAAATAAATGGAGAGGATGTAGAGGGGGTGGTGATGTGTAAGAAAAGTTTTAAAGAGGAAATAAAAACTGATCTATGTGGTTTGAGGGGCAGAGAATAGTTTGGTAGAAGAATATTCAATGCAGACAAACTGGAAAAAACAGTATGATGAAAATATTTTGGGTCAGAAAGCATTTGGTATTACATGCTGAGAAAGCTGGACTTCAATGTATAGGAACATAAAAAAGGAAATACATGATAATATTTAGTTAATTTAACCATAGTTCATATGCCGTGTAGTACCAGATATCCACATTGTCAGATGTGTATCATTTGCTGAGCCAGATGACAAAGTTAAGCTCAGGGTGAAAACTACATATATTCCACTATAATTTAGCTTGATTTTCCCATGTCTTTGCTATTGAAGCCTATGACCACAGCTAAAACCCTGACAGAGTAGGGACATTTTCCTCTTTTCCTCCTCGAGTCTCTGCTCAATTCAGGTTTATTCTTTAGTGGAGGAAAGAATTGCTGATCAGCATCCTGCAGCCTTGGGCACAGCTGGCATATGCAATACTTTGGTGCATGTCCAAAAGCCATGCAGAGAAGTGACATATCAGGGAGAGGGAGAGCCTAGAAGTGATTTCTCCACTCCCTGGAGAAGTCTGTACTCAACACAGTGGTGGGGTGGGGAGGGCACTGGAAAGGGAGCTAAGGAAAGTGAGTTCTGCAATGACACGTAAACCTGCACCAAGGTTTCCATTCCAAGATTTAGGCTAGTCTAGTGTCTGATTTCTTGGGTCAAAGTATCAGCTCGCTTTTGTCCTATAATTACTATTGTGACCATAGCATTCACTTCGAGGATTGCATTTACATCACTCCCCTTAGGCAAGTCTGTGGATTTGTTTATCAATGGTTGTTTAGGTGGGGGGGGGGAAATCCTCATGCATTCAGGATTGTGGTTTGTAAATGCTGTACCCGTGTAACTCATTGTTCTGGAGTTTCCCTGGTGAGGAAGAAATTTCATTTGGGTGTAATTTTGTCAGAGCTCTGGGAAGTGCTTACCACTTTTGACATGTGAGACATCACAGCTCTGGGAAAGAGCTGATTACCAAGTCATATTTGTTATGGCTTTCCAGGTGGCTGGGTATTTCTAAAGCATCTTGCCTCTCATACAGCTGTACTCACACTGTTTCTTTAGAACACAGTCCACACTACACAGCAGCATGCGAAGAAGTACTGCCAGTTGTGCAGATCATTTATGCTTCATAATTAGGAGAATCAGAAAGGTAGTAGAGTGCAGTGGTTCCACTCAGTGGTTATATCGGATTATCCTTGGACTAGTCATTCTTCAACAGTATTATTGTGGGCAATTTACTAAGCATTTAAAATCTCATTTCCATAGTCTGTAAAAGGGGTTAGCAAGAGATCCCTCACAGACATTCCTTTATGCTGTTTAAAGTTTTTTTTAATGTATGTAAAACATTTATCATCATCTATCAGGTAATTACTTCTCAATAATTAGTGGCTCTTATTCATATATTACTTAAATCTAAGTTTCAGATCTGGAATAAATCTGAAGAAGAAGAAATATATAAGGTACCGGAACACCTATTCGCTTCCTTTGTAAAGCCAGCTTCCATTTATTTGTTTTCTTCATTTTTCAGAAAAGAGGCATATCATCTATAGTCTATACAGAGAGTCAATCAAGGTATCCCATTCATTGGTCTTTTTCAAATAAAAACCTTTCATACAAGTGGAAAATTTTTGTTTACTTCTTTTGCTCAAAATGCAATCCACAATTAGTTTTAAATTACTTATTTTGATAAATGGAAGAGTAGATTGCTAAAATTTTAGCAAAGCAATGCACCAATTATGATCCATTAAAAGAAGTTGGAGCATTATTGAAAGAATCCTTAAAGACCACAGTAAAACATTTGTTAAAATCATTACTATTAATTTTGATATCATTTTGACATATGGCATAGGGTGTTTGGAACTTGACTTTATTGATGGGGTTAGAGGTAGTTTACTTTTCTCAGTGCCTTCCTTGATCAATGAATTTAGAACTAGAGAGCTTACATTTAATTCTGGAAGCCTGTAAATCTGTGTGAGTGTTTAAGTGCTGAGCATTTAAATACAATTAACTGGTTGGCAAGAATTTGGCAGGCTTTGATTTCAACAACCATTTATTTGTTTGTGTGTTTCCAGCTGGAATTGTACTGTATCATACTGAATGGTATCGATCAAGTCAGTTGGGTGACTGGTATGAACCCCCTGAAAATAACTCATCTCATACTCAGCACTGCTTAGCGCTAGATCATTCTTCATTGTGCACAGGGCATGAATGTTTGGGGTTATTTTGCTTCCTTTTTGAGTGATAGTATTCTACTTAAATGAATAGAACAGTTAGAGGAAATTATCAGACTTTCCTCTGAAAATCCAGGGTAGTCATTACCAAAATTACTGATCAGTCCTGAATAAGGAATAAGTAAATGTTTTGGAATTCATGATTAAGATGTTATAGTCAATTGCCATTTCAAATTTGAAATCTAATGTAAATGTAATATCTAGGGGTATCTGGGTGGCTCAGTCAGCTAAGCGTCTAGCTTCGGCTCAGGTCATGATCTCACGGTTCATGGGTTCGAGCCCCGCGTCAGGCTCTGTGTTCACAATTCAGAGCCTGGAGCCTGCTTCTGATTCTGTGTCTCCCTCTCTCTCTCTCTCTCTCTGCCTCTCCCCGACTAGTGCTCCGTTTCTCTCTGTCGTTCAAAAATAAATAAATGTTTAAAAAAATGTAATATCTAAGGACAGGAATTATACAAAAAATTAACCAAATGAGCTATCTCCAAAAACTAATTATTTTATTAGTATCTATTACTTTACATCCAAATATTATATTTCACCAAACTATCATGTAGCCTATGGATATTTTGCGGAAATTTAAAGAGCATAATTGTTCATCTTCTTTTTTGAAGAAAGAAGATACCCTTGAGCTTAAATTCTCATCTTCAACACGGAGATCGTACGTAATACCTACTCATAGGATTGTTGAGTGTTCAATGAGAAAACATGTATCTGGTTCCTGAGAGACAAGCACAGGAACTATTTTTACCAAGCATTTTTACTATTTCACTCTAACCTTAAAACCCTGGGGTTCATATCTTTTTTAATACTTGCCTCATCACTCAAAATGCACACTGCACCAAGAAACAAAAACAAAAAGGAACAAAAATGATATGGTAAGTGATTAAAGCCCACAAAGGTACTTCTTGCCCATAGGCAGGCAGAGAAATGCAGTTGAGATATCATTGGATTTTCTTCTGCTTGAAATACTTCCATGACTGTACTTAAGTTTTACATGAAAACAAGTGGGGAAAAGAAAGTTAAATTCAAGTTAAGGCATTGCCAGAAGGGCATCAATCAGACTGAACCTGATGTCAATGCTGGAATGCCTCTGAACTCCAAGTGAGTTCTCAGATTTTAAGAATCGCCTATCCCCTCAACTGGCGATAACTTCATAATAGGACTTAATGAAATTTTAAGAAGCCCTGTAATTTTTCAACAGAGAAAGATTGAGTAAGGACTAGACTAAGAATCATTTTAAAGGCTGGAGGACATCAATGATGATTTATTCTAGTAATTAATTGATTTTTATACTTTTTTTTAAAAGGAAACATAATAGAGTTTAGAGTCCATAGACTGTGAGGGTCTATGAAAAAAATCTGGGCAACTCAGGACCAGCTAAGATGTTTCATCTAGACAAGACCAAAGCTGGGTTTGGAACACAGGAATTCCCAAGCAATAAGTGTGAGTGGGACTGGCAGGCAGAACAAAGTCAGATGAACTTAAAAAGCTGACTCAGGTCAGGGCACCTGGGTGGCTCAGATGGTTGAGTGTCTGACTTCAGCTCAGGTCATGATCTCACAGTTCGTGGATTCGGGCCCCATGTCCAACCTCTGTGCTGACAACTAAAAACTGGAGCCTGCTTCAGATTCTGTGTCTCCCTCTCTCTCTACCCCCCCCCATGGCCCCCAACTCATGCTGTGTCTCTCTCTGTCTATCAAAAATAAATACATGATTAAAAAAAATTTTAAAAACCTGACTCAGGTCATTTTTTGTTGGTTTATTTCACATAAGGACTTCTTACAGCTTTATTTTTTTAATGTATATTTATTTATGTTGAGAGAGCGAGAGAAAGAGAGAAATTACAAGCAGGGAAGGGGTAGAGAGAGGGGGGGAGAGAGAATCCCAAGCAGCCTCTGGAATGTCAGTGCAGAGCCCGACCAAGGGCTCGATCTCACTATTCTGCAAGGTCATGACCTGAGCCTAAATCAAGAGTTGGATGTGTAACCGACTAGGCCACCCAGGCACCCCAGGACTTCTTAGAGCTTTAAAATGAAGATAGGTATTGTGAATTTCCAGGAAGGGAATCTAGAATGCTGTACTAGCTAAGTTTGACCACAAAATGATTTTATTTGCTGAATGCCTATTAATGTCTTATAGAATTAGTTATTCTTCTAGGGGACACAACTGATAAAATATGGACCTATAAAGTTCACAGCCCCTTGAGATATCCTTTATATGTCTCCTCTGCCTCTTGCTACTCCTAAAACTGGGGGAGATTTTTTACCTACTTGGAGATCCTGTTGAATCATGAACCATATTTTAATGAAAACAAATATCAGTTAGTTAATAAAGTATCTAGTGTGAATATCAAAGTAGATTTTTTTAAGTTTATTTATTTTGGGAAAGAGAGAGAGAGAGAGAGAGAGAGAGAGAGAGTGTGCATTCATGATCAGGGGAGGGGCAGAGAGAGGGAGAGAGAGAGGATCCCAAGCAGGTTCCACGCTGTCAGCACAGAGCCTACTAGGCTCGAACCCACAAACCTTGAGATCACGACCTGAGGGAAAATCAAGAGTTGGACACTTAACCGACTGAGGCACCCAGGTGCCCCTCAAAGTAGTTTTACGTGTATCTTTCCCCATTCCTAAGAATAAAATCAAGTGGAATTACATTATGAATCAATCAAATCAGTTTTACAAAGTTGACTAAATACTAAAAATAGATTTGAATGTTGGTTGAATTATGTTCTAATGAAAATGAGAAGTAAGTGGAAATATGTCTTAATTGTCCAATTACATCTTTTTAAAGTTATATATTCTTCCTGAATATATAAGTAAAAGTAAGAATCACAAAAATGTTTTGAAATAAGTACATATTTTCTCTAAGAAAATTATATATCTATACATATCTATATCTTTAGCTGTCTTTCTATCTATAACATTTTCAGGAAAAATTAAGGACATGATACGTTTTATTAAAAGGCTTTTAAACTAAAATAAGTGGAGCCGTTTCAAAGATTAGAACAAAAAAAAATGACTCAGAATTTCACTTCAAAATGTGGGCAATTGTTTTGGTTGTAAAAGGACGCTCTGGAAGGTTGAGTGGCCCTGCCAGAACCGAACACATCTGAGAAATCTCAGGGGAAGCGTTGTCCTCCAGAGATTTTCCGTTTGCTTTTCACTTCAAAGCAGTCAGGCTCAGCATCTTGATAATAAGCCAATGTGAACATCCAAACATCTGTAGTTTCTCCCTTCACATGCTCGGTCCTTTTGTTGGTATGTCAGAATATGGCAATGTAAATCATAAAGAAAATGTTGCCCTTTTACTTAAGTTTTGACTTCAGCACATCTCTCACTGAGTCAGATAATCGTATTTGTGTTACTTATTTATGGAATTTAAGAAGTAGCTATTTAAAGCTGAATGGGGTCATAGATTCTGATTTCTGCTGGTTTATGGAGAATAAATGGGGGCTCAGAAATGTTCAGTGACTTGCCTAATGGCACACAGTGGGGAAGCCGGCCGGCTCTGGTCGTCTCCGGCAAATCCCTTTGCTCCTTGAACTCTTCTCTACACGCAGTTCAAGGGCTGCTTATTGGCACCCGCCTTCCCAGCAGCCCTGTGCCAGGCGCTGTAGGGATGCTAAACCCGAGTATGATGTGACTCTGTTTGGGCCTCGAGTAGCTAACGGTGTCGTTTTTTTAACCAAATGTTTTTGAGGCACATTGTGAGATCATTTATTTCGAAGGATTAATTTTCAAAGAGCTTCAGATATATGTTTGCTTATACAAGAAGACAAAGGACGTAGAATTAAACTAATTTTGTTAGTATATAATGTCAAACCAAGTGACTTCAGGGTGATTTTTTTACTTCATTTTTTTAATTGAGGCCTAATTTACATACAATAAAATGTCAATGGGATGGATTTATACCTACACTTATAATCATATCTACACCTACACATAAACTTACATCTATATCTATATCTGCATCCACCTATTATCATTAGTCTCTCAATGAAAGCAAGCTGTAGACATAATGCTTCTTTAAATAATTCTGTGAATTTCCCCTAAACTAAGGATTTTTTTTTCATTGTTTCCATGTAACCCTTTGAATAGGACAGCCAGCTTTTTAGAAGTCCAACCCAGGACAGAGATATACAGCACCAATATAACATAATAAATATAATGTAATGCAATGTATAATAAATATAATATAATATATAATAATCTATAATATTATAATATATATGTGTTATTTTAACAGAAATGTATGGGAATTATTGTTTATTTGAAAATACATAGATTATTCTGTCTACTTTTCTCTTACGTCAATGCTATTATTTATATAGGACTAGCTCACAGTGCCAACTAGCAGTAATTAATATTATTAATTAAAATAATATATGTGAAAATGTCACAATATTTTATAATGTCTGTCTTCTGATATGGAAATTTAACCTACTTTAAAAATTATATAATATTTGTATTCTATAGACTATATTATTGTATATTCTTAAAATATATAAATTTAAGTATTTTTAAAAGAAGAAGGTTAAAACAATAAGGCTAATTACATAGGTATTAGATATACTTAATAAAAGTAACAATGATGTGTTTCTTTCCATCACATGATACAGTAGGATTTTTTTACTCTTTCTGTTTCTTTTTTTTAATATTAGACTTCTGAACTGCCCACACCCTTTAAGACCTCTTCCTTCCTTCCTCTCTTCCTCTCTTCCTCCCTCTCTCTCTCTCTCTCATTTCTTTCTCTCTTTCCTTCCTTCCTTCTCTCCCCTCTCTTCCTTCCTTCTTTCCTTCCTTCCTTCCTTCCTTCCTTCCTTCCTTCCTTCCTTCCTCCCTCCCTCCCTCCCTCCCTCTTTCTTTCTTTCTTTCTTTCTTTCTTTCTTTCTTTCTTTCTTTCTTTTTCTTCCTTTCAATGTCATGGTAAAACTGAATACCATCAAACATAACATGCGCTTTGACCTGCAGCCATGCTTTTGCCCAGCCCATATTATATGCATTACTGATGTCAGTCAAATGTGATGACATCAGGCTAAATATACTCTCAACCAAAGTGTTTTAGCATGAAATACTTAGATTTTTATAAGATGCTAATTTAAAAAACACAACTTTTATTGAGGTATAATTCCCATAACATAAAATTAGCCATTTTAAAGTGTATATTTAGGGGGAACCTGGGTGTCTCAGTCGGTTAAGCGTCCGACTTTGGCCCAGGTCATGATCTTGCAGTTTCTAAGTTCGAGCCCTACGTCAGGCTTTGTGCTGACAGCTCAGAGCCTGAAGCCTGCTTCAGAGTCTGTGTCTCCCTCTCTCTTTGCCTGTCTCCATGTCATGCTCTGTCTCGCTCTGTCTCTCTGTCTCTCTCTCTCTCAAAAATAAAGAAACATTAACAAATGTGTATATTCACAATGCTGTATAACTATAATGTCTATTTTGTTCCAAAATATTTTCAACACCTCAGAAGGAAATCCTGTCCCATGAAGCAGCCCTACACCATGTCTTCTTCCTCCAGTCCCTTGCAATCACTAATCTGCTTTTTGTCCCTATATGTTTATCTCTTCAGGGATATATTACATAAATGAAGCTATATAATATGTGACTGGTAATATCTGGTTTCTTTTACTTAACATAATGTTTCAGGGTTCATCTATATTGTAATAGGTATCCATACTTCATTCATTTCTTATGACTGAATAGTATTCCATTGTATGTATATACCAAATTTTGTTTATCTATTCATCTGTTGATGGATATATGGATTATGTCCAGTTTTTGTCTATTGAGAATAGTGCTGCTATATAAATTTATATATATATATATCTTTTTTAACACCAGTTTTATTTTTTTTCCATGTGTATCTAGGAATAGAAGGGTTTTAAAGCACAGAGGTAACTTGCACTTGTGAAATTGAAGGTGGATTTCAGAGAAGTTATCGTTTTAGTAAAGAAATTGAGAAAAAAAAGTCTTTAAGTTGGCTGCACTGTTTTGGTGACTTTTTGGGTTCTGAAGCAATCTTATTTCCAAAAATTGAATCCTTTTGCTATACAATTTTGTCATAACCTATACATAACTTTGAATAACCAATATGCAGTCAGTTCATCATTTTCTAGATGCCTTATAATCTTTTCAAATAATACAAACATTTTGGGGGAACTAAACATATTATTTACTGTAATCCTCTTAATAATTCTCGTTCACAATGTATTTCCAAGTTAGAGAAGGGCAGTTGTATTGCATATTTGAATGTTGCTGAAAGTAAATTTTAAAAATTCTCATCACAAGAAAAAAAACGTAACTATGTATGGTGATGGATAGTAATGATACTTACTGTGGTGATCATTTTGCTGTGTATACAAATATTGAATCATGCTGTTCACCTGAAACTAATGTGCTGTTGTATATCACTTATAGCTTAATGAAAAATAATGAATTAGAGAAGGGCATTCTTATTGTTCAACATTTTGAAAATATGATGTTTCATCAGGTCAGCATTTTAACTTTAAAAAATATTTCTGGCAATAATGATAGCCATCTTATAATCACATGTCTGAGCAGACTATCTCTTTCAATTTCTATAAATTCAAAAGTCTCATTAAGTGCTTTTATATGTTTTGAGGAGACTGAAAATGACCCCCAATTGTAAAATCTTCAATAACACAGGCAGGAGAATCATATCCATTTCAGTAGCATTATGTACAAGGTATGCAATACATTTAGAAGGAAATGCCATTTTCTTTGGTAAAAAGGTTATAGGCTGAGTGGAATTTGCCAAATGTTATATTTGCACTGTCTGCTAAAATTACAAGTGTCTGAACAAAACCTAATTTTTATTTGGGCATGATACAATTATTTGTTTTATGTTTTCTGATGTTTTCTTGAAATCATTACAGAATTCAAGACTATAATTTGAAACTCCATATTTAAAATCAAAGTACTTAAGGGCCGCCTTAGTTGCTCAGTCATGCTAAGCATCTTCCTCTTTATTTCAGCTCAGGTCATGATCTCATGGTTCATGAGATTGAGCCCAGTGTCAGGCTCTGTGCTGCCTGCACGGAGCCTGCTTGGGATTCTCTGTCTCTCCCTCTGTCTCTGCTCCTCCTCCGCTCATGTGTGAAGGCTTGCACATGCACGCACTCTAAATAAATAAATAAATAAATAAATAAATAAATAAATAAATAAATAAACTTTAAAAAATCAAAGTACTTAAGAGCTCAGGAGGGGGGAAGTTCATATTTTTTGTTGTTGCTATGATTTGATGCATCACTTGATAGAAAGTGTGATCCTTGGAATGATCTTACACAATTGGCGCGTCACTATAAAGGGCTAATACATCCGTCATCAAAATCTCTCCCTTTGTTTACCCACAGGAGAGTTTAGTTGCAACCTCTGTTATAGGAAATGTGAATTTACTCAGTTTCACAGTTAAGGGAACAACACAATAATGTGTTCCTGTGGTATGCCTAAGTTAATTCAGTGCTACGATTTCCAGTTAAGTGCTCATATTCTTTGGAGAGATGAAAAACTTTGGATTGATTTAGAAGAGCATGCCTGTCTCACCCCATGCTCATTAGGTTCACTCTTCACATTTGCTTTCACAGATCTTTCTCCACTATACCCGGTCCCAATTACTTTCTACATATTGTACCGTAGTCTCTCTTTTGCTTATTCACCTCCCTCCTCCTTTTGTATATGTCCATCTTAAAATAATAGATCAGTTCTTTTCTCTCAGGGATATTTGTATCATCCTGGCATACATACTGTGACCATCCTCGTTTTCCTTATTGGAACCCTTAGAAAAATAATCCTAATATTCACAATGTTAAAAACTAAACTCAAGCTATTTGGATACAAAGGCGACAGTTATCCCACAGGAAGTGTCAAGGATGAACTGTTGACATCATTAGTACAACCCACATACATTGCACACTTGTCACATCTTTCAGAGTGAAACAATAACAGATGCTCCATAATCGAGACCCACAAATCATTCTCAATATCAGCAGTAAAGTGTAAAACACCAGTAAAGTGTAAAACACCAGTAACTATGCAAGTAGCAACTATGTCGTATCTGTGAGACACAGTGTTGCTTTCATCCTCCATTATTTGACCAGGAGCATGGGTTTTGTAATTTCCCCCCAACCTCCTACATGTGTCCTCAAAAACAAGTGGACTTTTGAGATTTTTTTTGTGACTAGGGAGAAGTTTCCCATAATACTGTACTTTCCATGGTAAAATCCAGATAGTCTTGGGCATATTAGGTAGTCATGCTATCTTTAAATCAGATAAACAAGCCTGATACAACACTACCACTTAATTCACATACCTCATGTACATTTCTCCATCTGTTTCTATTTACATCCATGTGGATAATGTTCCTTTTCTCTTTCTGGTCCCGGATCCAATACAGGATGATATGTAGCATTTACTTGTCATGTCAGAGCAGTCTTCTTCATGTGGAACAGTTTCCAGTTGTCCTCTTCATGCAATACCTTAACAGTTTCTTTTTTACGTATAAAGGGAATTTATTTGAAGTTTTCATCATGATCAAATTTAAGCCATGTATTATTTCCAGGAATCCCACAGAACTGACAATGTGTTAGTCTCAATACATCACATGAAGAGGCACACACTATGGACCTATCCTGCTAATGGTGATGGTGACTGGATCATATGGTCAATTTCATGTTTGCCAAAAATTTCATTAGAATTTTCCAATTTATAGTTGATAAGTGTTTTATTGGAAGATACAGTAAAATCTTAGATTGTGAGTAACTTGTTCTGCAAGTGTTCTGCAAGACAAGCAAACATTTCTAATAAGTTTTGACTTGATAAATGAGTGATGTCTCACAATACAAGTAGTACATGATGCCGAATGTCACATGATCACAACTGAGCCAATGGTTCTTCTCTCTCTTTCTCTTCTCACTGAGAGATTGTGGGCTATTATCTCCCATGCTCCAATACTCGGTCTCAGGCTGTGGTGTTTGGCAGAAAACAGTGATTTTTCAGAGCATTGGACGGTGCCCACAACTGGCACTAGTGTATTTTTTGTCACTTCAAACCACCTACAGACAGTCCTTTGCTTTTCCATATAAGAGTAAGCTTAGGAATGCTTTGTTTCATTCTAGGTCAGGCTGCCTGCAGATATAGACCCTTTCCTCTTCTGTCTTATTGCCAGTTACATTAAATACAGTCTATGACAAGAGTTTATTAATACTGTACTGTAGTCAACATCTGTATGGGAATATACAATGGCCCCCATGCAGAAAAGGGTTGAACAGAAAGGTGGTAAGAAGGAGATGATTAAGGTCAAAGAAGGAAATCATTGAGAAGTACGAACGAGGTATATGAGTGGCTGAGATTGCAGTATTTTATAAGAAGTCTATGTCTACATCTCGTTTGCAGAAGAAGAGGAGAAAAAGGAGGAGAAATCCCTTACTTTAAAAGAGATTAGGGAGATGTGTAAAATGTGGGAAACAGTGCAAAATTCTGTAGAAAAGCACCACTGAATTAAGGCTGTAGCAGTATGAGCGATGAATCTGTTTAATGACAATGCAATGTCACATTTCCACAAAATCCTGAAAAGCAGGCAAAAGCAAGTATCAGTGGATAGGTTCCTTGTTAAGTTTGCATGAAAAGAAAAAGATTCCATTGAGTCAATAGATGGCAGTGATTCTGCTAGTGATAGTGACAGTTATCCCACACAATAACCCTCCTCTCTCTTGTCTCCCTCACACCAGCCATGAAGGTTTTCAAAGTTAATTCAGGTTAGTTTGTTTGTTTTTCTTTATATTTTGTATGTTCTTTATTATTTTGTGTTATATTACAGTGTTTTAATCATTTTTATATGAATATTTTTGGGTTGTAGAACAAATCACCTGAGTTGCCATTATTTCTTATGGTGAAATTTACTTTGATACACAAGTGCTTTGGATTACAAGCATGTTTCCAGAACAAATTATGCTCACAAACCAAGGTTTTACTGTACTCAGAATCTAGGGCAATGTTCTGCTCTTCATAAAACCTTCACCCATCAGCCTAAACATCCATTGAGGATTTATGTGAACCAACCACCACTGTGCTTCTTGTCTAATTGTGAATTTGTATTTCTGTCATTTCCTTTGTAGCTATTAGTTGTTTTTCTTCTTTAGGGAGATACTTTCCCTTTTCTTGACACTTAAAAACATTATATCAGTATGGACTCATGGATTCTTGTTTTAATCAATGAGTTGTATTTTGTAACTATCATTATTAATTTTGATGCTGAAATTGTTTTATTTTAGCACATGAGCCCTTTTCTGCATCCTTTTGACATACTGCCATCATTTTTTGGCACTTACTTTTTCTGTTTGCACAAATTGTGCAAGCTCATCTTGTATTTTTCCTAACTCAGCCTTGGAATCAGCCATTTCTCACAAGCTGTAGATTCTTACAATTAAAAAAAAATGGCATTTAGAAACAATTGTGTTTCTCTCAGCAAGTAGAGATTTATGAAATAAATGTATACATGTATCCATATACATATCTGTATCTATTTCCCTATCTATATATTTATTTATGATTAATACCCTTAACTGAAGTTCAAACTGCTACTTTAAATTCCAATGCAATATGTCAGAATTTTTTTCAGTATGTGCACATGCCGTATTTGTAAATCCTTCTCTGACATGGAAGAACCTGGCTTCCATTACCCTCAATTTATTCATTTATTTATTCAATCCCTTCCCAGAACTTTGGCTATTGGACACTCCATCATTTCTTCTCACTTGACCCCCACCCCCACTGTCACCTTCTTAGATGTTAGGTCTGCCTCACCTCTACATGTCACCACCATCATCACCATTTCCTCAGCTGCCACCAGGATGGCTACCTCCACACAACACTGTCAACTCTTTTGTGCTCGTTCCTGCTCATCCCTCAGCTTTCTGCCCTCCTGTCTCGACTTTCTGAGACTTGCGTAGGCTACCACCTCTGCAAAGTTACTCTGCTGTCCCATGGAGATACTTTGAAAAATGCACACACATTTTGCATGTCATCACTTATTCAATTCATCTACACTCTTTCTTTTGCTTGGGGGAGTGAGATATGCCCTGCAAATAATCAGGTGGCAGTTATTGAGAATTACTCAATTTGTGTCTGAGATACAGTGAATAATCAATGGGAGTGTTTTGCCTGTGATGTCTGTCTGTCTGTATGTATGAATTTGGTCATTCATTTATTTTCACTTAAGAAGATGTCCTTTCCTTTTAATTGAGAGGTGACAGAAACGTGATAGTACTAATATTTTAGTGTCCTACTTTACACCTTCCTCTGGGCCTCTTATAGAGGAAAAATATTTTTCTCTTAGACATGGACCACATGAAATCAAAGCTAATAACACTATTTTCTGAATGTATCTTCTAGGTTTCTCAACACTTGGCCCACTCATAAACACCATAAGAAAATCAGACTTGTAAAGAATACTCAGGTTAGAATACTGGCTTCAGAGAATAAAGCAGTTTATTTTATATGTTTAAAAATATTTCTGTGTGAAAGTTTGACAGAATTTCAATTGCTTCTTATAGAAGTTGTAAGTTATTTTTGACAGGACTTTTTCATCATTATTGAAATTATCCTTAAAATTATATTGCTCATTTTATTTCTAATTTGTGAAAAATATATTTTTTATTGATCAGGATTGTAAGATGTCTATTAATTTCATTAGTTTAGTCAAAGAAATTGCTTTTGTCCTTGCTGAGTTTTTTATGTGTTTTGTAATATCACTGAGTCATTATAACATGAACTGTCTATTTATGAGCTACAGTTCAGAGTGATGAATTGTTTTCTACATTACCTATAATATGTTTATTAATCAGTTGAAATTAAGTTTTTTGCCAGGCATTCTAAAATTATATATGAATTTATAATGTGAATATATATATATATATAAATGCATCTATCATGTTTAAAGTAAGCTTTGAGAAATTAAAAATATTATAATTTCATAAAATAATAAGAATGCATTCTCTAAACAAGAAAAGAAAAAGAAGGATGTGCAACTTCCTAAAAATATGATTTTTAAAATATTAATGACCTTAAAATATAAGTAGCAAGAATGTGAATTAATCTATGTGACTTAATACTTATATGGAAATAGGTGAGTGTGAACATGCTGTTTATAAATTCTGTTTATTAGTGTGTTTGTAACTGATTTGTAAATTTGTCATTAATAGTATATTAATTTCTAAATTATGGAATATTTTAAAAGAAATTCAGATTAATATAATTAGATACAATGGAAAAGAAAACTGTCATCTTGGATTCTTTCTACAAAACACTTAAGAATAGGTTATTATAGTTTATGTTGCAAAGAAAATGTAAGCAGTTTTGATTGTGGATAAACTAAATATAAAAAGATTATTTTGTAGATTTTTTAATAAGTTATTTCACAGTGCTTAAAAATAATTTATTTCCCAAATTTGGTAAATATATTGCTAGTGCTCACTATTGATTTAAAAATGACTTAACATATCTTTATTTATTAGTTTAAATGTTTATCTTTGAGAGGGAGAGAGAAAGAGATAGAAAGAGAGAGAGAGAGAGAAAGAGAGAGAAGGAATGCAAGCGGGGTAGTGGCAGAGAGATAGGGAGACACAGAATTTGAAGCAGGCTCCAGGCTCCGACCGATCTGTCAGCTCAGAGCCCCATGCAGGGCTTGAACTCGTGAACCATGAGATCATGACCTGAGCTGAAGTTGAACACTTAACCAACTCAGCCACCCAGGTGTACAATCAACATATCTTTAAATGTGGTTACTGGTTAGCATCACCAAATTGCTTCGCCAAATTATGAGGTATTAGAAATTTAAGAATATTGGAATATTGTGAATTTATCATATTGAGTCTAATCATCAATTCTCTCTCAATCTAAAGCAAATATTAATTAAATGATGTTGCATGTCGTTGTGTGTTCAGTCATACCAGGGAGTTTAGAGGCCCTTTTTCTTGTCTTTATCAGAGCAATTATCTGTTTTGCTTCATTAGCTTCTTCCTGTACATTTCATGGAAATTGTCTTCTTAGCCTGGAGCTTTTGAATTAGTTTATAAAGTGGGAATTCATTCAATCATCTGGCCTAAATTTTACCAATATTGAGAATGTTTGTATAACCTAAATGGCTTCAGAATCTTTGGGATCAGATTGGTATACAGTCTAATCAACTCAAAGCACATACTTTTGTATTATTAATACCAAATATGAGAGGGAGCAATGTTGAACACAAATAAATCATTTATTAAATTAGATAGTTTAACTGAAATTCTGAATTCCTTGGTACCTTGCTTTTTGTCTATGGAGCAATTCTACCTCATTTTCTATGTAAAGAAATGGAAAGTTGTGTTATATACCCTATAGTATGTATGCATGTGTGTGAGGGTGTGTGTGTGTGTGTGTGTGTGCACGTGCACACGTGTAATATATATCATGAAACATTTTTCAAATTTTGTAGCAGATGCTGTTGGTACCTGGCCCAAACCCTTTGGTCTTTTACACTCTCACTTGATTTCCAATTGCCAGCACCCGCTTTTCTTTGCCTGAGGACTTTCTCTGATAGTCAAACCTCCTCGACTTCCATGTGGCAGGCTGAGAATGTAGGAGAAATAATGGCCGCTAGGAAGAGCTGTCAAACAATGACTAATGGGAGATGATCTGTTGATACTTCAGCTTTCTCACCTATGAGGTGGCATAATTGTGAAGCACATGTCTATATTTCCCCCCAAGATGAAACTCCTGTTTCAGTGGTAACTTGCTCAATAACACACCCTTTGAGTCCTGTTCTTTCTCTGCTCCCTTACTGTCTCCATTACCCCTGTTTCCTGGTATCACCTCTCAAGTAAACTACCTATACGTGAATCTGTGTCACTGGTTCTGGGTTCGGGGTAAACAATACTAAAGCAAATAATTGTTCAGTCAACAAATATTTAAGAATAGCTCACTCTGTGAATAAAATAGACAAAAATTCCTTCCTCATGGGGTTTACATTCTAGTAGAGAGAGCAAATAAATATATGACTATATCAAACATAGGATTATATAAAAAATAAACATATGCATATATATGATTATATCAGACATTGATAAGCACTACAGAAAATATCAAGGCAGGGAAAGAGGAGAGGGAGAAAAATGGTAGAGTGCATTGCAACTTGCAGTAGGGTGGGTAGGGAAGATTTTTCTAAGATCATTTGAACAAAGCACAGAAGGGGATGAGGTTCATGCCATAAGGGGGAGCATGATCCCAATTCTAACAAACTTAAAATTATACCTTTATGTTTATTTTCTTACAAGTATGATTTTATTTAAAAATATAATGGCAATGTAGTATTTTATCAAATGGAAAGTAAAAAAATATTATGTATCAAAGAAGGAAGAATCATGGAAGTCAAATATACTGCACTTTGACAGAGGCATTTCAGTCTCTGACTGTATCAGAATGGCTCTATCCATGTGACTCCCACAGTAAATACAGTTGTATCAAAAGGTCCTGCTCTGAATAAGATAATGTTCCTTCCCTCAATAGACTAGATTTTAGATGCACAAACGAATACAATTGTATTTAAAGAAAAGGAAGAATTCAGAATCATAAGGAATTAATCTACGAGAGTGCAGATCAAAGAAACTTTTAGGCAGATGCTGGTTCATGGATAGCATATTGAAGATGAATCAGACAAACAAGCCAGGACATTCTGGATTTGAAGAATAGGTCCAGTTCTGTGAGATCATGTAGTGAATGCCTCGCCTTTGTTAAGAATTGTAAGCGTACACATTTCCAAGATTATGAGATGGCAGAAAGGTGAAGTTGAAATAAGAGGCAGGGGTCAGATTATGAAAGGACTTGGGTACCTGGCTGAGTGGCTTGTGAATAATTTGAGGCAGGACACATGGCATCATTAGGTATGTGTTACAAAGATCTTCTGGCTGCAGTGTGGAATGCCAGATGGAAGGAGCAGAGAAGAGAGGCAAAGCAATGTCAGGAGTTTGGACATTTAGTCACGGTGAGTATGATGAAGATCCAAAGACAGATTCAGAAGGACAAGCATTAGGAACTGACAGGATTGCCTGAGTGACAATGCAGGTGTCCAGATGGTGTTCCTGGTTGGATGGGGCTGCATATCTCAAAGTGGGATATGATGTCAGAAAAACTTTTCATTGCTTCACAGTATGGGTATAATTTGCTTCTACTTATTTATCATGTTACTATAGTATTTTTTTTCTGGATTGATGGAAATTAAAACATTGAAGTAAGTTGGATAATAAATATTTGTTGGTACCCTTTAATTAGTTTTCCAAATGAAATGTTTCTATCTTCTTACATTTTATTCTGTAAATGACCAGACATAAAATTTCCATCTATAAGAGGAAGAAAATTAATTTTGATTGTGTAATAAGTGTACTTTGATCACGTTCACTTCCTCATGAGAACTCTATACACTAAGACAATCATATTTTAAAGGTGAGAAACTGAGGATCATTTTTCCATTGTTCCATGATTCATAAGTGGTGAGACTGAGGGATTTACTCTCTCTTGTCCTTGAGGACAACACCCTAGACCTCTTCCCAACAGTAACACAAAAGTTCAAAAGTTAATGAATAGTCTGCTGTTTGTATATATTATTCTAATTAGGTAAGGCCACTGTATTTTTGGTGGGATAGTAAGTCATAATGCCCAGTTGAAACTCTTCATTTTGGGCAAATGATGATTATTTCAAACAGGCATAGTTGATTGAGACTAAGCCCAGGAATTCTGATGATGCCATTGTGGAAAGGCCAATTAGGAGGTAAATGAAGGGTGCCTGGGTGGCTCCGTAGGTTAAACATCTGCTTCCTGATTTCGGCTCAGGTCATGATCTTACAGTTTATGGGTTCAAGCCCCCTCCCACAAACCTCTGTGGTCACAGCGTCAGTCCTGCTTGACATTTCTCTTTCTCTCTCTGCCCCTTCCCTGCTTGTGTGCTCTCTCGCTCTCTCTTTCTCTCTCTCGCAAAAAAAAAAATAAATAAACAAACATAAAAAAGATGAATGAGATTTCAAGTTGAGTGACTTTTATCAGTGATGTTTGCGGTAATACTTGTTTGGTTTTACATTCTGAATCAAAAAGTTAGAAATTTTTGCTCAACTAGAACATGTAAGCACATAACTTTTTCTGAAAAAAGTTTTAGCGAAATCACCTTATATAGAAATACAATACAAAAAAATATAAAACATAATTCATATGAGGTATGTAAAAATTACAGCATGTATAGAAACATGCACATATGTATATATGTACACACATAAAATTATATATAAATTCATATGTGAATGTTATTTAATTCAATTCATAGTAGCAAGGAGAAATAGAAGGACATTTACTAATATTGCTGAATGTTTACTTATTTGCTCTCAAATTTGTATTGACAAAAGCATAATCAGATGCAATTTTTTTATAGAGATAAAATTCCATGGACTTACAACCAAAGTCCCTTTTATATGTGCATAAGAATAATTTAAGCAAAGAAAAGTGTTTTTCAGCAATGATGTCAGATGTCCTTTTAGAACAGAGTGACCAATTTAAACACCATTAAAATAGGTCAGTGTTGGCTTTACAACTTCTTACAAGGTTATTAATTATTATAAAGGAAAAAAAGAACATTTTAAAATCAGAACAAACATTTTTGTTGAGATCACAAAGGCTTCTTCAAACATAGGCCATTTTCAAAACTACTTACATCATCAATGTGTGCTGTCTATGGGTATTTTGGCCCCAGTGTAGTGATCACTCCAGTAAGTACAGGATCACAGAAGATGGGATTGAGGGGGCCTGGAGATTGTTTTCTTTTCCACCCATAGTTCTTACTCACCTTCCAGGACTTCAGGAAACACAGCTGTCGGAGTCATTGTTTGAAGAAAATATGATCATGTCTCTTCTCTCCTTAAAACCCTTTAATGGTTTTTAATTTTTTATAATCTGAAATCCCAACGTGCCCTCAAAACTTCCCGCATGATCGGCAGTCCTCTTGCCCTACTTCTTGGCCTCCCTCACTGTATTTGAGCCACTTGGGTTTTTCTGAGATCCATCTTGGACTGCCATGTGTGTGGTTTCCTCTGTCTGGAATGCGTGTCTCTACTCCATGATTTCAAACTTAACTGTTCGTTTCTTTCCTTTCTTTTTTTAAGTTTATTTATTTATTTTGAGACAGATAGAGTATGAGCAGGGAAGGATCAGAGAAAAAGGGAAAGAGAGAATCCAGAAGACTTTTCATAGTAGAGGACGCTTCTCAGAAAGAACATTTTGGCACAATTGAAGTTGATTAGATATGTGTTTAGAAGTGATTGTTTAATAACTGTTCTCTGAGTCTAAAGCCCTTGACGCACAGAGGCTCCCGCGTCCAGGCAATTATTTAGTAGGAACACAGAAGGTGATTGTGGATTAACTACCATGTGATAGTAGTTTCATGTAAAGGTGTTGGAAGATTCTGGGGTGTGATCTCATGGTTCATGAGTTTGAGCCCCACGTTGGGCTCCTCACTGACAGTGCAGAGCCTGATTGAGATTCTCTGTCTCCCTGTTTCTCTGCCCCTCCCCCACTTACTCTCTGTCTCTCTCTCAAAATAAATAAATAATAATTTTTTTAAAAAAAACTTAAAAAGAAATGTTTTAAGATTTTAAGCAGCTTGGGAAACTTTTCTTTTGTAGACAAGCCCATTAAGAGAACAATAATGAAGAAACATTTCCTTGTCTGACCTGTGTATGAGGTCCTCTGCCATTTTAGGTCTTACCTAATTTGTTACTGTCTGTTTTTAAGAGTGGTATCAAAGTGGAGTGTTGTATTTATTTATTTATTTATTTTTTAAAAAGACACATTTATCCAGCGTCATGATCACACTATTACATTTAGCAATCAACAGCACGAGTGCAAAAAAAATCTACATTAAAACCCTTTGTTGGAATGCTGTACACTTTCCAAAGAACAGAAACTAAAATAACCTGTTATACAATTAGTCACAGATACTGTCCTTGAGGTTTTTAGCCATACACATGAGTATTGTCTAAAACATGCCTTCTTTGTAGCAGCTAGGCCCTGTGCTTGGCTGAGTTCACAAATCTGCTGTAACCTGTAGTTTCTCCGTCACTTCTCCGGCTCTTCTCTCCCACTAAGCTTTGTTTCCTGGCAGTAATTAAAACCCTCTTCAACTTCCATAGCTACTGCTGCTGCTGGAACTGCCATAGCCACCTTGGATTTGTGGTTTGGCAAAGTATTGGCCTCCACCACCATAGGGGCCAGAGCTTCTGCCCCAAAATTTCCTCCTTTCATGGGTCCAAAATTTGAAGATTGACTGTTGTAATTGCCAAAATTATTATAACTTCCACCACCCCCAAAGTTGCTTCCACTACCACTGCCAAAGCTGCCTCTGCCTCCTCCGTTGTTACAGCTGTCATAGCTGCCACTCCCGCCATAGCCACTGCCCTGGTTTCCATAATCCTGTCCACCACTGCCATAGCTTGTGCTTCCTCCAGACTAACCAGGGCCACCTCTTCCATAACCACCATCGTTACCAAATCCATTATAGCCATCCCCACTACCACCATATCCACCACCACTTCGACTGCCACCAAAGCCACCATGCCCACTGAAGTTTCCTCCATGACCAAAGTTGTCATTCCCACCAAAACCACCACCAAAGTTTCCAGAACCTCTTTGACCTCTTTGGCTGGAGGAAGCACTAGCCATCTCTTGCTCAGATAGAGCCTTCCTTACTTCACAGTTGTGGCCATTCACAGTATGGTATTTTTGAATGACAATCTTGTCTATAGAGTTATTATGGTTATCAAATGTTACAAGAACAAAGCCTCTCTTTTTGACACTGACTCAGTCATTCATGATTTCAATCACTTCAGTTTTCCCATACTGTTCAAAATAATCTCTTAGATGATGTTCTTCATTGTCTTCTTTAATGCCACTGACAAAAATATTTTTCACAGTTAAGTAGGCACCAGGTTTTTGAGAATCTTCTCTTGAGATTATTCTCTTCTCTTTGGTTCCACAACTCTTCCATTCACCTTGTGTGGCCTTGATTTCATGGCTGCATCCACCTCCTCCACAGGGGCTTACATGACAAACCCAGAGCCTCTGGAGCGCTTGGCGTTTGGATCTCTCATCCTCACACAGTCCGTTAACTGTTCCCCATTGCTCAAAATGGCTCCTCCGATTCTCATCGGTTGTTTCAAAGCTCAAACCTCCGATGAAAAACTTCCGCAGCTGTTCAGGCTCTTTGGGAGACTCTGACTTAGACATGACGGTGGTGGGAGGGGAGACTTCAACGATGCTTACTCGATGGTGTCCACCAGCAGAAAGGACTAACCTAAAGAACATATCTCTGGGCTGTTGTATTTATATACCATTGGTTCTCAACCAGGGTCATTTAACTCTTAAGGGGACATCTGGCAATGTCTGGAAAGGTTTTGGGTTGACACATTGAGGGGTGGTATTGATATCTAGAGGATAGAGATGCAGCTAAAAGTCTACAACCTGTAAGTGGAGGCACTCAAAGTATTATCCAGTCCAAATGTCAATAGTGCGAAGGTTGAGAAACCCTGATATAGAGAATGCTTTTATACCTTCCTGGATAAATACAGTTTGTATAGTTCAACCTGAAAGAATGTTACTTTAAGCTAATTAATTTATATTTGGTATGCATATAGACATGAATGGTATTCTTGTTTCATAATGTGTATCTGGTTTATTTAGAGTTCAGTACAAATAGCTTTCTATACTGAACACAATATCTTGCACATTCCTGATATTCAATAAATCCTTGTTGAACTGAATTTTATTTGGCACATGATTCCTGTTTGTCAAGATCATTTTGTATCCAAAACCTAATTTTGAAATTAGATCTAACTTACTAGTTTCATGTCAAGCACAAAGCTAATCAATATGGCATCTATACCATTGATGAAATAGTGAATAAGATAAGACCATACATTAAAATGGAAATTGTGGGGGTGCCGGGGTGGCTCAGTTGGTTGACCGTCCAACTTCAGATCGGGTTGTGATCTCGTGGTTCCTGAGTTCAAGCCCCAGAGAGGGCTCTGTGCTGACAGCTCAGAGCCTGGAGCCTATTTCAGATTCAGTGTCTCCCTCTTTCTGCCCCTCCCCAACTCATGCTGTCTCTCTCTCTCTCTCTCTCAAAAATAAACATTAAAAAATTAAAAAAAATAAAATGAAATTCTGGAGATTCTGTTATGAAATATAAGCATTTTTAAAATTACCATTTCATCGCAGTGGTGTGTACTTTGCCCTGTGACTCCTGCTTTAAGTTTGGCATTCATTGATGAAAATAATGAGATTATACTTTCCAGAAGATTTTATATATAGAAAGAAATCTGAAATAATGGATAATATTTTAGAGTAATAATGAAAAAATGAGTTAATAGCTTAAATGTACTGAAATATTCTTACAGATTGATAAAAGAACATTAGGCCCTTTATAAACAAATGGGTAAAGCCTAAGGATAAAATACACAAGAGAAAATTATTTTAAAATGTTATTAACTTAAATAGTAATAGTCAACATTTATTGAACACTATTTTTCAGGAACTGGGCTAAGTACTGCACATGTACTTTTTGACTTGTTCTGAAGTATGTATTCTTTTTATCGATATATGATGGGTTCATCAAGGTTAAGTAATTTGCCAAAGTCCCTTAGCTATAAAGAGATATAAGAAAAAATATTCAAATATACTAATGGTTAGAGACTTGGAAATTAGGCAACCACATGTTAGATTTTTGCATTGCAGGAGAGAGAAAATTATAAATATAATAATATTCAATGCTGTAAAATTTGGAATAAAGTATACATACACACATTGGTGAAGATGAGGTCTTTAACTCAATGGAAATCAAATTGACAATGTTTTTCAAGCATCAAAAAAATATTTTTATGCTTTAACTTACAATCTGACATATAACTTATCTTAAGCAAAAATACCTTTTAAAATAGCTATATATAAAGTTGTTTATGTATAAACTTATTATTTAGAATGTCAAATTTAAATATCTAGAATCAATTGGAATAAATTGGACAAGAGCAGATTAATAAAATATTATGTGTATTATTAAGGCCTATTTTAATTTCAAAGATTAAATAGGAACCTAGAAACTTTTTTTTATTATAATTTTGAGAAAAGGAAGACAGATGCAAAATAAATTTATTATCAATTAATCAAAATATGCCTACCTGTAAGAAAATCTGGAAAGGAGCTTGTAAGAAATCTAAATAGGTTTGAAATGTAGCGGCAGAAAAACTAAATCAATGAAAACAGAGTTAATGCAATATATGTGTGCTATTCAAATCTATGAGTATCAAAAATGAATTAATTAAAATAATGTATTCTTAGGTTGCCTTATAGAATCTATTATCTATCCAGAATAGATTAATTTGGAGTCATGCTCCCTGTATCAGGGTTTCTCAACTTCTGCACTATTGTTATTTTGGGTTGGATAATTATTTGTTGTAAGGGACTGTCCTGTGTATTGTAAGGTATTTAGAAGCATCACTAGCCTCTATCTACTAGATGCTCTTATACCCCCATCTCACCATCCTCTATTATGGTAGTCAAAACAATGTGAGCTCTCGTTTTGTAGAAGATTGTTTGGAAAACTGGCCACAAACATTCCTCTATCTTTATCAGTGTGTTTTGTAATGTGCCTGCAACTCTTCTCAGGTGGACTCTATTTTTCTACTCTCTTTATCTGGACTGGCTTTGTGACTTCCTTTGGCCAATACACTGAGCTAGTAATTATGAGTCCCAGTTCCAAACCCAGGCCTTGTAAGACTATGCATGCACAGTTCCACTTGTTATTATTTTTATTTCTTTGCTCCCCTGCCTTTCATGTGAATAAGCCCAAACTAGAGGATGAGGGGAAGAAAGACAACATGGACCAGAGTTGAGGTTCTACATATATGAGAGAGTTGTCTGAAAGACAACCAACAGGTGAGCCATAGCTAACCACAAATTATAAGAGATCCCACTCTTGAGCAGAACATCCTTGTTGAGTTTAGCCTAAATTCCCAAACCATGAATTGCAATCCAAATACATAGCTGTTTTAAATAAGTAAATATTTGAGTGCTTTGTTATGTAGTAATAGGTAACCACCTTATTGCATGACACTTAACTTTATAGCTTCTGGAAAATGTGTATTAATGCCAAACATCTGCAAAAGAAAGTTCTATATCCTGTTTACTGTTTACCTTTCTCCCCAGGATCACTCACTAATACTTGTAGTTGACATATACCTGGGTATTCTACAGAATGTGTAATTTTCAATCAAGTAGTAGAGACCACCACATCTTGTGGATTTTGACTACATAAATAGCTAGATTTACTCTAAGATATGATTTGTTTTTACTTGATTAGAACCAATTATGCTTTATTCAATTTATTGTACACTTTTTTGTCACTTAATGTATGCTTTATGGGAGTAATGAAGTTGCAAGGAAAAACAAACTATTACTTTAAGATAAATATTTACAAGAAGTAGGTTGAAACTGCTGGGATATTTTGTGAGAATAATTAGGTGTGCGGATTAATGAAGTAAAAATTATTATAATTGTATTCTAGCAGTAGGACACTGCTGATGCTGGGATTGTTTGTACTGAAGTCCCTGTATTGTGTAAACTTTTGACTCTTCTAGAAGCCTATATGATACTTATTCTGATAGAGTTTTTTAGTTTTAATCTCATCTCACACTATGGTGCTAACAATAATTTAATATAGGATCGTATTTTATTCTATTTTGGCAATTGATAACTGGGTTTAATTTAAAATATTTTTGAGGACATACTGAAAATCCTTACAGATAGAGAGATGCTAATATTTTAAGACTTAAAATCAGAACATTCAGGTTGTAGTTGAAAATTTTTACTACTGACATTTTTCAAACTTCTACATTTCTTGCAGTTTTCATATTTGAAATTTAGACATTGTGATCAACTGATTGTAAAAGTGGCCTGATTTCTTCTCCTTACACTTGTGTATGGTCCTTGCAGTGTGACTTTACAGATCCTTCCATCAAGAAGTGGAGTTCTGGGATGCCTTGGTGGCTCAGTGAGTGAAGTGTCTGACTCTTGATTTTGGCTCAGGTCATGATCTCATGGTTCGAGGGATCAAACCCCATGCTGGGCTCCATGTGGAGCCTACTTGGGATTCTCTCTCCCTCACTCTCTGCCCCTCCCCTACTTGTGCATGTGCTCTCTCTTTCTTTCTCTTACAAAATAAATAAATAAACCTAAAAAAATAGAGAAGTGGAGTTTCTTCTTCCACTCCCAATCTGAAGTGCTGTGTAACTTACTTTGACCACTAGAACATGGCAGATGAGATGGTGTACCAGGTCTGGAACTAGGCCTTGAAACATATTGCTTTGGCTCCCTGTCCTGGACTTCTGCCTCTCCGTGAAAACTAGCCTGGCCAATCCCACTGGTAGAAGGGAGACTACTTGGAACAGAGCCATTGAATCATCCATGTGAGGCCAAGCTAGACCAGCCAATCCCATCTGACCCACTGGCTGCTTGCAGACAGAAGCATGAGCAAACCCAGCTGAGATCAGCATTACACAGAGCCAATGAGCAGAAGGATGGAGCTGACCTGTGGTCTCAAGGGCTCTAAGGAATCTTCCTGTTTCAAGCTACTTTGTTTTGGAATGGTTTGCTAGGCTGCTATGACAAACTATATTATATAAAATAATTTCCACAATTTGCATACCTTATGTACTATTTATTGTGAGGCTTAAGTGGCATTATTTATATGAAAAAACAAGCACATATATTTGGCCAATATTATTTTATATAATGATGCCATAAATCATTTTATAAATTAAATTGTATTGCATTTTCTTAAATAAACCAATTGTATAAATTATTTTATACAGATAATATATTTTTGTTTACCTAAATGTTAATTTTACTGATTATTTTAGGTTAATCATGCTAAAGGGACACACATTACAAAATCTATTTTATGGGGCCCCTGGGTGACTTAGTCAGTTAAGCATCAACTCTTGATTTCTGCTCAGGTCATGGTCTCATGGTTCATGGGTTAAGCCCCACCACACTCCCACCTCAGGCTCTGCACTGATAGAATGGAGCCTGCTTGGGATTCTCTCTTTCCCTTGCTCTTTTCCCCTCCCTTGCTCTCTCTCTCAGAATAAACAAATAAACTTAAAAAATCTATTTTACATGTGCCTAAAAGCAGTTTCCCAAATTGTGTTTAAACATTTTTTTTAATGTTTATTTTTATTTTTGAGAGAGACAGAGTACAAGTGGCAGGGGGCAGAGAGAGAGGGAGACACAGAATCTAAAGCAGGCTCCAGGCTCCGAGCTGTCAGCACAGAGCCCGACGCAGGGCTCGAACCCACGAACCATGAGATCATGACCTGAACCGAAGTTGGATGCTTAACCGACTGAGCCACCCAGGTGCCCCAAAATTGTGTTTTTGATTTGAGAAAAAAACTTTGTTATAAAATTATTTTAAAATAGGAAAAAATCCAGGGGCACCTGCGTGGCTCAGTTAGTTAAGTGTCTGACTCTTGATTTCAGCTTAGGCCATGATATTATGGTTGTGAGAGCCCTGCATCAGGCTCTGTGCTGACAGCAAGGAGCCTGCTTGGGATTCTCTCTTTCCCTCTCTCTATCTCTCTGCCCCTCCCCTGCTCACACTCTATCCCCCTATCTCTCAAATAAACATTTAAAAAATAGAAAAAAATCCATTGAAATGTGCTTTTTAGAACGTTTTAAAAATGTAATTTGATATGTTTTCAGTATATAGACATTTCTCATTTAAATATGAAGCAGAGACAAGTTAAAACAGAGTGTCTGGATTACAGAGTGTTTCAATAATTTTTTTAAAATTAGCTGTATAAATATTTAGTTGTTTGAAACATTAAATGAAAATTAAAATGGGGAAAATCATAGATCCTCAACAATGAATTAGACAATCATGCTTGTTACTTGAATGGAATACCCACAAACAGTTTAAGTCACTGTGAAATAGCATATTCTCTATGGGACATGTTTACACTGTTCTGATAAAGATAGCTGTTACTGTAATTTTCTTCCCTGAAAGGGCACATATGGGAAAATAACATTTTCCAAACATTGTGAGTTTATTGACTTGGCTCAGGAATTGTCTTATTAGTACTGACTGCTGCTAGAAAAAAAAAAACAGCCAATAATTGTTTCAAAATTCTGTTGAAATCCTGTGCTAGATTGGTGTTTGTGTTAACTTTTTCAGGTGCTATGCTGTTCAGGGGCTTCTATGAACTGCTGGTTTTCATTCATTTGTCCTTGTTTTTGCTGACATTATCATTTATGACTGCACGGGACTATAAATGATGATCTAATGTCACTTATCTAATTGCTTGGCATCCTGCACTAAAGTTTAACCCTCCTGGGTCAATAACAGCTCTCAGCTTGGCATTCAACAAACGAGCATAGATATGTGTATGGATATATCTACAGGGGACTAATGTGTAGCTTGTATCTTTTTTTTGAGACATGATTCACATACAAAAATATTGTACATGTTTAATGTATACATATAGATGAGTTTGAAGATAAGTGTATACCAGTGAAATAATCACTATAAACAATGCCATAAACTTAGCCACCCCTGCTAAAAGTTTCTGTGTGTGTGTGTGTGTGTGTGTGTGTGTGTGATAAGAATATATAGCAAAAGAACTACCTTCTTAACAAATTTCCAAATATACAGTATTGTTATCTACATGCACTATGCTGTACCATAGAGGTCTGGGACTTATTTATCTTGTATAACAAAAACTAGATCCCCAACATCTCCAAGTTCTTCCTCTTCTGGGCCCTGATAAACACCACTGGACTCTTTGCTTCTATGAGCTTGACTATGTTAGATTCCTGCTGTAAGTGGGATCATGCAGTATTTGTTCTTTTGTTCTGTCTGTCTTCAGTTACCGTAACATCCTCTATGTTCATCCATGTTATAATAAATGGCAGTATTTCCTTTTATAAAAGCTGAATTATATTCTATTGTATATATATACCACATTTTATTTATACATTCATCTATTGACAGATATTTAGGTATTTTTTTTTCCAACTCCTGACTATTGTGAATAAGGCTGCAATGAACATATGAGTGTTAATATCCCTTTGAGATCCCGACTTCAATTTTTTGGGATAAATATGTAGAAGTGGGATTGCTGGATCATATGGTAGCTCTATTTCTAATATTTTTAGGAACCTTAATCCTCTCTGTTAGTTTTCCATAGTGAGTGTACAAATTCCTACTCTTGCCAACAGTGTACAAGGATTCTTTTTTCTCTATATCCTTGAGAACATTTGTTATATCTTGTTTTTTATTATAGCCATCCTAAGAGGTGTGAAGCAGTATGTCAATGTGGTTTTGATTTGCATTTCCCTGATGTCTAGTGATATTGAGCATCTTTTCATATACTTGTTGCCCAATTGTATGTCTTCTTGGAGAAATATCTATTCAAGTACTTTGTCCATTCTTTAATTAGCTTATTTTCTTTTTTGCTATTGAGTTCTAGGAATTCCTCACATATTTTGAATATTAAGCCTTTTGTAAGGTTAATTTTTTTATTCAGCACTTAAAACACAAGACTTAAATATCTATAGTGGTCAGCTATAATTCTTGACATTCCTATAACTGAAATTTAATAAATTATAAGGGTTGCTTAGAACAATTCCATATTCTCCATCTCCTGCACTTTTCTTTTTTTTTTTTTTTGGTATTAATGTTTTTATTTCTTTTTGAGAGAGAGAGAGAGCAAGTGAGGGAGGGGCAGAGAGAGAGAGGCAGAGGATCCAAAGCAGGCTGACAGCAGAGAGCTCAATGTGGGGCTTGAACTCATGAACTGTGAGATCATGACCTGAACCAGAATCGGACACCCAACCGAGCCACCCAGGCCTCCCTCCTGCATTTCCTTCTTTCTACCTTTTCCCTCTTTCTATCCTCCATCTCTAGTCCTGTATATATTTTTAAAAAACTTTGTTGAGTATAGTTGTATCAGGTGTGCAGCATAGTGATTTAACTTCCCTACATATTATGCTATGGTCAGCACAAGTATAGCTATACAATGCTGTCACTATACAATGCTATTACAATGTCATTAACAATATTCCCTATGCTATAACTTTTATACCTGTTATTTACTCATTCCATAATTGTCAGCCTGTATCTCCTACTCTTCTTCACCCATTTTGCCCATCCCTCCACCCTCCTCCCCTCTGGTAACCACCAGTTTGTTTTTTGTATGTATAGGTCTGATTCTGCTTTTTGTTTTTATGTTCATTTGTTTTTGGTGCTTAGATTCCACATACGGGAAATCATATGGCATTTGCCTTTTTCAGTCTGTCTTACTTTACTCAGCATGATATCTTCTGGGTTCATTCATGTTGTCACAAATGACAAGATCTTATCCTTTTCATGGCTGCATAATATTCCATGGTATATAGGTATACCACTTATTCTTTATCCATTCATCTGATCAATGGACACATAGGTTGCTTCTATGTCTTGCCTATTATAAGTAATGCTGCAATTAACACAGAGGTTCATATATCTTTTCAAATTAGTGTTTTCCTTTTCTTTGGGTAAATACTCAGTACTAGAATGATTAGGTCATATTGTATTTCAGTTTCTTAATTTTTGGAGAAAACTCTGTACTGTTTTCCACAGTGGCTGTACCAGTTTATATTCCTACCAATGGTGCATGAGGAAGGGTTCCTTTTATGCCATATCATTGCCATATTTCTTGTCTTTTTTATTTTAGCCATTCTGAGAGATGTAAGGAGATCATCTCATTGTGGTTTTGATTTGCATTTCCCTGATGATTCCTGATGTTGAACATCATTCCACGTGGATATTCAGCCTTTTGAGATATGTGATGTGCAAGTATTTTTTCCTGTTCCATAGGTTAGCTTTCACTCTGTTGACAGTTTGCTTTGCTGTGTAGAAGCACTTTAGTTTGATGTAGTCCCATTTGTCTATTTTTGCTTTTGTTGCCTGTGCTTTGGTTCATATCCAAGAAATCATTGCCAAGACCAAGAAGCTTTTTCCCTATGTTTTCTTCGAGGAGTTTTAAAATTTCAGGTCATACATTTAAGTCATTAATCTACTTTGAGTTGATTTTTGTGTATGGCACAGTATAAAGGTCCAATTTCATTCTTTTGCATTTAGATATCCAGTTTTCCTAACACCATTTATTGAAGGGACTATTCTTTCCCATTGTGTATTCTTACTCCCCCCACCTTTGTGAACAGTCAGTTCACCATAAATGTGTGGGTATAGCAGCTTGTGTTTTAAGGCCTTACTAAGTGTACATTTCTGATGAATCCTGAATGAACAAAAATGTTGATTTATTAAAATTGATTTAAAAAAATATCACTTGAAGTTTTCTAAATCTGAACCAGAAGGGGCTTCCTTTCATGAATGTGATTTATAAAAATGTGTTTATCTAACACCTTAACATATTTGATTAGTTGAACCACACCCAATTCCTTCAGGAGAAGTGCTTTTATTGTTTCCTTTTAGTAGATGGGAAAACTGAGATGTGAGGCAGTTTGCCCAGTTCCACACCATAAATCACCAGCAAGGCTGGGATTAACATTCAGTGAACTTGGACTCTATTCATACATCTGCATCCCCAAAATCATAGATCTGATGAAAGCTTTTATAAGGTGAATTATCATTCATTTGCAAAGATTGCATACCCTTAAAATTACTTGGATTTAAGTAGCCAAGAAAAATAGAAATTATTTAAAAAACAAACAATTTCAGCATTATTTGTATTGTATTAGGAGAAGTTATTAATACTCTCTAGTACACTAGGTAAATAATGTGCAGGAGAGAGAGAAAGAAAGAGAGTCACAGAGAGAGTGAGAGACAGACAGAGACAGAGACAGAGACTTAGGTCATCAGAATTCATATTAGGGTATCTTTGCTTTGAATGTCAATTTAGTTCTAGCTTTATTTTAACTAATTTTCAAAGCTTGTTTCATGTTCCAGGAAAAGGACATTGTTTATGATTTTTTTTAAGTTGAGGCAATTCGTATGGAGCTAATATATCCTTTTATGCCTCTGTACTTCCTTTCAGAATATGATCAAGTTGATACAGTTAGTATTGACATAAAGGATAGTTTACCACATAGGATATATTGGAGGACATAGAAGTCTTAATACAAAATTTAGTTTAAGGATAGGTCTTGTGTAATAATATGCATGTAAGTCATCTGCTGGCTGTTGACAACATATATATTAGATATTTTTATTACATTTTTTCATAACAGCAAAGTCTCCTGAATTCTGCCCTAAATAAACTCCCTTATTTTTATTTTCTTAAGATTTATTATTCATTTAAAAATTTGCCCTTGGTAAGCATGTCTATCCATTATCATACAAGAATCAAAAGGAAACCAAGACTGTTTTGCGAGAACTGTTCTATATCCATGACCAATCACCTGTTTGTTTCCATTTGGAGTCATGTTTTCCTTCAAAACTCGAGATAACTGGAGTCAGCTCAAGTGATTGTTTTGTTTTGTTTTGTTTTTGTTTTTCATTGTTAATCATTTATACCCCACTCTCAGCTGGATGGTAGAGACATAGCTTCTGAGAGTCTGAGAGTTGGTAGAAAGAGATGGTAAAAGAATTTCTCTGTAAATTCAAAAACAATACATTTTCCCCACACTGAGGTAGGGGTGAAGGAGTGGAGATTGTGTTGCTCAACATTCTCAAATCCTTTCTGTGGCATTCATATGGCTCAGAGTTTGGATCTGTGTTCATGTTTTTACCTGATGTCAAATAGTCCTTTACAGTTTACTGCTTCCATCAGAGTTCTATTAGCTTCATTAGCAACACAGACAAAGCTTGGCAACAAGGGTATAAAACAAACAAACAAATAAACAAACAAAAACTAAGGGGGCCTCTACTTTTCTCCTTTTCTCCAGAAACACTACAATATAAGAAATTCAATGTACTGAAATGTAAAGCAGTCATCCTTGCCTTTAGGACCATAGAGGTGTCAAATATGATGAAGAGACTAAAGAATCAGTGTATAAAAAACACAATCAAACTGTATTACAGCACCTTGGGTGTTTTATCCTTGGTAGTAGAACTTCAACAAAGTCATCAAAAACAGTCTACAAGTATTTCTTTTTTTTTTTAACTTTATAGTTTATTGTCAGGTTGGTTTCCATATAGCACCCAGTGCTCTGCCCCACAAGTGACCTCCACCAAGACCATCACCCCCCATTACCTCTCTCCCTTCCCCTTCCCCCCTCAGTTTGTTTTCAGTATTCAAGAGTCTTTCGTGTTTTGTCTGCCTCCCTCTCCCTAACTCTTTTCCTCCTTCCCCTCCCCATGGTCCTCTGTTGGGTTTCTCCTGTTAGACCTATGCGTGCAAACATATGGTATCTGTCCTTCTCCGCCTGACTTATTTCGCTTAGCATGACACCCTCGAGGTCCATCCACTTTGCTACGAATGGCCAGATTTCATTCTTTCTCATGGCCATGTAGTATTCCATTGTATAGATGAACCACATCTTCCTAATCCATTCATCCGTTGATGGACATTTAGGCTCTTTCCATGATTTGGC
>CM053572.1:121497762-121548881 GCA_028646485.1 Cryptoprocta ferox
TTATATGTTTGCATATAATTTTTCATAGTAATCTCTGATGATTGTTTGTATTTCTGAGGGGTTGGTTGTGATAGATCCATTTTCATTCATGAGTTTGTCTATTTGGGTGTTTTCTCTTTTTTTTTCTGAGGAGGCTGGCTAGAGGTTTATCAATTTTGTTTGTTTTCTCAAAAAACCAACTCTTGGTTTCATTGATCTGCTCAACTGTTTTTTTGGATTTGATATTATTTATTTCTGCCCTGATCTTTATTATTTCTCTTCTTCTGCTGGGTTTGGGGTTCTCTTGCTGCTCCCCTTCTAGTTCCTTTAGGTGCTCTGTTAGATTTTGAATTTGTGCTTTTTCTAGTTTGTTGAAATAGGCCTGGATTGCAATATACTTTCCTCTTAGGACTGCCTTTGCTGCATCCCAGTGAGTTTGGATTGTTGTATTTTCATTTTCATTTGTTTCCATATATTTTTTAATTTCTTCTCTAATTGTCTGATTGGCCCAATCATTCTTTAGTAGGGTGGTTTTTATCCTCCACATTTTTGGAGGTTTTCCAGACTTCTTCCTGGGATTGATTTCAAGTTTTATAGCACTACAAGTATTTCTTACCAAGTTGCTGAATTACCCTGATTTCCTCATGTTCTCATGGGCAAAAAGATTCTGGGTTTCTAAAGGGGGAAAATACTGTATTAAAGTTCCATTTCTATTGTTTAAAATCATGTCTTGGGGCAGCTGGGTGCCTCAGTCAGTTGAGCAATCTGACTTCAGCTCAGGTCATGATCTCACTCACAGTTTGGTTCATGAGTTTGAACCTGGCATTGGGATCTCTGATATCAGCACAGAGCCCACTTCGGATGTTCTGTCCCCCTCTCTCTCTGCCCCTCCCCTGCTCACACTCTGTCTCTGTCTCTCTCTCTCTCTCTAACATAAATAAACATTAAAAAAATAAAAATATTTAAAGCGTGTCTCAATACCTCTACATAACTGTGTTTTTTTCCAATTTAGCTAAATTTAGTGTTTGCAAATCAATATAACAAAGATAATAAAGATAATAAGATAAAGTCTCTGCTTACAGACTGGTTGAGTTGGGGTAGGATGTATAGACTCAAGACAGTTTACTGTAACTTAAATATGACTTAGGATATAATAACACGTGAGGTCTGAAAAGGTTAATATGGATCATTATATTCTGTGTGTATGTACACTTACATGAGTATGTGTGTGTATGAGAAATACATATGTTAAACATTATTGAGTACCTATTAGGTTGTAGCCCCGGATACTGGGAATATAACTGGAGAGTGATTGTATTTTCTCAATTGCTGAAGAATAGAATTTGAGCTCAGTGTGAGAATAGCAGCCATTTTTAGACTTCAAGTGTCAATCAAAAATAACTATCTGTTTCATTAGAGACAGAAGTTTGAATTAATTTTGAAAGCTTTTGTTTTAGAAAAAAATACTTCAATAGTGATATGGTGGTAGGGAAATGGTGCTATTCTTACATAGGGAAGGGCTAAGCAATGCAGAGATTAAATGAACTTCATAATAATTTATAAAGATTTCCTTACTGTGGTAAGAGTTGTATCCTGAAGATTTTAATAATACTGTTCACTAGTGGAAATGATTTCTGGAGTAAGCTGGAGTCTTTTGGGAGTTAGCAGAAAGCAACTCTGTTTATTTGTTTTTATTTACACTTCCTTCAAATTTGCTTGTTGGATTACTCTTTCTTACCCCTAAATTAGATAAAGGCATACACAGATGTCATTGTTTATGTTTGGACCTTCTCAGGTATTACAAAATAGCCATAATTTAGAGATATTCAGAATTCTGCCTTCATCAAAACTTTCCTCTCTCATCCCTCCTCTCCTGCACCCAGCTTTGGCTGGATTCAGGCTTTAAAACCCGCACAGTGGGTTTAACAAGAAGAGTTTCAAATTAGAAAAAGACACAATCTATCACTATTCCATTCTTAAATCTAATATATTCTTTAGAAGCAATGGATAATATTCTTTGTTTATAGAAATTCTAAACATTTGCTCCACAAAATTGGAGAATTCATTACAGTATAAGAAGGAAGTTACAGATTTATACTTACATTAGACATGAGTACTACATGTTTTTACAAGAGCTTAGTGTCTAAATATTGGGAACAGATAATTTCCAAATTGCATAAAATATTATAGATCACAAACGATGATGAAAGCTATTCAGTGTATTTAATGAGATTAATATTTCCACAATCAAAACTAGGTAAGAGCAGTACCTTTTTCAAAAATAAAGGAAAACACGCAAGCTAACTTTAAATAAAGCAAGCAAACAAACAACAAAATAAATCCTATAACCAAAGTTAATCTCATATATCCATCTGGAGGTGTACATCTTAAATAAAACATCATTTAACTAAGTGTATTGGTGTATTAAAATGATACTGTATTAGATCCAAGTGAGTTTCCCACTCATACCTTGTGATACCAAAATGACTCAACATTAAAAATAATATTGAAGTGAAATATTCATAAATATATTAAAGATAATATGTATTCATCTCAATCGAAAATCCAAATATGTTTGTGAAAGTGCAACATCCATCCAATAAGTGTTTGTGTTTGCTTGAGAAAGAGAAGAGAAATTTTTCAGCAACACTCATACTCAGGGAAAAAAATTAGAAGCAATCCAAATTAAGGAACATAGGCAAGATAATTGCCCTTATTAATACTATTCAATAATAAAAAGCCACTAGATTTACAGTTTAAAAAAACAGTATGGAAGAGAAATAAAAGTATAAACACTAGATTGTGTATAAACACAATCTTTTATTATATGCAGAAAATATAATTGATCTACAAAATGCAATAAAATTAATTAAGAAACATTAAAATTAAAGAATTTAACAATATGAGCAGATATGATTAACATAAGAATTAAAAGGTTTATGCATCAGCAAAAATAAATTTAAAATAAAAGAGAAAGAAGTTGTCATGCCAGATCGTCACAAAATTATAAAATAAATTTGAATAGAACTAATCAGAATATGTAATACCCATGTAAAGAGAAATATAAAACTTTCCTAAGAGGAGAAACTCCTCTTGAATAGAGAAACATATGTGTCTGTATACAAATCTTCAGTATTATAATTTGTCATTTCTACCTTAATTTATACACAAATTTGGTGCGATGCTATTAAGAAATTGGTGCAGTGTTTACATGTAACCAGATGAACTGGTTCTAAAGCTCAACAAAAGGAACAAAAATAATCAGATTGCCAAAATAATTTTGTAAAAATTGTAAAACAAAATAGTGGGCTAAGAAAAAGTTCAGTGTGAGAATTAACTACAACAGTGGCATTTTAAGGCATTGGAGAAAGAATAGTCAGGTTAATAAATGGTTATGAGGTCATTGGCTATTTGAAAAAAAAACAAATAGAAATCTATACAATACTATTCACCAAAATATATTAAGTTCCTGATAAATTTAAGACAAAATAGATAAAAATACTTAATTAGAAGAAAATAAGGTAAAATAATTTTTTGGCATTTAATTAGCAAGTGTCATCTTAGACTCAATATGAAATGCAAAGCAAAAGATAGATTACATCGATGTATCATGAACCTCTGACCCTGAAAGATACACTATTTAAAAAGTAGAAAAAACAAGAGATTGCTAGGGAATATTTCAAATATTTATGACAAGTTAAAAAGAGAAAGACAAATAGCTGGATAGAAAGTGAAGTAAAGATTTAGAACTGACAATTTACTGAATAGGACATTCTAAGATTTAGTAACAGATGAAAGCATGTTTGGTTTGATGGAAATCAAGGAAACCACAACTAAAATAAGAAATGTCCTATTTACCAATCAATATAACAAAAAAATGAAAAAATATATCCAGTGTAACATTTGATATAAACATTGGAATATAAATACTTGAAGGCACGTTAGAGGGCTATTTAACAATTCTATCAAAATTCCACATATTTGCATTTCAACACTTCAACAAGTATGTTCAAAACAACTTTCACAAGAACAATGATGACAGGGAGATTTTAAATAGTAAAAAATAAATAAATAAAAAATAAAAAATTAATAATTAAAACAAGTGTAAAAACTCATCCATAGGATTATTTGATTAAACCGCATGGATATACATTCTATGGGATCTAACACTATGGTAAAAAATATTAGAAAATTTTATGTGTATTTATAAAAATATTCTTGGTATATTTCAAAAATTTCTGTATATCTTTTGTATGCCAGATTGGCCTAAGAAAAAAATATTTTAATAGGAGTAATCATCCCCAAAACTTACGAGGCAGAAATATTGTTATACCCATTACAAAGATGGAAAGAGTGAGTCACAGAGAAATTGTCTAAAATTAAAAAAAGAAACAATAGTATGCTTTTCCTTGATTTTTATGTAAGTATGTGATTATATTGAACCATCTTGAAATAGAACAGTAAACTGGTAATGGTGATACTATTTACAGTGTGGGGCTGGATTGGGTATTCTATTCATGGGAAATCAGCTTTACTTTTATTGATTGACTATTGTTTTAACAAAATTATTGTTTTATTCATAATTAAAAAATGTATTTAGTGTAAGGAATGTAGATCCAAGAAGTGTAGTTTCCTAAACTGTATATTGAAAAAAAAATCTATTATTGACACCCATCAATTTAATTCCTAGACTCTATTATTATCTATTTTGAGAGAAACACAGAGCTTGTGAGGGAGGGGCAGAGAGAAAGAGGGAGAGAGAGAGAATTCCAAGCAGGCTCCACACTGCCAGTGCAGCCCCAGTACGGGACTCTAACTCAGAACTGTGATTATCCTGACCTGAGCCAAAACCAAGTCAGTCACTTACTGACTGATCCACCCAAGTGCCCCAAAAACAAAAATCTGTATCTAAGAAGTAACACTTACGTAAATATTTCAGATATCTTATTGTGGAACCAACGTACATTTTGTATTTCCATAGTTAATAAGCTTTGGAAAATACATAGTAAATATCATAAATGTTCATGCTATATTATTCAAAAATTGGTAAAATTCATGCTCAGTATAAATAAAATTATTTCTGAAAAAATATAAATGTCATAAAAATTAGTAAAATATATCTCACTATAACAGGTCTTAGTACTTTTGGATATGAAGATCTGGAGGCACTAAACACAAACAAATAAAATATAAATTTAAGTTAATTGTAATGTTTAGGGAATACCAGCTTCTGCTTAATTAAACTTTTCTGGTGTCAAGAAATGTGTTGTTTCATCCATTTTATCCCTACTTATTGAACCTAATTGAATATTTAAGAAATGATTGAGGAAGTGCTCAAAAAAATAAAAAACAAATGATGAAGGTATGTCAAAGGGACCAACCTGAAAAGTTCCCAATAGCCAAAGCTGCAACAAAATACATAATATACTATTGGACTATGACGCAAAGCATAATATAAATACGTGTGAGTTTCTCTTGATCTGAATAAATAATTGAATAATTTAAAAGTGGAGAAGAGACAATCTCAAGTGTAGGAGAATTCCAAATTATTTATGGAGGCCCCATCCCTCAAGAAGGTGGAATTAATTCTCAATCCCTTAAGTGCGGGTGGAGCTTAGTGATTTGCTTCCAAAGAGCAGAGTAGGGAAAGGAACAACACAAAATGAAACAAAAACAAAAACAGAAGCTTCAGAGTGGTGAGACATGGCCAGCACATCTCGGCCAGTGGTCACGTTAACGTCATCAAGGGCACTTGGGTGGCTCAGTCGGGTAAGTGTCTCCCTTTGGCTCAGGTCATGATCTCACAGTTTGTGAGTTCAAGTCCTACGTCAGGGTCTGTGCTGACACCTACGAGCCTGGAGCCTGCTTCAGATTCTATGTCTCCCTCTCTCTCTCTCTGCTCCTCCCCTGCTCTCATTCTCTCTCTCTCTCTCTCTCTCTCTTTCTCAAAAATAAATAAAGGTTAAAAAAATTTAAAACATCATCAACATTAAATCATGTTGAAGTGTGCACACTTGATCTAATAGGATGAGACTAGCACTTCAACTCTGGTCTTCTTTCCTAAAACCATAAATTATTTTTTTCCTAACCACTAAACAAGCATCAGACAAGCCCAAATTGAAGAACATTCTATAAAATACCTGTGCAGTACACCTTAAAACTGTTAGTCGTGGAAAGCAAGGAAAATCTGAGAAATTCTCAGGTTAGAGGAAGCTAAGGACATGTGATGATTGAATGTTATATGTTATATAACCTGTACTGGATGCTGAAACAGAAAAAGGACATTGGGGGAAACTAATAGAATCCAAATAAAGTGTGGCATTTAGTTAAGAATATATCACTCTTGGTTCATTACTTGTGATAAATGTACCATAATAATGTAATATGTTAATAACAGGGCAAGCTGGCTATGGAGTAAATGAGAACTCTCCATATGTCTTTACAAGTTGGCTGTAAATCCAAAACTTTTCCAAAATATAAAGTTTATTTATAAAATGATTGAGGACATAATCATATTTTGGGGTCAGTCACCATCCAAACTTGAGTGAAGAGGCAGTGCACCCCGTGGTAGATACAGGTGTATAGATTTAAATGACTAGAAATGGAGATGCTTACAAATATCAAAAAATAATGTGGTCACATATTGTTAAAATCTACCATTCAGGTTTGTTGGGAGGCTTGCTTGTATATTTATGATAAAATATAAGTAAAGTGAAAAGAGTTGTTTAATTGAGGGTTTGATCATCAGAGATCTGTTTTTAATTAATATCATGACACATTTTGGAGTCTATAAGCAGTTACTCCTACTTTAGCCATAGTTTAATCTCCCGCTAAAATTTGATGAGTCTAGGAATTAAATTGATGGGTGTCAAATGCCTCACATCAGACTTTCATGAACTTGGATACCTCATTAACCTATATAATTGTTCTGGCTGCTGAGATTGGTGGAATCTTTAGACATATTTGTCCATGTTTTTGGTCTCTATTTGTGAGAGTCGTAACACAGATCTCCTTAAAAAATTCTAAGAAGACAGAGAAAAGAGAGATTAAAAATATTGTTAGGAAATAATTTGTTATAAATTATTATCTGAATGTATAAACAGAAAACACAGAATCTTTCACTGGAGTGTATATTGGGTGCTTTCACAGAAAGGAAACGTCAGCCTTTCCTCTATAACTATGAAGTTGGCCCTGTGTAAATTGCTTCTGTATGAAAAAATTTTCACTTACTTACCTTCAATTTTTTAAAAAAGTGAAACTGAGTTGAAATATTGTTGAAACTAACAAGATTCCCACTTTGTTCTCCAAACCGACCTCCTCATTTTTTACAATTTTGTTGAGCTCTGTGATATTTGAGTGGGTACCTACTTGTATATCTACTTATGACAAATAAGGAGATATGAAAAGAAACTGAGTTTTTAAAAATTTATTTTCATAATCCTTATAAAATGGAAAGATAACATTGACCATAAGAGAGGGGAAAAGGTCACTTGAATTCCCTCTTTGCTCCTCTTCTTTTCTCTTTCCTCCTTTTTTCTCTCTCTCTCTCCTCTCTCTCTCTTTCTCTTCCTCAGCTGTTTTTGTGACAGTTGCAGAGTTAATATGTCTATTTTACTTGTTATAAAGCTGTATCAGCTTTATACCCCAAAATATTTGTATGCTACCATGACAGCCTATTCCAGTGGCCTTCCAATTGCCAAGATATACATCTTGATGTCTGAGGGCTTTATTTGAACCCCTTTCTCCCTCCAGGGTCACACTGACCAGCAAGGGAATTACACTCCCAGGACACAGCATCAACTCCATGAGTAATAAGCGTTGGTATATAAATGCCCCAGTTACTTGTCCTCTTGCCCATAAGATAGAAAATTCCTGAGATATGTGTTATATTATTTCTCATAATTTCTCCATGTGGTTAAATTTTAGATGATCACTTCCTACTTTTCCTTTCTCACTTCTCCACTACTCTGAGATTGTTTTCTGCATCTTTCAAATAAACCCCTTGCACTGGAATCTTTATCTTGGAATCTGCTTTCAAGAGAGCATAAAGGTGGTCTGGGTAATTATGAAAAAGAGAATACAAGAGAATGAGAAAATGGTTTGTTTCTAAATATGTGAAGTTTTAAGATCCAGACAATTATTTATTTGCTACCAATGGGAAAAGTAAAACATTCACATAACACTCAATTTGATATGTCATTTGCTATCTCTCTATGTCTAATTTCCTTAAAGTCCTCTAATACTTGAATATTTTATTATTTATTACTAGTAACATCTTGTCAAATATTTCAACTTAAACATAAGGAAAATGCTATACTACAGGAACCATTAAGAGGTTTATGTAAGGTTGTAACACTAATTGAGCAAATTTACACTTGTCTTAATTTAGTGCTTTTAATACTTTCCTGACAGTGAAAAATAAATAAAGCAATCCATGCTTTGCTGAATAAACAGTAGACCATAATAAGGTCATTAACTGTTTGTGTCACCAAAAGTGCGTAACTTTTTAAGGAGAAAGACAGAAAATACCAAACAGGCATGAAGCTGACCACTCTGTTTCTTAGAACTTGCAAGGGAAGGACTCTTTATGAGTAACTAGAATATCAATTATATTAGTCCCACACTCACCTATAGAAAGTGGAGGACTTTATGATCCAATGCAGCAAGAAGGAAGAAATTTTGCAGTAATATATCTTAGGGCACTCACTGCATTTATTCATTCATTTATCACATATTTATTAAATACAGTTTTGTACTTTGCTATTTTATATCACTGAACATTAATCTATGATTTGAAGATTTTAACTGAGGGTTTCCTTCTACTAAGTGAACTTCAGACTACTGATTTCAGAAACTTTGAAAACCACTTATTTTACTACTGCAAATGAGAGCAAGTTAATTCTTCTTGCAATGTGTGGATAGTAATCTCTTCTAGATTACTGTTGTTTCAGGTTATAATCTCAGTACATGAGGGTTCATAGAAGTTAAGAAAAGAACAATAAGATATTATGAAACAATTTCAGAATCGTCTAAAGGGGCTATTGTGACAGGTGCAGTATTTTATAATGATGATAGTGTTAATGGTATTATTATGCTTCTAACACTCTCTGTTTAGGATACATTATGTTAGACATTCTGCAAGGCCCTTTATATTTATTATCTTATTTTATTCTCAGACTAACATTACAAGATAGCTGTTTTCTTGATCATTGCATATATTAAAACTGAAGCTCAATGCAGTAATACTAAATTTGCCAAGATAATACAGCAGGTCAGGGAAGTAATTCAAACACAGCTGCATCTAACCCCAAAGCCCATAGTTCTTAATAGTAAGTAATGAAAAAAAAAAAGTAAGTAATGCCTAAAGAATAATCTTGAGGTTAAAAAAAGATTTATTAAAATGTGTAAGTACCATATTAGCATATTTCTGAGTGAATGATTTAAAAACCTAATAGCTGGCACTTGAAAAACTCAGAACTTTATGAAGGAGACAATTTTTATACATAGGGGTAATAGAAAAGACAAAGGAGTCTATAAAATTATTTCTCCTACTTAATGACCTTACGGTCTTTATTTTTCCCGTAGTGACACTTTTCTTACCTGCAAATGTATTATTATTATTTTTTGCCTCTAGTTTATATTTGCAGTGAGAAACAAAGAGGGAATGCCTGAATTTTTAAGGAAGAAGGCACATTAACGTAATTTTATCTCTTGACTGTGAGAAGCATCTATCAAAACTAGTATCTCAGTATAAATTTTTTCCTTATAAATGTCTAACCTGTGAATCATGTGACTCATTTGTGTGCAATATGAAAATCAGCCCCTCCATTGTACAAATGACTCCTTACTTGGCAGCATGAAGTAACCACTTTTTTCCCTGCCTTCTTCTACAGTTGCAGACTACACCAGATATTTAAAGTGTGCCTTCCCTAAGACCATATTTATATAGAACTAATATATCTTTAGAGTTCTTGTGTCACAGCCAAGTATTTATTCATCTTATTGTTTCTGTGTTCTTTGGCTATCTAAAGTTATTTTACATAATAAGTGAGTTTGTAAAAGTCTTTAGGATTGTATCATTTAATAGAAATTTTTGTATATTCATTTATATTATTTTATCTTGACTGATTCAATAATTCATTAGGGAAAACTGTTTTTGGACTTGCTAGCACAGAGAGAGGAAATGAGAAAGAAGAATCACCCCTGAGTAAAAACCTTATTAACGACTATTCAGTGAATTTAATCCTTTCTGGAATGCTGCCACCATTTATTTTTTGGCATGCCGGCATATTATTTATACCAGTAGTTTCTGTGTTCACACCAGAAACATTATTCTGATTATCAAAGCACTTGGGAAAATTCAACCTGAACTGACCCGAGCCTCTGCTATGAAAAGGGAAGGAATATAACATTAAAAGTTATCTGTCTATTATTCAGAGATAAAAGAAGCAAGAGAGAAACTCATAAGTGAACTAAAATATGCTCATCAAAGATTAGGCAGTCTTAATTGCTACCAATGATTATTGTTCGTATACAGACACTGGGAGAAAGGTTCCATCAAATATTAAGCTTTTTCAAAATGACTAAGAAATACTGATTCAAAAATGAAAACGTCACTTGAATGAGAATGTGCAGAGTTGCATGCCACTGGCTTTAAGTCTACAGAAGTTCGTACAAAATACAAATATTGAAATCATAATTGTAATTGTATATATTGAAAGTTTCCTTAAGAAAATACTTGATGAAGAAACTAAAAGCTGGATAAATGGACAAGTAACTTTTAGACAGTTTTGATTTTGTTTAAAATATTTATTAAATATCATCTACTAACAAAGCAAAATGGTCAATGTATTTAAAGATCAGTAAAATTTGGCCTAGCTCTTGGATCAGATTGAGGATTAATCAAAGTTGATAAATAAAATATAAGGAACAATAGAAAATAAAAGTATCCGTTAAGATGTACAAACACATTCCTATGCCTACTCAAATCTTTGAAATCAAATTAATTTATTTATGTCTTCTCTGTTGAATAAGGCAAGCTTCCATTTGAGTTGGAGAGCAAAGAGAGATGTTCAATGAAAGGATTAATTTCAGGCGGATCTGAAAGGAAGGGTAGGATTCCAACAAGAAGAAATTTTGATAAACCTCCATGTATGTATATGTAAAAGAGTTAGAAACTTTTTAGATGCATTTCATAGCTGTAGTTCATACATTTTGATACATTTTATTTTCACTTTATTTTCAAGAAAATCTTTAAACTTGCTTTGTATTTCCCCTTTGATTCAAAGGTTATTTTTATTTATCAATGAAAGGGCCTTTTGAATTCTTTTTTTTTATTTTAACATTTATTTATTTTTGAGAGACAGAGTGCGAATGGGGGAGGGGCAGAGAGCAAGGAAGACACAGAATGGGAAGCAGGCTCCAGCTGTGAGCTTTGAGCTGTCAGCACGGAGCCGGACATGGGGCTTGAACTCACGAACTGTGAGATCATGACCTGAGCTGAAGTTGGACGCTTAACCAACTGAACCACCCAGGCGTCCCAGGGCCATTTCATTTCTGATATGTTATTATGTTGGTTTTGTTTCATTTTGCTCAGTGAAAGCTGTTTCTGTTACTTTTCATCCTTTGGGAACGATTAAGGTGTGTTTTGTGTGTGTGGTCTAATGTATGGGAAGTTGTACATGAATGTTCCATAAGCATTTGAAAACGTATATTGTCATCCTGGTTCAAATATTTATGTAAAATATACACCACATACTTTTGATTCTATTTTTTATGTCATGTGCATTTACGAACATGTTGTCCACTTAGTTGTGAGAGGTTCTCTTCAAGTCCCTGTGATTGGTGCCTTCCTATCTATATCTCCGTACATTACTTGTTGTTTCTACTCTATGAGATCTGTTGCTGCATTTGGGGGCATAACTATCAATCACTTTTGTAGTTGCATTCTGCTGGCACAGAATATGCATCCAAGTCATAATGTTTGTGTTGAATTGATTTTAACAAAGTGATCACTAGTGTAGTATGCAGCCGATCAATAAATAGAATGTTAACATTGCCCAAGAAGTCCCTTGGCTCCTCCTAGTCACTTACCACTCCCCTTTGGTAGCCGTATACTGGCTACAAAAATCAGGTTTAGCTTTTCCAGTTTTTAAACTTCATATAAATAGAAGTAAACCATTTTTTCATGTTTGTAGGATTTGCCCATCATGTAGTGATGAGTTGTTCATTGTCATTGTCATAGTATCCCATTAATTGCTAACGTTGAGAAAGGCTGCTCAGATCTTCCTTCAAGAAAACTTGCTGCCCACCCCCCACCAAAAAAAAAAAAAAGAAATTAAGAAGACTTGCTGCCCAGCTGGTGGGAGCACTGTCAGACATAAAAAAAAAAAAAATTAATGTTTATTTACTTTTGAGAGAAAGAGACAGAGTGTGAGAGGGGGAGGGGCAGAGAGAGGGGTGCACAGAATCTGACGGCAGGGTCTAGGTTCTGCACTGACAGCACAGAGCCTGATGCGGGGCTCGAGCTCACAAACTGTGAGTTAATGATCTGACCTGAAGTCAGATACTTAACCAACTGAGACACCCAAGCACCCCAGCTGCTATCATCTTTACCTGTTCTGTTTCAGCTGCAGAGGATTTCCTCACTTATGTTAGGCACTTCTTGTGACAGTCCACCTCTGGTTATTGAGCTTGACCCCTTCTCTCAACCCCATTTAGACAACTCATGCCCAAGATTCCTGCCTGTTTCAGTCGGAGGCTTTGTTGGTCCTGTAGCAAAGTTCTACATCCCCCTCTGCTCTGTCAGCACTTCCTTTGCCTTCTTTGCATAAGTATCCATTCTTAGTAATTATCTTCCGCTCCAAGCTCTCTCTCAGAATCTTCTTCCAGAAAGAGTTCAACCTGTGATACCATTACAGGAGAATACTTTACTGTAGAAGAGTATTTGTATTGTCCTCCATTATTGCCTATTTCCAATAGAGCTACCAAGAACATTCTGGTATATATATATAGGTGTGGAATTGTTGGATAATGGAAAATTTACTTGCTTAATTTTTGTACATATATTTTCATAAACGCTTGTACCTATTTACCACTGGAGTATGAGAATTCCAGTTGTGCATCATTTTCTTGGTATTTTTTTTTTGTCTTTTGTTTTTTAACCTTTTTAGTGAGTGTTTGGTTGTCTCTCACTGTGGCTTTAATTAACATTTTTATGACAACTAATGCAATTCAGCAAAATTTCAAATGTTTACTCAATATTTACAGACATATATATTTTGCATGAAATAGCATCTTAAGTCTTTTGCATGTTTTTATTGAGCTATCTTTTTCTTATTGGTTTTAAAATTCTTCATTATTCTGGATGTAAGTCTTTTTTTTTAAATATATGTATTGCTAATTTCCTCTCCTAATCTGTGGTTTACTGTTACATTCCCCTAATGGTGATTTTGATTAGCAGAAGTTCTTAAATTTAATGTCTAGTCATAACTTTTTACATTAATAGTTTTTGTATTTAATTTAACAAATGTTTTCTTCGGGCAGGTATTCAATAAACTCTTAATCTATCATTCCCAGAAAAGGGAATTTTTATTATCTTTTTAACATCTAAAAGATATGGTGGCATTTTTTCATTACTGATATTTCTAAGCTATGGTTTCAGTCTTATGCCTTTACATTTATCTGACTTCATATTTAAGTTTTCATTCATTATTTTAAATGCATCATTCCATTATTTTCTATAAAGTTATAAGGTTTTTTTTTCCTAATGGTTGTATTTAAACTAATAACTTTACAAAATACCCTTAACTTTACATTTTGTTGTTGTTATTGTTTACTCTTTCCTCACTGTTGAAATTATCTAGTAATTTATCTAGTAATTATTTAGTAATTCTTCACAAAGCCTTTCATTTCCTCTACAATTTCATTTGAGGTATTATCATTTTACTCTCAGTTTCTATAAACAATTGAAATGAAAACAAACAAATGAAAAATTTAGGTCGTTTTCTAAAAAAATTACAGATAGTACTTACATGGTTATTGTCATTCAAACTTCTCCATGTCCAGCTTGCTCTAGTTTTAAAGGTCTTACAAAAGTTTCCTCAGCAGCAGATCCTTAGGTGGGGATTCATTTGTATGTAATACATTAAGGAAACACTTCTAAGCAAACCAAGAAAGGAGTGGAGGAAGGAGAAGAAAAAAGGGGAGCAAGTCAGCAAAGGGTGCAATTTTCAGCAGTGTCCCAGCCTCAGCCAGAAATTACACTAGATGCTTCTTTTCTCTGGCTCTGGGAACAAGAGGTGGGTTTATACCTGCATTCATTATTTATTGACTAAGAGATGACTGTGAGTTACCTCTTTTCTCTCTGCTTGTATAAGCAAATCTGCTCTACCCCGAGGGCGGTCTCGCCAACTACAGTGGCAGCTGAGGGCTTCCTTATAAAATCAAACACACTATAAAGCTGAGCAAGTGTCACATACCAAAGAGACAAGGGATCTACGGCGACCCGGACTGAGCTTGGATAGTTTCCAGTATACTAACCTTAACCATCCAGTTTCCTCTACACCCACACTCAGCCTGTACCTACACCTAATCTTAGATAATCTTTGTTTATACTTTATAAATATTTGGAAATGCAAATGTTGATGAAAGTCTACTTTATTAACATATTTATCTCTCTCATCATATATAGGGAGAATACTGGCTATGAAGAGACTTAAAAATGCTTAACGATATCATTATAATGGATATAAATAATTAATTTCAAGTTAATATTTTAACAGTGTTATACTGGGTTTATTGTTTAATAATGTAACCAGAAAATCTTGCTAGTTTTGTTTCAAGAAAATTGATGGTACTGTAAGTAAAATGAAAGGTATAGGCCTTTATGATTTTACAAAATTTTATAACTTCTAAAGTCAACCAACTAGTTAGTATCAAAATCTACAAGTTAATGATAGGCTTATAGGAATTCAGTGAATATTCTTTTCATAATTTTAAGCTTCAGTTTTCCTTGATTCCAAATATCTGTAGCTGAAACCATTGTCATCTGAAGTCTAACCATTGAATGCTTTTGTGTGTTAAGGAGCACAGAGAAGCAAAGGAAAAGGTATTTCATTCTAAGATAGGAGTAAGTTCATTAGTGCTCATTGTATTGTAATTAGAACAGATATTCTTGTTAGTATATTCATGAATTACTATATATTATCTATGCTGTTCCTGTCTGCTTTGATTTTCTTGAAATAAAAGCAGCAGGATTTAATAGTTTTGTTATTAAAATTTTTTAACCTGCATAAATTAGGATATGATGGCTCAATAGTAAATAAGAGAAGTTTCCTGTAAAGATAGCAATAACTAAAAATTCAGTTGAATTTTACTAAACTATGAAAACTTTTAATTTTAAAAGTAGGCCAAGACTATCTCAAGATTAGATTTTAATAAAGGATTGCAAATACCATATTCCTCTAAATTTTGATACAGCTAGCAAAACTGTAAGAGCCTGAAAAAGAAGCTATTTCCAAATAAATCTATCTGATTATTTGCAAACATGTAAGTGAAAGAAGTTTTGTCCTGAATTTATTTAAAAATTTTAGAAAATATTTTATTCTATCTGCATATGTCCACAAATTTCTGTTTATCAACACGTATTTCTTCCCATGCATGAATCAAAGGAAGAAACATATTAACAACTTTAAAAAAATATTATTGAAAGTTTGGATAACATTTGTTGATATGGTTTCAGCCAGTGCTAGAGATAACATAAACTGCTGAAGTTCCTCAAATGGTGACAACCCAGGCCAGTTTATTCAAACTATTATCAAAAATATACCTGTTGTCTTCTATTACTGGACTCAGAAGCTATGGCTAATGGGTAGAAGTAAGGCTAGCTGGATGTGTGAAGACCTCAGTTATTTACACTGACTATGACCCCAACAGTAGGAAACTTAATGATTCTACCATAACCACCCAAATACTGAACTTCCTGGCTCAGCATAATCTCTTTTGTTAACACATGAAGACTATCCCCTTGTATTTTCACATCTAACTGTGGAAAGATTATCTCTAAGTCCCTCCCCTGTCCTTTTAAGAATTTCATATCATTAGACCATTCATTGTCCCATATCCCATTACTATTTGTTTTACATGTATCTGAACTTTGTTCAACAAAGGATGAAAGAATGCAAAAAGTTGGGAGGGAGACAGCAATGGCAACTATTAGAAATCCAAGGTAATAGACTCACTCTAAAATACAAAATTTATTATGTTTAATTTTTAGCTAAGGTTGTGGGAAATGGAGAATACAAGAATGGTAGGAGAAGCACTCTGTCACTTATTCTGGTTACGGGAAGCAGAGGACAGCTTTCACAGGGATTCACACAGATAAGCCATTTTGGAAAGATGCTGTCTCTAGACTAGCAGGGAAGGAGAAAGCATATGGCTCCACATTACTCCATCTTTTCATTTCCACAGAAATCTTCTGCAAATATATAGCCTAAGAAAATCCAACTCATTTGATGATTAAAGAAAAACAAAGAACAATCACGCAAAGAAAAATGTAGAGAAATGTTGGCAAAATTTATCAGAAACAATTAATACTGACCAGAAGAATATTTCATAGAGAAAATGAAAATTAAAGGCAAATATTCTTGTAGAAGGTGGAGGAGGAGGGTGAGGAGGAGAAGTTAATTTTATGTGTTGAGTTGGCTGGGCCATGGCACCCAGATATTTGGTCAAATACTAGCCTAGATATGTGAAGATCAGTTTTAGATTGAGATTAACAACAAAGTCAGTAGACTGAGTAAACCAGGGTAGTCCTGTACTGTGGGTGGGCCTCATTCAATGAGATGCCATGCTGTCTTTAAACCTGGGCTATAATATCAACTCTTCCCTGGGTGTTGAAGCTGCTGCCTACCCTACAGATTTTGGACTTGCCTGACTCCACAACTGCGCGAGCCAATCCCTTTAAATAAATCTTTCTCTCTCTCTCTCTCTCTCTCTCTCTCTGTCTCTGTCTCTCTCTCTCTCTCTGTATATGTGTGTCTATATCTGTCTAGATCTATACCTATATTTACATGTATCCACACATTTATGTATGTTTTTATATATGCACACATATATACATAAATACATACATACATATATAAGTATATGTATGTGGAAGAAGAAAAAGTGAACGAAATAGAAAACACACTCAAAGCTATATTATATGATAAACTTTTTTAAAAAGTTTATATTTCTGTACTTGATTTGGTATTTTTGTCTCTAATTTCAGTGAATTGAAAAATGCTTTATTCACGCAAAGTAGTTTAAATAAAGCTGATTTAATTTAGCCAACCAATTACTTGTTGACATGAGTATGTTCCACTTTTTAGAATATGGTTATCATGCAAATGTGATTGATTTGTGCTTTGAGTGATTATAAGATCACTGGATGATCTGAAAATATGTTTTTTGACAACAGAAGGTATTTCAGTATTGCCTAACTTCTGGCATGATAAGAACTATAATTGAAAAAAATGGGTATTATTTCAACAACAGAGGGCTTTTCAGAGTAGATATTAAGCTTGTGAAAGAAAAGAGAATAATTAGATAATACTTAGGCCTCTTGCCTGCAAATACTTTTTGTGTGAAATGTGTACATTGGGTTAACATAATTTTCATCCTCAGAAAAAGCTTGATTTTATTGCAGTCATTTTTAATAAAAAATAAGTGACTTTTAACTCTATTTAAGGAAGGGTAGGATATTTATGAGGAAACGGGCTTTAGGAAGGCTCAAGGGGAAATGTCAGTACCCGCTCAAGAAGAACGGAAATGTCATTTTGCATTTTAAAAAACATGATCATGACTTTGCTGTAAAATTCACAAAACCTTTTATGGCAAGGGAAAACTTTACTTGATTAGTTGGCACCATGTATAGATATAGATCAAATCATAACTACAGTGCCTACTGGAGAAATGTTCATTGACGTCCAGAGAAGACAAGCCCTTTAATATAACAGTGCTGTTTGCACTTATATTTGAGTGCAAATGCACCACAAGGACTACTACATTCAACTCTGTCAATTCTCAAATTTCAATTGTCTGCATGAGTAAGCATCATTTCCTAATAATAGCTAGGAAGACTGTTTTCAGTTGTAAACACTTTTCCTTTTGATGGAAAAAATACTATTTATGTCCTTAAGAGCTTCTCCAGGGTTAAGACTTGTTCTGAACGTTTTTTTTTTTCTTTGTGAATACTGGTGTGTATTAGTTTTAGCACATGTTCAAAAATTTGCTAAATTTAATAGACTTCTGATATTTTTTTAGTAAAAGTTTTATATGCATATGATGAAAAATATTCCAAAAATTCTAAGATAATAATTGGAAAGTGAAATCTTCCTTTAATTCATTCTATTTTTTAAAATTTTTATGTGTATTTATTTATTTTTGAGAGAGAAAGAGAGAGAGAGAGAGGCACAGAATCTGAAGCAGGCTCCAGGCTCTGAGCTGTCAGCGCAGAGCCCAATATGGAGCTTCAAACTCACAGGCGGTGAGATCATGCCCTCAGCTGATGTAGGATGCCTAATGGACTGAGCCACCCAGGTGCCCCTAATTCTTCCTATTTTTATTTGTTTTGGCTTCTACCACCAAACTCCAATTGATATGTGCATTTATGAGAGATGAAGGATGGGTTTTTTAACACTAATGCTGATCTCACCATTGCAACCAAATTTTCTAATTATATCTTAATCTTTAGCCCTTCTCTTAATACCATTGCAGATTGGATTTTCTAGGAAGTGGACTCTGAGGTGAAGAGTTGTGTGTAGGAGGTTATTAGGGCATGCTTTGACAATCATAGCCTTGAGGGAAGGGAAGGAAGAAAGAATGGGGGAGGAAAAGGCTAGCCTTCCATGACAACTTGACAGAAGCTCTCTGTGGACACCATGGAGAGCTCTGACACTGGAATGGCCTTGAGTTGTTCCTAGTTGGGGACATTGGGACTGAGGACCTGTGCACCCACATTAACCAGCCACTAGATGCCAGTTGCTCCCCCAAAAGGGATGTGACCTTAAGTAGGGTGACTCATTTTAGACAAAGGGCCATTCTTTGGCAGCAGTTGAAGACCTGCTGGCTCTGGTTCCAGCAGTGAAAGGATTGACTTCTTTAACGCTGAGGTAGAATCAGAGCAGTGTACCACAGTGTTCACTACATTTTATAATTTTAACTAAGGAATGAAACATCCACTTTTGTTCCCTGATCTTTTGGTAGCATTTTTTGACTCCTCATAAATGGTTTAAACATAAGATTTTATTTGCTCTCAAAGAAGTCAAGACAGAAGCAAGAAGTCCTGTGGTGTTCTAATGATTCTATGGTAATCAGGAATTCAGGCACCTGCTATCTTTCAGCCTTTTCATCCTTAGCACTGGTTTCCATGCTTGAGATTACTTTATGTCCAAGGTAGATGTTAGAACTCCAACAGAAAACAAGGGCCAAAGAGTATGTCCCAACTGACTACCTAACAAATAAATACTTCTAAACATTTTTGGGAAATGATACAGTCACATGGTATACTGGGTATCAAGGAAGACCAGGAAGTTTCAACTTCAGCTGAGTATACTGCAACATTGAAATAACTGTTAGTCTGTTCGTACGTGAAAAGGGGATCCTTAATATGGAAACCAGTAGTGTCAGAATGTGTGTGTTTGTTTATGTATACGCACACACACCAATATATTTATGTATAATGTTAGTTAGCTTTGTCAAACAATCAACTATTTATTCTAATTGATTTTAAATATTGTTCTTTTTTTAATGTTTGTTTATTTTTGTGAGAGAGAGAAACAGAGCGTGAACAGGGGAGGGGCAGAGAGAGAGGGACACACAGAATCTGAAGCAGGCTCCAGGCTCTGAGCTGTCAGCACAGAGCCTGATGCAGGGCTCGAACTCATGAACGGTGAGATCATGACCTGAGCTGAAGTTGGAGACTTAACTGACTGAGCCACCCAGACGCCCCTAAATATTGTTCTTAATTGGGTGATAACTAAACTATTTTAAATGTTCAATTTCATAGAATTTTATAACATTGAACAATAGTTTAAACTTATGGCTTTTACCTCATTTAAATATATAAATATTTAATATTTAAATATAAAAAATTTGAAACTTAGACATTTAGAAAGAAAATTCTTCTTTTTTTAAAAAATGTTTATTTTTGAGAGAGAGAGACAGAGTACGAACAGGGGAGGGGCAAAGAGAGAGGGAGACACAGAATCCAAAGCAGGCTCCAGGCTCTGAGCTGTGAGCACAGAGCCTGGACGCAGAGCTTGAACTCATGAACCTTGAGATCATGACCTGAGCTGAAGTTGGACACTTAACCATTGGAGCCACCCAAGCGCCCTGAAAATTTTTCTTTTTAAGCTCTACCACCCAGGCAACCAAATTGCAGGAGAATCATACACAAAATATGTTTTCTGTTTCAAATGTACAAAATGTTGGAATCTACTAAAAATGCTATTAATATAACATGGTGAGCTAGGTCCTTGATTAAAATGATGATAAAATATAGATTGTAAGATATGTAAAAATTTAAAAAAACAAAGTGATGTTACCAAAGAGAAAAAAGTTATCAAAAATAGATCTGAGAATATATGCTCCTTTACCTAACAAAACTTCATTCCTTTTCAAAAGGAAAAGGGCATTGGGAGTACTTATGAATTGAAATACAATGCAGTAAAATGTTATGCACCATTTGTTGATTATTAGTATAGTTAAGATTTGTTCTAAACCAAAAACCTTCTCATTGCGCTGGTATTATGAATTTTTGTCAGCCAAAAAGTGAAATTCCAAGGTAAGGAATGTAACATAGGAAAGTGTTTCAAGGAAAGACAGGAGTTGAATAAAGTATAGAACAATAAAAAAAAAACAACTAGGAACTTAACTATTGAAAAAGGAATGATTTAATAAATCTTCAAATATATAAAGGGCTTTGTGGAAGTATGGTAATCAATATTTTTTCTTATATTGAAGACAGAACAAGGGAAACTAGGCTTAATATTAAGCATGACGGATTTGAGTTAGCTAGTAGTAAAATATTTTCTGACAGTGAGAAAGTTCAGTGAATCTCTTTTGAAGGTCTTTTAAACAAGAATGGATTTTTACTTTTCTTTTATTCTTTATGCATTGCCTGACTGATGATCAAAAAAAAAACTAGGTGATATGATCCATTTTCACACTTGTCATTTTTTTTTAATTTGGGTGTCATTTTTTTTTTTTTAATTTGGACCAATAACAGGGATGGGAAGGGACTGAAAATCCAAACATGAAAATTGAAAGACAACGTTCCTTAATATGTTCCACAAGTTATTGAGTATTTTAAAATTCACCCTTTCTAAAGGCCAATGTCAATTAAAAAAATAAAACATTTACTTATCCATACATTACAAATGGTAAAGTGTTTGGGACATAAAATAACTACCTGTCTTTCTTTCAGCTTCTTCAAGATTCACAGTTTCTTCTAAGTAACTCAGAGAACTTCTCATGAGCTATTGTCACTTAGGAAGAAAACAAAACTTACTTTTCCAAAGATCTTTCATGTGCAACCACCCATCGGGAAGGAGATTCTTTACACCACTCTATGATGTCTACTCCTACACAGGCTGCCAAACTTGATTAAACTTTCTAAAAACAGGATATCCCTGAGCAGCCTTCTATAGCCATAAGTTTCAATAGTAAAAATGACAAGATAAGGTTTACTATTATTCATCTAACTTTGATTTTAAAATGACTTTTTTTTTTTTAACAAAGTTCCATTTAATAGAAAGGGAACTTGTCTTTTGGTCTGAGGTCAGTGAGGGCAGAGCAGTCTGTATGTGTATAAAGGACAAGAAAAGATTTATTTTTAAGGCTAGAAGTTTAAATTAATTTAGTTTAAACTGATAATGAATTGCAAAAACTTTCTAAAGTTAAATTAGAAGCCTGTAAATTGAATCTTTGAAATATCTTTACATATCATAATTACATGAAGCATATTTTTCAGACTGTTTGCAAAAAATCATTTTGTTTATCATCTCCAGGCTACGACTTTTTTTCTTTTTCTTTTGGTTAGGAAAATTCTCATAAGCTTGCTATTCTGACTTAAAGAGCTTTCATGAGATTTAGGCTCTGGGCATGATCGAAGATGCAGGAGACTGGATTTTAGCTGGCCTTGATAATTACTTTTGAAAAGCAATGACTAATTCTATCAGCTTTCTGAAAAGGGTATAAATCTTGATGTTATCAGATATTTTGTCTGCTGAAACAACTAGAGAAAGAAAAGAAAAGAATCTATGTTTAGTCCATTTGGATTACTTAGTTGCATTCATGCGTTTTCTCTAGCTTGTATCCGGAAATATAAGCATGAAGAACAAAGTTCCTTTCATTTGTTAACCTTTATAATAACGCTAGATGGTCTCTAGTTTTCAAATAACTCTTGGCTCTGAAAGGACATGTGAAAGAGAAGTTACTGCACAACAGTGTCGATGTTGAAATGACAATAAGAGAAAACAAGGAAGTTGAACACTAATAAGGTTCATGGAAACCTGTAACAACTCAGGTTTAGTTCGGAATAAGAAAATGTCTTCCCTGGACTAGCAGGAGTATTGAAATAGTATGCCTTACCCTTACCTATGGGTGACACATAGGGAATGTCTAATTCTCACTTATTCTCTGAAGTGTTCCTAACACTAGTATCTTGAGAAAACTGTGATTAAATCAGGCAAATCATTTTTTACATTCATTCAACCGTATATTCAACTTAAATTCATTTTTGAATGACTGTGTTTTAGGAAATGGGGTAAAGCAGAGAACAAAACAATAATCCTACTTAACTAGATTTTGCAATTAAGATCATTTTGAGATTGGAGAATTTGAGAAAATGATGGAGATGACAAAATACAAAATGATCTAGCAAGAAAAACTCACTTGAAATCTATCATGGGTTGGATCTGTTTACATATATGTGAAGGAAATTATAGCTAAACTCTTTATGCCAGTGCTTTGCAAAACCCACATCTAGCATGCTTAAAAAATGATAGTACTTATATGGTATAGGAAAAAGATCTGAAGCACTCTATATTGGGCTTCACAAAATAAGTGTGTGTGTGTATGTATGTAACATAGTAAATTTTACATATTTATATAAATAATCAAATTCTATAAAATATTGAAATATTCCATTTGCAAAAAAAATTGTTTCTTTTTTCTATTCATAATCTTATTTAAATTCTAGTTAGTTACATACAGTGAGTGCAATATTGGTTTTCAGGACAAATACATTTAATAAGAAAATAGAACTTTCATCTGTAAAAACATTACCTTTGTTATATTAATTTTTGTTTTAACTTAGTGTTAAAATACAATTACAGGAAATTTCAGCTTGGTGACCACATTCAAGTGCTTGTAGGGTAGCACTTTTGGACAGAGCGTAGGTGTTGAATGCCATGTTCAATCCCCCGTACTTTGCTCCATGTTTCTCTTCCATTTGGGTGTTCTTAAGTTATCTCCTTTATCATAAAGAGGTAAACCTACTACATACCTTAAGTAACAATGAAACAGTCATTTGGCAAATCCTTTTGAGTAATACATCATCTGTCTACTCCCAGGAGAAACCTTTTGGGAGAGTCCTTCTGAACTGCTTCCACCCCAGGTTTATAGTCAAAATCCCCAGCAGCTTCTTGGCTTCCAATTCTATAGAACAATTATAGAATTTCAGCATGCTTACAGAAATTTCAGTATAAAAGTGTAAATGTGGTTTTCAGAATGTTAAAAAATACTATTGTTAGTCAACACTATTTAAGAATTATCTTCTAATTTCTTATACTCCGCATCAATGAGATGCATTATTTCACGTAAGTCAACAGTAGCAAAAGACTGCAGACATTTTCTCTGACAAAACTCCCTTCTAAGCCTTAACAAAAATTCAGATAGAATTATCTTTCATATTACATTTTAAGATTGTGACTATTATTCAAATTTACCACCCTCTATTTTACAAATTTACCACCTCTTATGGTTATTGAGCTTTCTTCTTTGAAGTTTCTTGATCATGTAAATGTATTATTGAACATTCTCAGTTGAAATTTCCTGATCCATTTAAATGCTAAATCCATTTCAATTTTGTATTTCAAATATTTTTAAATCCTGATAAAGATTTTTCTTGGGTGTACACAAATTTTGGTCTACTATACTAGTCATAGCAATTCTTCACTAGCATACAAATCACAATATTATATAAATATTCATCAGTGAGTGTTTTAATAAACTTTTTATCAAAATATAAGATACATATTGAAAATCATCTCTTCTTATACAAATCAAAAGTTGACAGCTTGATGAATTATCACAAACTAAATCTACCTGAGAAATCTTCATCTAGCACAAGGGAGGGAGTGTCTTGAGCAACCTGGGTATCCCTCTCATGCTCCTTTTATCACTACCCCAACTTTCCAATCCAAAGGAAACAACAATACTAACTTTTAACATCATGTTTTATATTGGCTCTTTTGGAATTTCATATTAATGGGATCATATGGTACATTTTCTTTAAAAAAATTTTTTTGATTTATTTTTTTTATTTTTGAGAGAGAGACAGAGCATGAGCTGTGGAGAGGCAGAGAGAGAGGGAGACACAGAATCCGAAGCAGGTTCCAGGCTCTGAGCTGTCAGAACAGAGCCTGATGCGGGGCTCGAACCCACGAACCACGAGATCATGACCTGAACCGAAGTCAGATGCTTAACCAACTGAGCCACCCAGGCGCCCCGTATGGTACATTTCCTATGGGATATAGGTTTTTGTTTTGTTTGCTTGGTTTTGTTTTCTTTTGTTTGTTTTGTTTGCTTTTGTTTTGTTTTGGTTCTTCATCCAACAAGACGTTTGGGAGATTTATATATGTTGTTTTATGTCATAATACTTTGATCATTTCCTATTGCAGAGTATTCCACTATATAAATATACTATAATTAATTTATCCATTTTGCTGTTAACATGCATTGAGGTGTTTCTAGTTTTTATTATGTGTAATGTTTCAATAAACATTGTGGTAGCTGTCTTTTGTTTCACATAGGTATAAATTTCTACATATGAATTTTTGGTTGTAGATGCATTTGTTTACCATTAGGAGATAATGGTTATACAAATTTTACTCCTACCAGCACTGTTTGTGAATTTCTATTGCTCAACATCTTTACCGACTCGGATATTTTCAGAATTTAACCTCTGCGGAATGTGCATATTGTTATCTTCATGCCACTTAATATAATTAAATCTATGGTGTAATTTTACATATAGATATTTTCTCAATAAAAACAAAACAAAACAAAACAATATATGACTTGAACATAAGATTACTGTTGCTGAAATAGTCTAAAGTAGCATCTCTGTGATAGCTTGTATATATTCACTACCATGCTGAATATTTTAAGATTTTATTTTAAATTGATTGGTTTTACTATGTCTTTGTGGGAAAAATAATCTCTTTTCCTATCATTTTTTTCAAGGATTATAAGTAGTGCTATTATCTATGTGCAACCTAACCTCAGTAGATTAATCTAGTGAATAAAAGCATCCATGCCAAATAAAGAATTGTACTTTTGATAAATAGACTATTACTGAAGTACTAATCTTACTGATTGAAATGATCTGATGAGAAGGTCAGGGGGAGATGTCCTACACAGTATTGCTGCTACTGAGTTGTTTTCTATTAGTGGGTATTATCTGTAAAATCTTATAGGTATAATAAAAATGTGAAAAATAAAAGCACATAAAATCAAAAGCAAAGCTGAATAATTTAAATATTCATACACAAACTTTTCACTGATAATTAAAAAAGAAAATTGACTGAAGTAATAAGACTACCTGTGATGATTAAATGTGTTAATCAGGGGAGATGTTCATTGTTTTAAATGTTAAAATGTTTTTTTCATGGAAGATGCTAAAAATAAAGCTTTGATGATCTAAATAATAACTTTTAAATACAGGAGTTCTCAGAAAAAGCTATACTTGGTGTTCAGCTATAATTACAAATGTAAATTTTTGAATGACTATAAAAAATAATCGAAATCTTCCAAAAAATGTGTAATGTACTATGAAATACCATGGTACACTTGTTAGAAAGCAATGTTTTTCTTGTTCAATAAGAAAGAAAGAAAGAAAAAGAAAGGAAGGAAGGGAGGGAGGGAGGGAGGAAGGAAGGAAGGAAGAGAGAGAAAAAGAGGGTGGGGGAAGGAAGGAAGGCAGGAAGGCAGGAAGGAAAGGAGGGAGGGAGGGAAGGAGGAAAGGGGAAGAATGGTAGGAAGGGTAGAAGAAAAGTCCATTAATATGTTTTAATGTTAAAGTTCAATAAAGTAAGAATATGATATAAAGCCATCGCCAGAACTGAAAATTCAGAGCTTTAAAATCCACTTTGACCATGGAATTTTAATTCTAGTTAGTAAACAATGAATGTATTTCCTTACAGCATTTCATTATATAAAGCCTAGACAATGTACTTTCTGAAATAAACTTACGACATTCTCAACAAGTTAAATTTCACCTTTTAAATATAAAATTTATGTAGTATTTCATACACACACACACACATACACACACACACTTTTTAAAGTGGTCTCTGAGCCCTCATGGGGCTTGAACTCATGACCTCAAGATCAAGAATCACATGCCCTACTGACTGAGCCAGCCAGGCACCCCTAGGTAGCACATCTTATATTAAAAATGTGTTTTACAATGACACCCTTTGTTTTTTCTATTTTATTTTTTGCATTCTACACAAATCTTTTTAGTCTATCCATGATTATGAATTTTATGTACTATTTACACATTAACATAGATTCTTAGGGCAAATAAAATATAATTTGTAGGTTAATTCAAATGATTAAACAGGTGCAATAATGGTAGAAATCCCTGCTGCTGTCAATCTGCATAAATCAATCAGCCAGAAATATTTATTCATGTATCCTTACCTAAAACCCTGCATATTCTGACCCTGTTAAAATCCAAAAAATTTTTTCACAAATGCAACATTTTCAAGTTTTAGGCCAGGCTGGCCACATCCCTTTTTAGGGAACTTGTTTTAATGCACACTGGCTCCATGCCTTTAATTTCATTGTCCTCTCTCTTGTCCCTTCCATCCTCCATTTAACCAAACCTATTTAGTCTGCTCTCTTAAACAGCTACACCATTTACTTTCTGTGCCACAACTCTGATCTATAACTTATGAGTTATATACAACATATCACTTATATGAATTGATAAGTATTTGTCAACTAAGCTTAATCTGATCAACTGATTATACCTTCCTGAGGGTGGGGCTTGCGCAATATTTATTCTTATTACTTCACAAAAGCTAGCAAGAAAGTTTGATGTTTTAAATGAGTTTAAGGACAGCAATGCCTGATATCTTTTTCACTGTTTCACCGAATGGAAATCCTTGTAAATGTTTTAACTATTGACTAGTAAGATGTTTCTTTTTCAGCACTAAGTGTTCATGCCATTACAGTTTGGCCAATTTCTGCCCCACATTTTTCTTAGTGTCTCATCTTGTCACTTTAAACAATATTAAGAGGGGGTGGCACCAAAATTGCCCTCTAAAATATTCAGGAGAATGCTAGTAGCTCAGAGTGTGGGAGAAAATTTACTCCTGCATGAAGATTGTCTGGACAATTGAACCCACTTACCCCAGTAAATGTGACATCAAAAAATATTTATAATTAGATAGCTGCTTTACACAGCATATATGCATTCAAAATTTATCCAACAAATGTGTGTTGAGTGCTTATTAGGTGTCAGATGAGTAAAATAGACGAAGTCTGCACTGTCATGACCACCAGAGTGGCTTAACCCAAATAGTGAGTGAAAAGTGCCAAGAACTGAGGTCATAAAATGTCTTCTGGTCAAATCAGGAGGGTTTGGTTGAAATGGCAAAGAGGTTTCTGTTAGGCGTGTGATGGAAAGCCATGGGAGGTTTATGTAGAGATTGTAAACATTTCCTCTTGGCTGCTTCTGTTTCTCAAAGTTGAGTTCTATTATTGATTTACTTGTAAAAACTTACATATACATAAATATATGCAAATTATATATTACAAAATGTGTATATGTTAATTATATATATGTTATTATATAAAATTATGCACACATGTGTATTTACATATCAGAATTTTAACAGTGGTTGCATCTAGTGATGGAAGTGAGAGTTTTAGCCAATCTCCGTGGCAATGCCATGTGGATCTCGGGGAAGCAACCACAAGCCTGCTATAGGGTCATGTCTTGATTTTCTCCCTGCACCTTCATGTTCCCTGCATTCTATACCCACCAAGATGATCTTTCTAAAATAAAACTTCGTTGAGGTTATTTACTGTTTAAAACCCATCAATAGCTCTCTATTGTCGTCATATAAAAACTCAGAAGTTTTAAGAAAACCTAAGAAGCCCTCAGCCTCGTATCTCCTTTATTGTCCTCTTGGCACAATATTCAAATCAATGTAATCTTCTTAATGTCACTAATATCTAAGCTCTTTCTAGCCTAGAAACTTGTCTCTTTGGAGGAGTTTCTATCGTATACTCCTCGATGAAGCACAGGTGTCAACTCCTCTGAGAAGACCTCCCTGCTCTTTCAAGGGTGCCCTTTCAAGGTGAGCCTATGACATCCACCACCAACCTCTGATAAGGTATTTACAAGATCATGTCATAATTGTCTCTTTGCCATCTTTCTTCTCAGGAAATTGTAACCTCTAGTGACATTAAAGCTATTATCTATAACTTATTATCTTCAGAAGTTTGCAAAGTTCCTGGCACAATACTTACTAACTCACTAACTAACTGTGTTCATTCACCAATAAAATGATATTGTGGGGTTCTGTTTAGAAGACATTTTTCAGGAGGGACACAAAAGGCAGTACTTACATATTTATTTAGGTAATACTTTTAGACCAGGGAAAAGCTAACCTGATCAATAAGAGATTTGGAGGGAGATAATTTTTTAAATAATGGTAAAAATATATTTTATGTTGTAAAGAATTATGAATATGGATACATTTCTGAATGAATCCAGCTTTTACCCCTCCTATTACAATTCATATTTGTACAATTCATATTGCATATAATGCCGGATTCATTTTCCTTCTAAAGCAGGAAGTTCTTTCCTTTGATGGAAATCTTTAAGGACTCCATTTAATCTACTGCCTAATGTGCAAATATCTTATGGTTGCATTCAGTCTTCTACATTAGCTTTCTTATCTGTGATAGTAAAGAAAAAGAAATTACTCTGTAGAACTTACCATCTGAATTTCTGCTTCCTAAGGGAGAAACAAAATAATTCACTTGGGCATATACTCTTTGTTAAGAAAAATACCAAGATGGGCTTTTTTGCTGTGAGACGGTAAATCTTCAAGGCATTGTCCAGAAGGCAGAAGTGAGATAAAATGAAGTAAATTGCTTTGCATAACACAGTAAGATGATATTTTAGCTTATTCAGGCAAGTAGGAATGAAGAGAAGTACTTGGGGGTAGCAAGGGTAAGAGAATACTAACAGGAAACTAGTTTCTAAATAACAGAGCATAGGAGAGACCAATGCATCCATTCTATTAAAAATAGAACCTCCTAAATTTTAGTTGGGCACCTGGCTGCCATAGTAATAGCTACATTTCCCAGGCTTTCTTACAAATAGATGTCACCAGGAGACTAATGTGGGACCAGTGGGTTTTGACCAGAAGTATTCAGGTTATGGCTTGTTGATATAAAAAAAGGCACTATTTGCCCTAGGCTTTTTTCCCCCCTTCTCATGGACTGGGAAATAATGGACACTGAAAAGCCACCCTTTGAACAAATAGAACTATCACCCTAGCCCTGTTCTACTCATCTCTGTACTATTAACATGCGATGGAAATAAAGTTCTGTTTTGCTTGAGCCATTGAATTCCTGGTTCATTTTGTTTCAGTAGCTCTATTACTAGAAAGGATTACTAACACCTAATATTAAGACCTTTCTTATGCTTTTCTACAATTTATTCTTCCTGTTACTCCAACACTTCAATAAAAGCCTCCTACATTTTCGTTCTTATGTAAGTGATTGGCATGTGCCCCCAAAAAGGATAATTTGGAAAAAATATTCTGTAAGAATAGAACTTGCTGAAATTAAGAAGTAAGTAGAAGCAGAAAATTAGAATCAGATGTGAGGAAGAGAATCCTAAGGTCTCTCTTAATCCCTGGAGAAATGCAGAGAAAAGAATGGGTTTTCTTTTGCATTTGTACTAGTAGTTTTATTTCAAGCCTAAAGATAAGTTATCCTGGCAGAACGGAGGGCTTGAGCTTCTCACATAAGTGACGCTTGGGTCATATTACTTTTCCTACCTCATCTCTTACTTTTTCTCGTTAATGAACCCTTTGCTCTACTGAAAATAAGTACAGTTGCCTGGCTTCCAAATAGGTCATGTACTTAAGTAGACTGTTTTCTTCAAGATTTGCCCCTTTGTCAACACATGTCCACTTTTCTCTCCCTGCCTTTTATTATAGTTACTCTATTTTAGCAGTTTGTTCTCTAGCAAGTTAGAAGGGAAGACTTGCTTATAGATAACCCAAAATATCTAGTATATTTTAAATAAACTTAATGGTATCCTTTGTCCCCTTTTTTATGACATCTGTTTTTTAGTCTTTAACTTCAGTCATGTAAAACTGAGGTATTCTTGTAAGTTCACAAAAACTAGAGGTTGCCATAGGTTTATTAAACTTCCCCCCACATAAATTTAGTAATTTCATATTTCAGTGGTATTAGAAAATGAATGACTTGGATGATGAGTGAAGTACTTTGACTCTGTAGCCCAGATAAATTAATTACTTATTATTAACTAATTATTAACATGGCATGGGTAAGAGAAGTTTGCTATTTCAACTCTCCCCCCTTATAATTTGTCACTGAACCTACTTATAATAGTATTTATTTATGCTTTGATTGTTTTTCTTTTTAAGCAAATATATATAAAGACAATTTTAGTATAATTGTACTCATTGAATTCACATGCGTGTCACAAAATGAAATCAATGAAATGATTCATTTATATGGACAATTTCTTCTCTAATGAAACTCTTACTTATTGTGTAATAGATTCCAAAACCTGGAGCAGACAGTTGAGACACTAAATAAAATAAATAAATAAAATCTATGTCTTATTCTAAAAAAAATAGAATTGAAAAGGGGAAGGGGTAGACATATAAAACAATACATTATAATTAGGCAACATTTAATTAGCCTAAATTTTAGCAGTATGAATTTTAGCAGAAAATATTATGAATATATTTATTAAAGTGGAATAATTTTCCATTTGCATGCTCAAGTCTATAATGGCCCTATTGGTAGGCAATGCTGTTATTGATTCTTGCTGCCACAGCTTTTGAAATCATCCACCTACAGGCTGAAAATATTAGGTTAGTGTCCCAGTGACTTTCCAGTTTCTCCAGTGAGAACATAGCTCATTGCATTGCAATCTTCTACCATGACCGTATTTGGTCTTCCCAGGCTCCAACACACATGTGTGGATTTTCATGCAAAGGTATAAGTTAGAATGCCAGCTTACTCCCACAAATGTCTTTTGCCTTAATTTAGTAATGTTTCCAACTTCTGTTCATCCCAATAGTCATGTCCTCCTTATCCCTAGAATTTTCTTTCCTTGGAATCTGGATTATTATTATTTTTTTTTTTTACCATTCAAGGGAGATTACCTTTTGATCTGTGATTCTACGTTACTCTTCAAATGGAACTACCCCTAGAAACTTAAGGTGATTTTATCACTCTCCTAAAGTGGTTACTTTAAAGACTCCTCAGCTTCTGTCTTCCTTAACTAGACAAAATTTTTAAAATTTAATTTTGATGTCTGATGGGGTATCCCACAACTACTATTATAATTGTTATTGTAGGTGTAGAGGGACTAGCAGAGGCACAGAAGAATGGTGATCAATTTTGCTTAACAATATGGTTTCAGAAAAGACCTCATGGAAAAGCTAACTAAGGATTGGAATATGAACTAAGTATTGGAATATGAATATGCCTTCAGCAGTTTGGACAGGTGGTAAAGGATATTGCAGTGTGGTACCCATGAGAAAAGGCTCAGAGGTGAGACATACAATGGTACTTTTTGGAAATGTATATAATTTGGAATTCCTGGTACTTTAAATGATAGTGCAGATAAGTATATGACAGGTCATGGCAGTAGGCAAGGTTACCTCATGGACACTAAAATGCTTCGCCATGTATTTTGATCATACTTCTACAGTCATCACATGTTATTTAAAGATTTTAATCAAATCTTTGAGAATTATTATATTTAAATTTGAATAATGATGGATCAAACAGGAGTCTAGGTGTTATATTAGAGAGATTTGAGATTATTAAACTCTCCTAAATAAAGGAGAATTATTATCTGAACTAAGGAGAAGAGTTTCAATTATATATGGAACTTGTATTGACAAGTCTTGGTCAGAGTCCAGTCTTTTAAACTGCTTAAACAAAGATGGTTAGTATAATTTTACTGATTTTAGGCTTTTGTGTTTTAATTGGACCAGATGGCAATTTCTATTTAGTATTTCAGTGATTTGTTTTTCTGTATATGCTGATAATTTGCTTTCAGGTCCATTCCTCATCCCTCCATGTTCACCCTATTTTATAGTAAGTTGATCCCTGAAATCTACTTTTCCAGAGCTCTTTGCCAACAAGCTACTATGCTGTTTCCACTAATAGGAGACACTGTCAGGAAGGAGAGAGAGAAAGAAAGAGCATGAGCAAGGTACAGGCAGAGGGAGAGGGAGAGAGAGAATTCCAAGCAAGCTCCAATCCAGTGCAGAGACTGACATGAGACTCCATCTCATGACTGCGAGATCATGATCTGAGCAGAAATCTAGAGTTGAGTGCTCAACCAAGTGAGCTACCCAGGCATCCCAACTACACTACCCTCCTTTGAACAATCAAGCCTGACCTCTGTTTTCTTCACTGAACCACTGAACAATGATCGAATTTTTTTTTAAGTATTACCAGTATTGGTAACTAGAAGAGCTATCAGTACTCTCTCTCTTTGTAGAGAGGATCATGATTGAATGCGGTTTTATACTCTTCAAAGCAATTCACATTCTTCTTTTCATGTTATCCATAAAACAATCCTGTGAGAAGAGGCAGGGATCTGTAAAGTTATGACATGTTCCTTAAGTTTTTACAAAAAGTAAAGGAAGTTCCTTAGCACCAAAGGAACAACCCCAAGAACAGAAAGTTCTTGATTCAGCATCTGAAACTACACTGTGGTGCCTTTTCTAGGAGATTAATGTCTTTGATTCCTTCTAACTGAGTTGTGTATGTTGCCTTGCAATACTTTTAGAGTATATATATATATATATATATATATATATATATATTAATGTAATCGGTGCCAATGTTGAAAGTTTTTATATTAGACTTAGTATCTGGCTACAAATCAATTTAATATGGTCAAAATATTTCTTCCCAGAACTTAGAAATTTGGGAAAAAATCTGGTGAAATACGAAGGGAAAATTCAAATCTTCAACTCAGGTTTAGGTTGTAAATAGTTGTGAGAAAGGTGAAATGTTCATTGTCCTCCATTACCCACTACCCTGCACACCATCACTATCACCATCACCACCACCACTGCTTCTGTCCTGCTTCTCAGAATCCTGGGAATCTTTGACACTAACTATTTACAATGGGAGATAAGCTTGCATATAATTCTAAAAACTACTTTCTTAATCTGGGGCTAAAACCTCTCTAACACTGCCTTAGAGCATCAGGTTGGGACTACTGAACACAGAAAGATTAAAAATTTCCTGGGGATCACTGCATAGTCTGAAGATTTTTGAATGAATACAGAAACAGAAGTTTCCTTTCCAAAGCTGCTCTGAGCAAGATCCTACAGGAACTGCATTTGGCCTGAGGGCCAAAGTACTTCCTGTTTATGGCCAGCTATCCAACTTGGTTTTCCCAAGGCTGACATTATTCTAATCACTATAGCTTGAGATCTTGGGGTTATCTTTAACTCCCCATCCTTCACTGTTGTCTGGTTCCAAACAAACAGTAAGTCTACCTTATTTTCTCTAAATATTTCTGATATCTTCCCTCATATATCATTACCATGAATGTTTATAATTTTAGACTCTCATTTTTCTCTGGGAGTATATTATCCCCTGCTTCTTTTCTCTAACTGTTCCAATTAATCTTAAAACTATTTCATCAGACCATTTCTCTATAGAAATTGTTTTCAATGGCTCCCTAATGCCTGTAAAATAAACTCCAGATTATGCCTTTGGGATGATCGCCACTGTAAGGTTACTAACAATTAGATTTACTCTGTTTTTGCAACATTATCTATACATACTACACATGACTTCTCTTTAAAATCCCTATTTTAGAAAGTTAATGTTTATTCAGGGACTCTTAAATTATATATACATGTATATATAAGTTATATATACATGCATATATAGGTACTTCAACCAATTTTATTTTTACCCTACTTTTCATTCTCTGAATGTTCTCTTTTTCTTATCTCATTATTACATATCAGTCAATGAATCACCCGACTTCAGCTCAGGACATGATCTCGCCATTCACTAGTTTGAGCCCCACATAAGGGCTCTGTTGCTGACAGCTCAGAGCCTGGAGCCTAGTTCAGATTCTGTGTCTCCCTCTCTCTCTCTGTCCCTTGTCCACTCACACTTTGACTCTGTCTCTCAAAAATAAAACATTAAAAATTAAAAAATTATTTCCTGATTATTCATATTTAATATATGGTTCTTTATTCAACTTTTATGTTAAACCATTGTGTGTGTGTGTATACAGAATATTTATGTCCTGAAGTCTCATCTCCTTATTTAAATTATAAGCATATTAGAAATAGGAACCAATATCATAGACTATTTTGTGTACTAACATCACTTAACCTGATACTTTGAATTCCTTAATATAACAGGAACCAAGGTAATATTTGTTTATTCTTAGTGGGCTGCTCTGATTCTAACCTCTCATAACATTCAAACCCATGCTAACCTGGAGGATGAGTGGGCATGGAGTTTTTTTGTTATAGCTGGAAATGAAGCAGATGTTTTATTAAGCATTAGTATTTTTACATTTGTTTACTGATTTTGATGTCCAAAGCACCTTTGAACAATTTGAAAGTTTTTCAGCTCCCTGAATGTTTGCCATGTTTTTGAAAAGCTACCAAACCTTCAGTGCATGCATCCTTCAACTGGAATGTACAAATGTTTTCTTCTTCTTTTTTTTTTTTAGCATTCTCTCTGTCATTTCAAATTCTAGATTTTTGTGTATAATTTAAATGGAGTAATCTGGTAAATGGCTTATGATTTATTTATTGGATAAACTACATAGCAAAAACTATGTATATCCATATATTTCTAATAACAGATTGGTACTTCAAAGAGCCAAAATCCCAGTAAATGCAAACAAAAACAACTCCAAAGATTTGTTTTGTACCATTTAGTTTCAATGTGCTTTAATTGCACTGGAACTTTAATTGAGCTGTAATTGCATTTTATTGCACACATTTGTATGAATTAAAAAATACTTAAAGCTGAAATGTGGTGGATGAAACAATTTCATGCATATAGCAGAACAGTAACCATAAAGAAAAGTTTTATCATCTCTTTTATAGTATCACTATCAGGCACTTTAAAAGTTAAGCTTGCAATCCAATCACATTTTATTCACCTGTGCTTTTATTTTTCGGATTCTCCCCATTTTTTTTTTTTTTTACCCCCAGACCTCCTTAATTATTCTCAGCTCCTCTCTGCCCTATTCTATGCCCTGGGAGTTGGAACATTTGTGGGTTTCCTTGTCCTCTGGCTTTTTGTTGGATTCAGCCAATAGGAGGCAATTAGAGACGAAAGCTATGAGAAGAGACTTACTATTCTAGCAGTGCTTCCCTTTCCTCTCTGCCTACAGCTCCTCTTGGCTGTCCCTCTTCCACAGATCTAGCTCTGGCTGGGCTCTCAGAAACACTGCACCTTCTCTGTTCCTTCCGTTCAGCGTGGTCCTGGCTTCCTGCTGTTGCTAATTCCTGGGTGTTTCTCTATTGCTTCTTGGTGTCCTTAACTTCAGCTTCACCTCTGTGTAGACTTTATGAAACTCACTTCATTTAAACACTTTGAAGACCATATGTTTCCTGCTGGGAACTTTAACTGATACATCGTCCATACAAATTTATAAATCCACTTCGTTTACATGTTTTTGATATACAATATGAGACATAAAGGGTATTCAACAAGGAAAAAAAACACCTGTCAACTTAATACAGCATGTGAGATTAATTTCCAGACTAAACCCTAACCTGTCTGTTCATTAAGCACTAATTAATGTGTAACAAGATATCAATATGTGAAAGAGTTGGGTTCAAATCCTCACTATTGCTTAGGTTGGATTTAAGGGCTCTTCTATTATTAATTTATGTCAATGTTTATTGATTAAGTTGGGCTGATATGCAAATTCTGTTTTAACCTTAAAACAAACTACCACCAAAATTAGATATTGCTCATATGCCTCAGTAAGACTAGGTGCTTACCACTGAAATATGTCTAATTGAATCTATATTTGAGCTAGACAGCTCTGAAATCCCTTGACGTATGACACAGGCTTTTCAGTTTAAATATTTTCATTTCCATGACTATCTGTCTAATTTTGCTAAGATATACCTAAAATTTATTTAAGAATATCATTTATTCCTTGTGTCCTTTTTTTTTTTTTCAGATTATCATCCAGTTTTTTAGCTTGTCATGAATGTACTCTAAGGCCAGATTTCTTAAGGTCTCACAATTATTCTTGTTTGTTCCTTCCATATTTATATATTTAATGGGCCATCAGCTACTCTCCATAAGTTTTTAGCAGATGTAGCATTATTTTCCCAGGTTCAATATTTACAAAGCAATAAGCAGTTTATTGGCCATTTCTAACAAGAAACAATTCCTGAAATTTTTATACATTTTGTTTACAGAGTTAGCTGAGATCTGTTCAGTATGCGCAGCCATTGATGTTTTCACAGCCAGGCACGGATAGCAACTGTTGGAGAGAGTCTGCCAAAACAGGTTATATTACAGCTTAAGAGATGAGACTCAAAATTGAGACAGCAAATGACCTTTATTTAATATTGAAGTATTTAATTTATATTTTTGTCTGCACTTATTATAACCTATGAATTATAATAATAATGACTAATGTTTTACCTAGGGCTTAGAATAAGCCAGGCACTGTATTGTGTTGTTTACAACACCCTGTTTAAATCTCCTATTTTATGCTCTTACTAATGAAATCCCCAATAATAGAAAAAGGAATCAAAGATTAGAGTAGTTCAGTAACATGCCCATAGTCATACAGCTGGTATGTGGTGGGAAATATTTCAAATGAAGTATGTGTTAATCCAAAACCTCATAGGCTCCCAGAAGACCTATTGGGACCTTTCCATAATACTAGTAAATGGAGTTATAACATAACCATATATATTAATGTAATAATTTGGAGCACATTTGATAAGAATGAATATTTTTAGGCAGGTTTTAAATATATTAGACTTTTTTAAGCTTTTTGTCTGAGAAATAGGAATAAGGAGGAATAAGAAGGTTTTAATTAAAAATAATTAGTATTCTTTCAATTTGTGTCAATTTTTTATTACTATTCAAATATTCTTTTTCAAATTGGAATAGAGGTCATAGATAGCATTTTCTATTTCTATAGAATTGCAAGTGGCTTCCTCATTGTTCCTCCTCTAGCTGTTTCACTTCTGGAAAAAAGGTCTTTTGCAATATCAAGATCATCTTATATTCATTAGAAAAAACATATGTGATATTGTAAATGTCATTTATGTCAGTAGCAAGTTCTTTTTTTTTTCTATTCGCACTTATGTGGGGCTTTAATTTATCATGTCATCTACCATCTGGTTTTCAACAGAGATTTTTATTACATTTTAATAAAAAGCATATTGAAGAAAGTAATTTTTTGTTGCTAAGAAAAGTATACAGGATTTACATTTTTTTCCCTGGTAACTTTTCATCACAATTATTTGTCATTTAAAGTTTTGGTTAATCTATCTTATATGCACATGGAAAAAAATATGAAAGTCTTCTAAGTAAATTTAGGGTTATATTATATATAAATTATCATATTAGATATACCTGTTGGATTAAAGGTGTTTTTAAATTTTTAAAACTATTTTTATTTTTATAAATTTGGAGTAATTAAATGTGTACAGCGAGAAATAGAGGCGGTGAGTGTATCTTAAGGTATTTTCTTTAAAGCTTTCATAATTATTTTCAAATTCTTTATATTTCAAAACATAATGCTCTTCAAAGAGAAGACCCTTTCCAAATCTATTACTCATTGTTCCTTATTGAGAGTAATCAATATTGACTCACCCCTAAGGAATCAGGATTAGATCATCTCTTTGACACTGGAATTTCCTGTACACAATACCTCCACTGTGAATAATCTATGGATGGATTCATGAGTAAAGTTGGAGTTTAGTCACCCAAGGCCAGCCATATTTTATTTTAATGCATCTTCTTCTATAAAATGCTATAGATTTATGAAAATGCATTGTTCCAGCAGGATCTTTTCCTACTTAGAAAAATATTCAGTGTGGTATTTTTGGGCCATTGTGCAATGCTGTCTTTTCTACATAAGTGAGTTGTCTGGTCTCTCCATATTCTTCACTTCAGTCTCTTTCAACTGCATCAGAATTTCATGCTATTCCAAATTTGGCTTAGCTTTTCTTGATGTGTGTAAATGACCAGTTTTTCTCAGGAACTTCTAAACCTTTACTGCCTGGCCACTCAACATTCTCATCCTTGGTACCAAATTTTGTCAGTTATCTATGTATATAATTGTATGTATATAAAAGATAGCCATCAGAGAAGACATTCTTTGACTCATCTCTACACTCGCCCAATCCTTTCATTCCTAAAATTAATTAGCATATTTACCTGTTTTGTTTTCCCTCCTTTTTTTCTACTATATCCCAATTTATTTTGTTTGTTTCTGTGATGTCAGAACAATTATCTGATTAAGTGAAAACACAAAGGAAATATGAACAGCACTCATAGGCTGTCCTGGCTTTATTTATTTGTTTTAAAAAGGTAAAGAAGGGGCACCTGGGTGGCTCAGTCAGTTGAGCGTCCGACTTCGGCTCAGGTCATGATCTCACGGTTCGTGGGTTTGAGACCCACATCGGGCTCTGTCCTGACCAGAGCTCAGAGCCTGGAGCCTGCTTCAGATCCTGTGTCTCTTTCTCTCTCTGCCCCTCCCCTGTTCACGCTCTGTCTCTCTCTGTCTCTCAAAAATAAATAAATGTAAAAAAAAATTTAAAAGAAAAATAAAAAAAAAGGTAAAGAAGCCAAAAAGAAAGCTAAATCTCTGGAGCTTCTGACACATTTTTCTTACACTTCTCATTTGCTTTCAGTTCTGAAATACTGTGAGATAGTCAGAGAGACATTGGTGAACCTTTGATCTCACTGTATTTAATTAGGGAAACCAACAGGATCTTTTATGTTTAGAGGCCAGTGATATGTAAGAAGCCATGTTTAATGTGAAGCCTGACAAATTGTGGTGAGTATTTTTGGACAGCAAACCTAGCAGCCCCTTTGTTGTCTGTGCACTGTCAGCTTTTGGCTCAAAGAGTGGATTAACATAAAAAGAGAATCTTCCATTCCTGGGGCATGCCTGGAAAGTATGAATCTGCTGCTTTTGATTTTTTTTTTTCCTGACCTATGTCCGGTACAGTACAAAACCATCTACAATTTATAGCCTTTAGCTTTTTTTTTTTTTTTTTGACAATTGGCTTTAGACAGGTAGCTATCTACTCAGTGCCTGTTTTCTCTGGGGTAAGTACTATCTATTCCCCCCCCCCCCCATATCTTACTTAGAGTAGTCTTCCAAGGATTAATAAGTAAATGAATTTAAATTACTTTGTGTTTCTCAGTGATATTACATATCCTATGATACACACATACACACACACACACACACATACACACACACATATGTATATGTATATAGTCCAAAGGGGGGATGTGACTGGATAGGTATGACTACAAAGTAATAAGATTGATTTTTTTTTCCAGATCAGGTAAAGAACATGTTTGTGGTATTTACTGATATGGTACTGGAAAACTGAGGCAGGACCTCTAAGTTTCAATTCCTGTCAATTACTGTGGAAACATTCAGTATCTAAACACACATAATCCCTGAAAGCAGGTAGCTCTGCAGCTTCTGTCAAATTTAGCTATTAAAATCTTTGACCTTACGCTGTGCTCTGGTCTCTAGGGTCCACTTCCATGGGTGCGTCTCCTGTCACATCCTGAGATGTTCTCCCACATCCCTGGCGTTTGCCCAGGACTAAGTGTTACCTCCCCAACACTGAGAAGACCTATCAAGCTCAATCCCCTGAAGCATCCTGGAAATTCTTTGTTGCCTTGCTTTAGCATCCCATCCCTTCATAGGCACTGGTCACTCTTTTCTGGTATAATCCTTCAATGGCCACAATGCTTTAAGTTAAAATTATCTACAATTTAAAAAAGAAATCCACTTGCAATAAAGTTAGAAATCCCATGCCAGTCCCCATTCTGGGAAACTTCACTATTATGCAGATGGCTTTTCCAGCAATCTGATCTCCTAGGTTCTTGGATGCCCAACTACATTTATCCATGATTTAGTTCATCACTCTGTGCTTTGAAGGCACATTATACTTAGAGAAGCAAAGGGAAAGAAACTGAATATTTATTACATGTCTATCATGTGTTACCCCTCCTGTATTCTCCTTTTCCTGGGTTGTACAAGCCTAGCTAAAGAGAGCCAAGATGTGTGGAGACTCCTCCTATTGGACTGCATCAGAAATTTTCATGCTATCCAAATTTGGCTCAGCTTTTCTTGATGTGTGTAAATGACCAGTTTTTCTCAGGAACTTCTAAACCTTTACTTCCTGGCCACTCAACATTCTCATCCTTGGTACCAAATTTTGTCAGTTATCTATGTATGTAATTGTATGTATATAAAAGATAGACCATCAGAGAAGACGTTCTTTGACTCATCTCTACACTCGCCCAATCCTTTCATTCCTAAAATTAATTAGCATATTTACCTGTTTTGTTTTCCCTCCTTTTTTAGTACTATATCCCAATTTATTTTGTTTTTTAATGTTTATTTATTTATTTTGAGAGAGAGAGAGAGAGAGAGTGAGTGAGGGGGTAGGGGAAGAGGCAGAGAGACCGGAAGAGAAAAAAGGGAGGGAAAGAATCTAGAGAGAACCTCAAGCAGGCTGTGCAGCGTAAGCACGGATGCTGATGTGGAGCTTGAACCCACGAACTGAGAGGTCATGACCTAAGCCTAAATCAATACTTGGATGGTCAACCAACTGAGCCACCCAGGTTCCCCTGTCTCAATTTATTTTTATATTTATTTTATTTATTATAATTTTATTGATGATATCTTTTTTCTCTCCTCTTGGCTTTCTCTCTTATTTATTTTTAACTTCTATGTTTTCAATACTTTTTAAAATGGTTGTTTTCTATTTTCGCCTTTTTGTCCAACTGGATATTATTCAGTTCAGTTCAACATATATTTCTGAATACTTAACACATGCAAAATGACTTCTGTACAGTGTAGTATCTAGTCGGCTTGTATTAGTTCTAAAACACCTTTATTGAATCTTGCTTATACACTAAAGAGACCTTACAGATTTTCTTCTTTCCTACATCTCCAAATAATATTGAAATACTTGTGCTGTGTTCAGTTTTTCCTTCTAAAACTCTTTAACTCATTATTCTTAGGCTTCAGACCCTTTACCAAATGAAACTATTTTTTTTATTTTTTAATGTGTTTTTTTTTAATTTACTTTTGGGAGAGACAGAGAGTGTGAGCAAGGAAAGGGCAGAGAGAGAGGGAGACACAGAATCTAACGCAGGCTCCAGGCTCTGAGCAGTCAGTATAGAGCCTGATGTGGGGCTCAAACCCACAAACCCTGAGATCGTGACCTGAGCTGAAGTTGGACGCTTAACTGACTGAGCCACCCAGGCACCCCAAATGAAACTATTTTGAAGGTCAATAAAGACCTCCTTCTTAAACAAACAAAGCTAATGCCTACTTTTTGGATATCCTTTTGAAATATTTTTATACTGCACATGACCCTAGGAAACAGAAGCTATATGCAGCACTATTTTTTTTTTCTTGATTTCTGTGAAGGTGCACATTCTTATATCTGCTTCTACTGTACTTACCACTCTTTCTCAGCTTCTCTACCTTTTCCTTGTTTCACAGTACCGTCCACTGATACATTTTCTTTAAGGCATCTATTTGTGCCACTGATTCCTTCCTTCTATTCCAAGAATTTTCTCTGGATTTTATCAACTTCCTCGTGAGGCTTCAGTTATAAGCCCCATGTATGTTACCTTAGACCGTACCTCCAGTTTGGCGTATTTGCCTGTGCTCCTAATTTGCAGTGTGGCTGTTCATTGGGCATTTTCAATGAGTCCGCTTTAATATGCCATTCATGCTACAACTTGAGCTCATTATTTTCACAGAAGTATTCCTCACTTACATTAAGCATCTAAGTTAATGGTATTATTATTGCCTCTCTCGTAGAAATCATTTGCCTCTTGTGATAAATACATTCCATAGACAACAAAGGTCTGATATGGTTATACTTGCAATTATTTTAGTTAAAAAGAAATGTGTTCCCTTTCTTATTACTAGATCTAAGTCATATAATTTTAGAGCTAATGAACTTTAGAGATTATTAATTTCCCTATTATTTATATGAGTTCAAATGAGAATTCTGAGGCTTTGTGGAGGCAAAAAAACTATCTCCGAGTTAGTTAATGGCTAAGGTTGCTTTAAACCAAGTTTCCCTTAATCTAATGAATCTAATGTTCTTTCTACTGCCATTGTTTATGAACTTGCTTCCTGTCTTTTTAAGGATACTGTAATAGATCCTTTACTCCATCCCATTATTTGATTTATTAGACATTCATTTGATGCCCCTTAAATGTCATACATTGAACTATCCTTAACTGTATTGCATATAAAGTAATGTTATTATCTGCTGAAGAAAAAAAATGACACCACAATTTTTAAAAGTAAAATTCTACTTCCTTAGAAAGGTGCTCTATGATCTGGTCCCAAGTCTTTTCCATTTCATTTTCTGCTACTCTTACGAGGTACTGCCCTCCAGCCTCATTCAAATAATCTGTCCTTTCATGACAGCATGTGGGCTCACAGCTCAGTGTCTTTATTTGTACCCTGTGTTCCCTCAGTGTCAAATGCCTTTTGTCCAATCCTGTAAAACAGTTTCCCATTTTCCTTCAAAATGAAGTGTGAACACCAGTATAGCAAGGTGGATAAAAGATTATGCTTTGGAATCACACAGTTCTGGGTTTGAGTTCTGACACTGATACCAGCAATGTGACTTTAATTAGTATTGTAACAATGTTGAGAGACAGTTCAATTTTTGATAAATGACCTTTATCAAAAGGTCATTTACTTCCGCAGAGTAAAGATTAGGCAAGAAATCATGTAAAGATCTAGCATTGTTATTGCTATTAAGTGTAGAATTAGTAAAATAGGAAGAATGAAGGAGAAGTAGAAGAGAAGAGGGTATTCTTAGAGTATATGACCTCTTCTTTAGAAGTCATCTTCCCTTTTTCTTATTCCTAGTGCATTTTTTTTGTAGCCTATTACAGAACTTCTTATACATATTGTTTTACAGGGCATATGTGTCACACCTATTTTATCATAAATAACTTAAATTCAGGGAGAGTATTTTATTCAAATTTGGATCTTCTGTGCTTCCTATGTCATCTTGTATACAGCAGGCTTTCAAGAAATATTGAAATAATTAGCACTGGGTGGCACCAAGGGCTAAAGGAATTCATGGGCTGTCTTAGGAAGAGCAGGATCATACCACAGAATCAGTCTGTATATGTAGTAAGAATGCTTTTAATTCCACATCATGGCCTCTGTTGCTAGATATTAGAGGAAACTAAACCAAGCTGACCACAGAACAAGGATTGGTTGGCAAGGCTCCACTCTGGTATTGATTTATGATTGTCAGGCAACACTTTTCTTAGATTTTTCAGCTGAATAAAGATAAAAAAATTAACTTATGCCCACTAAATCCACATAGAGTAATGCTCTAAGCACAAATATGGAAAATTAAAGCCCCTAGATGCACTAATTTGAGTAAATAAGATTGCTTATGCTGAATTATCAATTATTGGTAGCTCTAGAGGCAAGCTGTGCTTACTTCATGCATATGTACTTGAATTTGAGGCATATATAATACACATTTTAATATATGAAACTGACATTTGGTCTCGGGAATAATACCCTTGTGTTTTTATGTAATGAAATTGGTTGTTAGAAAATATCTTTGAGATCTAAACACAAATTTCACTTTTTATACCTTCAAAAATTATTATACTCAAAATGTTGATTGAGTGATAATTATAAACAAAATATTGTGTGGATTTTACCATTTATAATCTCTTTAGATTTAGTGTATCTTAAGGTTTCAAGAATGAAAGGAGATTATATATTCAAGAAAAATCTCTCCTAAGTAAATGTTTTTTTAAGAGAATATTAAATCATTTATTTATTACACGTGATAAATGATACACAAGTTTTAATCCCATCTATAATTTTATCTGATACCATAATTCAATTTAGATATATTGCATAAGATGTTCCAACAATCATATTAATAACCAAATAAACTCCAGGACTTTGAGTGGGTGACCCTCTTAATGGTAAATTCTAGGTCACAACATAGTAACTGTCAGTTCAGCTACACCAGGGTTTGTGGAGACAGTGGCTTCTGTGCTCAAGCAGGTTGCAAATAAATTTCTAATGGAACCTGGCATCACCCCGAAGGAATTCTGACTTCACAGTATTGGGGTAGTTTGCCAAGAGATGGCTTCAGAGTAGACCGACTTTACACAGCACATTTCTAAAAAAGACACATTTTTTCAGTGTCAGGATCAGACTATTACATTTAGCAATCAGCGACATGTGTGCAAAAAAAAAAATCTTCATTAAAACCTTTCGTTGGAATGACTTACACTTTCCAGAGAACAGAAACTAAAATAGCCTGTTAACACAATTAATCACAAATACAGTCCTCGAGGTTTTTGCCCATACACATGAATATTGTCTAAAGCATGTCTTCTTTGTAGTAGCAAGCCCTGCCACCACCATGCTTGGCTGAGTTCACAAATCTGCAGTAACCTATAGCTTCCCCGTCACTTCTCCAGCTCTCCTCTCCCACTAAGCTTTGTTTCCTGCCAGTAATTTAAACCTTCTGCCACTGCCATAGCTACTGCTGCTGCTGGAATCACCAGAGCCACCTTGGTTTTGTGGTTTGGCAAAGTATTGGCCTCCACCACCATAGGGGCCAGACCTTCCTCCTCCAAAATTTCCTACTTTTATCGGTCCAAAATTTGAAGATGGATGGTTGTAATTGCCAAAATCATTATAGCTTCCACCACCTCCAAAGTTGCTTGTCATTACCTAATCCATTATAGCCATCCCCACTGCCACCATATCCACCACCACCTTGACTGCCACCAAAAAACCACCTTGCCCACTGAAGTTTCCTCCATGATCAAAGTTGTCAGTCCCACCAAAACCACTTCCATGACCACTACCAAAGTTTCTGGAACCACTCGGACCTCTTTGGCTGGATGAAGCACTAGCCATCTCTTGCTCAGATAGGGTTTTCCTTTCTTCACACTGTGGCGTGTGGTGGCCATTCACACTATGGTATTTTTGAATGACAACCTTGTCTATGGAATCATGGTCATCAAGTTTTGTAAAAGCAAAGCCTCTCTTCTTGCCACTACGTCAGTGGGTCATGATTTCAATCACTTCAGTTTTCCCATACTGTTCAAAATAATCTCTTAGATGTTGATTTTCAGTGTCTTCTTTAATGCCACCAAGAAAAATCATTTTTTAATTATTTTTAATGTTTATTTATTTTTGAGAAAGAGGGAGGGAGGAGAGAAAGAGGGGGAGGGGAAGAGAGAGAGGGAGACACAGAATCTGAAGTGGGCTCCAGGCTCTGAACTGTCAGCACAGAGCCCGACATGGGGCTTGAACTCATGAACTGTGAGATCGTGACCTGAGCCAAAGTTGGTCACTTAACTGACTGAGCCACCCAGGTGACCCCCAGTTTTTTCACAGTTAAGTGGGCACCAGGTTTTCAAGAATCTTCTCTTGAGATTATTCTCTTCTCTTTGGTTCCACAACTTTTCCATTCAGCATGTGTGGCCTTGATTTCATGGCTGCATCCACCTCCTCCACAGGGGCTTACATGACAAACCCAGAGCCTCTCGAGCACTTGGCATTTGGATCTCATTACCACACGGTCTGTAAGCATTTCCCATTGCTCAAAATGGCTCCTCGGACTCTCATCAATTGTTTTCAAAGCTCAAACCTCTGATGAAGAGTTTTCACAGCTGCTCAGGCTCTTTGAGAGACACTCTTTTAGACTTAGACGGTGGGAGGGGAGATTTTAATGATACTTACACTTACTCAGTGGTGTCCTCAGGCAAAAAGGAGTAATCTACCAATGTGTCTGCCACCTAAGTAAAAATTTTTTTTTGATTTACCAATAGGAGGCTTTGGGGGAAGCAACATATATGCTGAATCAATTTTTAGGCATCTGTATAAATTAACAACATATTTTGCAAAATTTCTTCAAAATGTGATGGTTTTAAATAATGAGAATAACAAATATCAATGATATCATTGTCTCCAGGTGCCAATTTCAAAAGGCTTGATAGTTTAAAATTATATTTATTTTGTCAATGGACATGGGCAGTTTCACTGTGAAATAGTCAAATTTGATGGTAGAATACATTTATTTTTAAAAATTTTAAATTTATTTATTTATTTTTAGTGGGGGAGGGAAGGGCATAGAGAAAAGGAGAGAGAGAATACCAAGCAGGCTTCGCGGTATGAGCACAGAGACCAACATGAGACTCGAATTTACAAACCGTGAGATCATGACCTGAGCCGAAATCAAGAGTCAGGCACTTAAATAACTGAGCCACCCAGGTGCCCTAACAGGTAGAATACTTTTTAATTAATCTTTCTTACATACTTTGTTTAGGAGTGGTTAGAGTACTTATATTTTTAATTCAGATCAAGTTACTTCAAAAATATCCTTGATGATGAATGATTTTTCTTCAGCAAGATACCAATAGTGATTTCTTAGATTTTCATTTACTTTAGTTTGCCAAGTATTTTCACATTATCTCATTCTAGCACTAAAACAACCCTGTGAAGGAATGTTTCCTTTAAATAAATACAGAACCCAAGGCTCCCCTGGTTAAGTGATTTGACCAAAGCCCCATTACTAGCAAGTAAGCCATATAACTAGCAAAATTTAGATTTGAAATAGGATTCTTATAACTTAACTGTTTATTCAGTCAGCCTTTCATTTGTTCAACAATTTCTTTTTGTGAAAAACTACTTTAGGCATTGGGATTATATGAAGGAAACAAACAGATGAGGTCAATACTCTCATGGCATTTACATGCAGATAAAGAAGGAAAGATAATAAATAAATAAATACCTTCAAAGAGAAAATAGTTCCACAAACATAACAAAACTGAGTAATATGATAGAGGGTGACATATGGAGATTTGGGTTGTTTTTGGATAAGAGAGTTCCAAAAGACCTCTTTAATATGAGATGCATTCATGGGAAAACAAACAAAAGCCATCTACAGACCTAGAAGAGGGAAGAGTTTTAGTTCATTTTTTCTTAAGTACATGTTGTATATACTAATTGCATATTTCTCTTTGTATACACTCTAATATGAAGCTAGATTTAGTATTCACACATACATGGTCCAAAACTGAGCAAGAATATATGGTCTACTTCTCTATTATAGGGTGCAATATACCTAACAGATTAGAGCTTAAAATTATTCTCCCAAAGTCTCTGACAGAACTTTGCTATATTTCTGACATGTTAATAATATTAAGACAAATTCTAATGAAACAATTTCAAAAAATGTTTATGACTCACATTATTTGCCTACAGACTTAGGATTTCAACAGAATATATGCAAAGAAGTCTTGATAATTTTCACTAGTTGAACATTAGAAAGGATGCCTTTAAAATGGTAAGTGACAGAATCATGAAACATAGTTTCAGAATAAATCTCAGAGGTCATCGAGTCCAAATTCCCACAAGGTGCATATATACTGACTATATCTGAATCCCATAGACAAGCCCCTTATATGATATCTAGGTTAGAAAGATTTGTCTTCTAAACCACAGGTGATATCTGTTTTGTTTGCAATAATCACTAAACTATTAACACACACACATGCATTAAATTAGTGAGAAAATGATGACTTAACCTTGAAAAAAATTTTTAAACCACTTCTCTAAGCCTCAAATTCTTCATTTTAAAAATGAAGATTCATTTTTTTCCTTCTTTAGGCAAATATTCACTTGCTTATCATCTACTTTATGTCAGATATTATGATAGGATTACAGTACCACAGTGAACAACATAGGATTTTTTCTTTCATAAATCTTACATCATATTTACACTCTAAAGAGGGAGACAGAGAATACCTATATAAAAGAAAGGATTAATTAAACAAGTTTTTAAGAAGGAAAAAAATGGGTTTATGAAATAGAAGCAGGCTGTTAAAGGCTGAGGTGAGAAGGAGAAATGTAGGTTGTGACGTAAGTGATGTGAGAGCCAAGGGAAGAGTGTCACCAAGGAACAGAAACACCAAGAGGGAAGTCCCAATGTGGCAAAGTAAAAGAAAACGGGGGGTGAGGGGGTGGCGGTGGCTAATGCTTTCTGAGAAGTAACAGAAAGCTCATGTGTTAGGAAGCTAATGGCAGAAGTCTGTGTCTTCAGTCATCAAGTGAGACTGGGGATGTTGTGAGGGCTCAGGTCAAGCACAGGAAGGTTTTAGGCTTAATACTAAGAAAAGGCAAATTACTAGAGGATTTTAGGAAACGATTAGAGGACTCTATTTATATTTGTAAAATGATGACTCAGATTGTGGGTAATTGATTAGGAAGCAAGAATGGAACTGGAAAGACCAGCTCAATAGCGACTGTGTTATTTCTGGGATGAAACATAGTGGGGAGGAGGGCAAAGACAATTTATATGACATGTGGGTAGGTTTGGGAAACATTTTGGAAGTAGAATCAACAGAAATTGGTATATAATTAAGGAAAGGGAATTTATAAAATATGAACCCCTGACTTCTGGTTTGGTAAACAGATGAATAGTGGTATTAATCAGAAGAAAATATATTTTCAGATCTTTGGAAACATCTATTAGGAAAGTTCTTTTAAGCCTGATAAACAGACAAGACTAATTTTTAAAAAAGATAAATGCAAATACATAACATAGTTTAAAATTATACTTAAAATACGTGTTACATTCACTAATAGTGATTTTTTTAAATAAAAGGAAATACAAAATAGAAATAAATGCAAAGACCAACACTGATGTAAAATAAAGTTTAGTGTGCACTCTAGAAAGAAATTTAAATTTAATTTTTTTATGTTTTCTATTTATTTTTGAGAGACAGGCAGAGACAGAACAAGCAGGGAAAGGTCAGAGAGAGAGGGAGATACAGAATCCGAAGACAGACTCCAGGCTCTGAGCTGTCAGCTTGAACCCACAAACCGTGAGATCATGACCAGAGCTGAAGTCGGACGCTTAACCTACTGAGCCACCCAGGCACCCCAAGAAATTTAAAATTTTAAACATGAAAAATAAAGCAAACATTCCAGTCAAGTAGTGAACACAGTCCTCATGGACCATTTAACATACATGTTATAAAATGTTACATATATATAACAGATATATCCTGCCTTGTTGGAAATAAAAACAATGACATTTTTACCAATGAAGTGTCAGAATATAGAATAATATTTGAGATAATTGTATGAGGGAAATAGGTATTCTAATTCAGAAGGAAGATGTAACCCTTAGAAAAAAATGTCAGTGCACAGCAAAAGTTTTCAAAAAATGCCTTTTGTAATTCCTGTTCTATAACAGTAACAATAAGTATGTGTGTAAACATTATGTATACAATTGTGATATTATCTCTAAGAATACCTTAGGAACAGCTTAGTGTTCAGTTATAGAAGGTTGGCCAAGTAAATTATCATAAATGCATTTTTGGAGACTACCTGTTGATATGTAAAGCTATCCACAGTATATTATTAAAGGCACAAAAACATTTATAAAACATTACACACATCATATTTGTTTCATATGAAATATGAAGTAATATATATAAGAGATGATGTATGTGATATATTGATAGATAGATGATAAATAGTGTTAAAAAAAAAAAAAAAAGACGACGACGACTAGCCCTAAATAGAGTTGCTTATGCTAAGCCCCACACCACTAAGCTGAGGCAACTTATAGTTTTGGCTCTCCCAGAAATGGAATCTTAAACCAGGAAGTTGGGATTCTCTTGATCAGCACTATTTAGGAAATTTGCCTGATAAATCCCTGCCATTCCCTAAAGGAAAGTAACTTTTCAATAATCAACCTGCTCTTTTGCCTAGTATAGCTTCTTTGTTCCTATTCCCTTCTGGGTTTTTCATTTTGTACATGTCCTTGGAGCTCCTTTTTTCCTGCTAAATTGGCTCCTCCCTGATTCAAATCAATGTTTGCCCAAGTAAACTCTTTTTTTTTAAAATATGCCTCAGTTTACTTTTTAACAGTAGATGATAGATAGATAGATAGATAGATTAGATAGATAGATAGGCAAAGCTCAGTGAGGGAAAGAGAAATAATGTAGACATTACCTCAAAGAGAGGTAATTTATTACAGAAGATTGTGGATAAAGTGGTAGAAGCATAGAAGAAAAGAAGAGAGAGGGATGGAGTGGACCAGGGTGGGGCCTGGGAAAGCAGACAGGAAGGAGGGGTAAAGCACAATGATGAGAAACTGCTCATGTTCCTGAGGTCTGCAGAGCTGCTCTACAGCTGGGCTGTTGGACATATTATCATGGTAGGTTCTGGATCCACTGATGAGGTGCTATTTCAGCCAAAGATAGAACCATCAAAAAGACCAGGTACGGAGGAC
>CM053572.1:121549381-121582064 GCA_028646485.1 Cryptoprocta ferox
GCTTCTTATTGTTAGAAGTAGTGGGAAGCTACTGACCACGTTCTCAGTCCTGGAAATACAGAGTCGAGTGCACAAGGGCAGATGTGGGACTAAAGGACAATAGGTAAGTAACAAGGAGACAGACAGAAGGAAGGAGGATACAAGGTGAGGAGGAGAGATGTAGGGAGAGAAAAAGGCAGGCAGGAAATAAGGAAGGTAGGAAATGAAGGGAAGGAGGGAAGACAAAGCTACAGGATACATATATCAAGGATACTAAATGGTTATTTGGATCCTCATGAAATGGTGTCTTTTATATTTTTTGACAATGACAATATATTTTTGTTTTATTTTTAAAAATGTATTACATTTTAAGTAGATCATGAAACTTTCTGTGAGGTGATGTATTTTCCAGTTCTGGATTTACCCTAAAATTCACAATTCTAAGTAATTATCTCATACCATCAGCCTCTTATTTTCTTGCTAGAGCTCATATAGATACGAAAGTCCATGTAATTTTGAATGTAACTATAATGCCATTCATTCACCATCTGTTTTTTGAAGAGACCTTATTTTTTCAAAATTCATAGAAGTAAAGATGGATATGTCTTCTGTGAAAGGTAAGTTTTAGTGTTCCTGGGTAGAAAAAGTTTGTAGCAGAGCATTAACATGATATTTTTATCATAGTTAAAAAATAGAATTGAGGCTACAGACCCATACTAAATCCATATTCAATATTAGTTCTGGATAAAATATTATGAGAGTATTTGCTAATTTAAGTTAATGGATAGTATATTAAATGTCTCACTTTATATATATATATATATATATATATATATATATATATATATATAATCTCCCCATAATTGCGCCCTGGTTTTTTAACTTCCTAATTTTGTATCCCAAGCAAAATCAAATATTGTATTAAAAATCTATTGTTTTATATTTAAGACAGTATTATTTTCACTAAGAGAGCTTTTGAAGATTAAATTTTTGTTTATGGCTCAAAAAGGAGCAAAAAACTCTAGATACATAAAATATTTGAGTCACTTTTTATTGCCATTACTTAAAATCATCCTATTTATTTTTATGTAGACTGCTCTAAGGATGCAAGAAAATTGAAAAACAATATAGTCAGTTACATGATATTAACATTCTAATATCTCTCCTTAGTATCTGCTGTATAAAATAAATTAATAATAATAATCTAATAAACCAAGAAGAACTTATAGTTGGTTGTTGCAGTGTATAATTGTCCCCCAAATTTTGTTTCATCTTTTTCAAACAAAACAGGTGCTTTGAACACCTGTTTTTCAAATTTTAAGCAAACTCTTTGTGATGTACAGAGCTCTTGTGAAAGAGATTTTACTTAGTGAAATTATGTAGAAGTGGTAAGTCCAAAATGGCATTTCAGTAAATTTATAATATGAACTGGGACATAGAAAAAAAGAGGTCTCCAAGAGGTTTTAATTTTTAAATTTATTCCAATATAAAGGAGATAGAACATAATTTTATTTTAAACCTAGTATTTATAAAGATGAAAATTATTTGTTTGGGTGTATTTACTCACTGTGTACTTAATGATATTTTAGTGTTTTTTCAGCTTTGTTGAGGTTTAATTTATAAATACAATATATTTAAAGAGCACATATGTATACATTTGGAAATGATTACCACAATCAGGTTAATTAACACATCCATCACCTCACACAATTACCATTTTGTGTGTCTGTGGTGAGAATGCTTAAGATCTACTCTATGAGCAAATTTTGAGTATACAACACTGTATTAATAATTGTAGTCACTATGCTGTATATTAGATCCTCCCAGTCCTGGTAATGAATGTTCTAATTGTAATTACCATCATGTCCTTCAGGTCTACCCACGTTATTGAAAATGGCAGGATTTCCCTTTCTCATGGCTGAGTAATATTTCATTATATACATAGCATATGTAAATGTGGCATCATCGTGATGTATTCATCTGTCTGATTTCATTGAATTATCCTTCTAAAACAGAAGCACCTGAAACAAACATTCTGAATTCTTCACTGAGCACATTGCAGATGCCATTTCTTTGGGGTCGGTTACTGGAAAATTACTGTGTTCCTTTGATGGTGTCATATTTCCTTGATTTTTCATATTCCTTGAAATCTTTCATTGCATTCTTCACATATGAATAAGCAGGCATCTCCTCCAGTTTTTACTAATTGGCTTTGGTAGAGGAATGCCTTCTTTCAGCCCTTTTAGAGATCCCAACGCTTTCCCAGAACTTGTCTATGAATACCCCTGTTCCAAACTTGTTTCCTCTTGAGGGGACTTCTTGGAGGATTGTCTACTTTCTCTTAATCATGCAAAATTAGGCACATGCTGACAGGCCTCCCATTCATCTTTCCTGGCACGGTGCCTAAGGCTCAAGTTTGTGTGTTTTCTCCCACTCTTGCAGAGTCCATGGGCTTTCCATGTATGCTCATTACTTGTCTGCAAGAGGCTCACACTAGCCACCCTGGGGTGCACATTAAGAGCTGCTGTGTGAGGGTGTGTGCAGGTGAGGTGTGAGAAGGGTTGGGGTGCCCATGTGCCAGTTGGAAGGCTCCGCAGATGAGGCATACCAAGAGGCTCATTGATGGGCTTCCTGATGGTATTCGTGAAGGGATTAGTAGGGTCTGCTTATCCATTGATACCCTCTGAGAGCCCTGGCTGCTCTGTCCCATCCCCTCCCTGACAGACCCAGTCAGGCGGCGCTCCGGCAGCACTGCGGGCTGTGGGCGGGGCGAGAGAAGTGGGTGGGCCTCTTTGGCAGCATCTCACACAGCTGAGGAAGGCAGGTGCTAGGTGCTCACTGATATGCTCTCACTTTCTCCTGAGGGAGAGATTGTAGGCCCTGAAGGCCTCAAAAGGCACTGAGCTTTCCACCTTGGAGGATGGTGGTGTGGGTACAGTGAAACTCTTCCACTTTCTCTTAAGGCAGCCAATCTTGGAATTTTTTTTTCTTCAAGGGGGAGCTGGGACTTCTGTTTGACTCCTGGACTTCCAGACAGGCATTGTCATCGGTGAGTGTCTAAACTGGTATTTTTGTGGAGGAAGATGGTTTTTGTGGAGAAGAAACCTGTTCTGCTATTTTGCTGATGTCAGTCCTCAATAACACTTTGTTTTGTATTACTTTCCTCTGGCTCTCTGAACTGTATAGGTTGAAATTTGAAGTAAAGCTTATAAAATTTCGAGTATCATGAGAGCCGAAGCCAGGCACTCATGTTTTGTCAGCTTAAACAATCCGGGGGCCAGAGAGAAATAGAGAAGGTGCCCATGGAAGAGAAGCACATTATGTTAGGAAACAGAGACAAATCAGTGACTCTATTTCTTTGACATATCATAAGTGGAAAGAAGTCCATAGAGAAAAATGAAAAAACGACAAATTAATTGAAAAAACCATATTTACCTTTCTCATTTAATTTCTTAAAAATAAATAATTCCAAGGTCACTTGTATTTTAAAAAAACACTCTTGTTTGATTATTGCACTTCCTTTTAAATTTTTTAAGTTTATTTATTTAGAGAGAGACAGAGACGGTGTGAGTGGGGGAGGGACAGAGAGAGAGAGAGAAGAGAGAGAATCCCATGTAGGCTTTGCACTGCTAGCGCAGAGCCTGATGTGCGGCTCAAACTCATGAAACCGCGATACCATGACCTGAGCCAAAACCGGGAGTCGGAGACTTAACCAACTGAGCCACCCAGGTGCCCTGATGATTGTACTTTTAAAAATAGGACACTTGCTTCAAGATTAACTCAGCCAAGTCTACGTAAGTTAATCATTATCAATTTCAGCAGTGCTGTATCATCACAGGTGAAGGTAAGGAGACAAATCTTGTTTCATCCTGTCTCGATAGCAATACCAGTTTTTAATTATAAGAGCTCATTAGCTATTTTAAATTCTATTTATTTCCTAAGTACTGTGCAGATCACATTTCCTCAGCATTTTCCTTGAAGTAAATAATCATTACGTGGTAAATAAATAATGCTATAAATGAAAAATAATGTTATCCTCATTTACAAGGAAACAAATTAAGGCTTATAGAGGTTAAATCACTTACCCAGTGTAATTCAGTTGGGAAGTGTTTGGGCCGGGCTTTGAATCCAATTACTTCCCGTTTAGAGTTGAAACTTCCACATTTTCATGGTAGCCATGATGACACATATACTTTATGCTGGCTGGGCATTTAGGATACATTTTTACCCTTTGGAATTCAATAGTTATAAAACTAGCACTCATGGTTTTGAAATCATATTAGCAATGCATAGAATTTGGGGACAAAATAGATACTACTTGTCTATATTGCATGGCAGATAAAAGCAGGTACTGATTTTTTCTTTAGTTGCCATTCTTATATTTTTATAAAATATATATTTTTACATATGGAGGTTAATACGTAATGAAATTTCGGTTAGGAGAGAGGATATGGGTGATTTTATTATTGTTGATGCTAATTCCATCTTTCTTTAATGCTATAAATAAAAATAACAGTAAAAGTAACAAGGGAGCTTTCATGTCCTATATTTTTAAAAAAACAAGCCATCCGCCTGGGAAAAAACACAGAGAATTTTACTTTGTCTTAGCCAAAAAGGAAACAAAATCAGTATTATATTACTTTTTATATTACACCTGCACATATATGTTAGTCTGGTTAATGCTGCTACATTGGATTGTGGCATATGGCAGGATGGAAGACACTTTGTTCTATTTTCACATTGTCTGGTCATATTCAAGGAAACTCAAGGCAAATCTCCCTTGAGATGTTTTGTTGCTTTGTTACTGCTGTCTGCTTGAAGTTTCCACGGCCCACTGCTTGATGGTCAAAGACAATAACCCTGAGCTGGAGCCAGAAGACTTTCTTATTGCTCACATGGCCCTCTGTACAGGAAACTTCATCTTTCTCTATGTGGGTTCTTAGAACCCTACTCCCAACAATTGCAACCTGCTGACTACTGAGTAAATTTACACTGAATGCTGACATACTGGGAAATATAACTAGATCTCAGAGGCAATATCCACAGACCTATAAAGGAAACACATGAGGTTGAAATTCAAAGTGCTTGCACTCACCCAAAGCACTGGGCATTTATAAGACCCATAGATCATAATGCTTAACGATACAATCTTGAGAGCTTAGTGTCAGTGTTGATAGACAAAAGAATCCATGTTGATAACTGCAGTGTGGAAATAAAGAATAAAATCTTTTGTTTATCCCCGTGCCTTTTTTTGGATCATTACAATGGTTCTTTGGAGGCACATAATATCATATTTACTCATTCCCTAAAGATATTTAAAGTAAACTTGACTTTTCTCTATATTTAGTGAACACAAAGAAGAGTAATTGAAAATGATGGCCTTTATTTTCATAAAGAAAGGTGCAGAAAGAATTATGGATTTTTCCCATGAGTGTGAAATTGTCTAATAAGCACCAGATATACATAGCATGGTACACACTTTGTGTGTGTGTGTGTGTGTGTGTGAGTTATCCCCTTGCTCAAGGAAAAATTGTATCGAATTATTTAAGTTCACGTTGACCAAGTCCAGTACTAATAAGCTGGAAGCATTTGACTTACTGAGAACCATTATAATGCTGTATAAGCCCAGGGATGTTCCTTTAAGGAGTCTGCAGCTCAGCACAGACACATTCAGAAACTGTCTGTCACTAGAATCTGGACAAAATTAAGAGTTCACACTTTTCTGTAGAGCAGTACTCATTTTTAAGGCTAACAATAAAGCAAAACTTTTGGAACATTTATACTATGCCTACAGATCACTCTAGGATTATTTCATAATATCTATATATTAACTGCATTGTTTTAGTTCTCTGTTTATGTGCTCTTGTCTCTTTTATTTGTGAGAGCAGATCTCAGTCCAACCTTTGTTTTCACAATGTGTGTGGAAGAAATTTACCACAAGGTGATACTTATTCTGACTCCTTTTATTTCTCTTAGGGCAGATATGGTGATTCTTGTAGGCCATGATGAGGCCCACACATAGCTCCCTCTGTGTTCTAGGCTATTAAAATGGACATGTCCTGCTGTGTTTTTAAGTAGCAACTTTCATAGCAAGTCAACACAATTTTGGACAGATTGGCTCACATAAACTCCATAAATATTACTAATTAATGGAAATTTGCTTGCAGATCTTGGTGTGACTTGAGATAAATAACTGCCACAAATAGCTTTTTGTCCTACCATGTTTTTTTTTTCTTAAATTAGAAAGAAAGATTAAATGTGAGGTGAGGATTAAGGGGCTTGCAGGACTATAAAATGGTGAATGATAAAGTTTACTGTTACACTGGGTAGTATGAACTAAAGGAGCATATCAATTCAGTTGAGTTCAGTTAGTGTGTTTTGACAGATTTAATATTTCAGGTCAATATAGTGGACCGTGAGATCTAAGTATCCATCTAAAAGTTGTAAGGCAGCCAAAAGTTATATCAACTTTGGTGGTGATATTTCATTCTTATTTGAGCAGAACAATTACAGCTCTACAAAGATAAATTACTAAGTTTCTTATATTAAACTCTTCTCTGTTTGGCCATGTGGCATGTACTTTTGATTTGTGGCATGTGCTTTTGATACAGTTTCTTTTCTCAGGAACCCTACAAAGGGGAACCAATGAGCTTGATAGAAGGTGAAAGTAATCCAATCCAACAAATTTCACCTAGTAGTAACTGGGATGGCTTGGGAGATTTTGGAGTATAGTGTTGACATGGATGTCAATAAAATCAGATATACCAAAAGATGGAATAAATGGGGTCCAAAACCAGAAAATTTTATGTAGCTACTTGAATTAATATCCTACTAAGATGTTTCCAAACAGTTTGTTACTTAATTTAGATAAGTTTGTGATTGAATTTAAGTTCATTGATCCAGTGTCTCCCAAGTGCTATGTATAATATCTGATGCATGAGAACAAATATTTATCTATGGCTTTATATTTGTCTTAGCATGTGCCATTATATATTCTATAAGAAAAGAAGTTGAATCTTCAAGAGTTTAAGTAACTTCCCCTAAGTTGTGTTACTAATAAAACTGTTCATGTGAACACACATTCCCCTGGCTATTTATAATTTTAAATAATGATACTAGACAATTCTCTCTAATTATATAGGTACTTTTATGTAGTGTTCTTGTGAAATAGTAGCAAGAAATATTATCTCTGCTTGTTTTAGAACATGAAAAATTTTCTAATTTATTTTCCTTTAGTAGATAATGTAATATTAGGATTTTTTGAAAGATTCTATAGTCCAGAGATTTATAATGAAGATATATTTGCATTAGTGTGGCCATCTATCAAGTAGTAGTTTATGGTGATACTTATCAGGTTGTGTGCAAGCATGGCTAACATATGACTTATTTTTTATCATGCAGCACATTGACAGAATCATCTGAAAAAATAAATTTAGAGTCTAAAAATTTGGTTAGAAGAGAGAGTGCGTTACAGTACATGACAGATTGGCACTTTGGTTCAAACAGGAGATTGATTGACCTATAGATTTTGCTCAAAACATTAATGTACAATGCTGCAGGCATAGAGAAGCATTAAGAAGTTATCAAGATGGATAGGTAGGGACTACTTATTTTCCTTGGACCTACTTTCTTCAAGATAAATGTAGTAGTGGAGAAGCACAAAGAACAATGGATATTGAACAGTTCCAGGAAGCTGAATTTGTCATATCTTAGCTAACAGAACATACAGGCAGACTTAAAGTCCTTCTTTGTCTTTGCACCCCAAAATAAAATCTAAGCTAAATATACAGTAGTCCCCACTTATCTAGCACTTTCTGCTGTTTCAGGTACCCACTGTCTGTTGTGGCCTGGAAGCAGATGAACCTCCCCTTCTGACATATCATCAGAAGGTCAGTAGAAGCCTAACGCTATGTCACTATGCCAACATCATTCACCTCACTTCGTCTCATCACATAGGCATTGTATCGTCTCATATCATCACAAGAAGAAGGGTGAGTACAACACATTAAGATATTCTGAGAGAGAGATACCACGTTCATATAATTTTTATGATAGTATATGTCATAATTGTCCTGTTTTATTATTAGTTAATAAAATACTTAGTGTTAATAAAATACTTAATACTAATCTTATTCTCTTACTGTGCCTAATTTAAAAATTACACTTTATCATAAGTATATATGTATTTATAGAAAAAAAATAGTTTATTAGGGTTTGGTACTATCCATGGTTTCAGGCATCCACTGGGGGTCTTGGAATGTATGCCCTGCTGCTAAGAGGGGACTACTGTATAATTGTTTTTCCTTATAGCATAAACAGTTTATCAGTTTTTTGAATATGGTCATCTCTTCATCACTGTTCAGTTAATACTTGGTTAATTCTCCTTTCCATTATAACCACTTCATAAAACAAATTTGTTTGACTCTGTCATGGAGAGTAAATTCTTACTTGGGCACAAATTCAGTGGTCAGTAAATTTTACTTAGATTTAGGATTATTTTGAGAATACTTAAGTAAATATGCTATTAATATATTTATAACTATTAACGAAGTTGTCAAACATATGCATATAAGTTACTTATGTAAAAGTGCTTGAATATAAATCACTATATACTAGAGAGTAGAGTTGTGTCATATTTCCTCTATAAACACCTTGTTCTTTTCTATCAGTTATCCATTGTCACAACAGTGTTGAATGTCAAAGCCCTCTGAATTGAGTGGCTTAAAACAACTGATTGAAATTATTGCTCATGAGCCTATAAATAATCTGGACTTTTCTTCTGGCTTGTTTGAATTCATACTTATATTAGCGGTCATCTAGGGTTTAGATAGGGGACTGTGCTAAACTGGGTCGGACTTTCTTACCTGGCTTAGTCTAAATTGGGTGTCAGCTGGTCATGTATTTTCTCAGCTTTGCTAGTCATCATCTCTCAGCATACAGCAAGCTAGCCCAGGTGTTTTCTCAAGATGAAACAAGAGTCCAAAGGAAAGAGTAGAATTGTGTAAGGCTTCTTGATGCCTCTCTGAGGAACTGTCCCACTGTCACTTCTGCTCTCTTCTATTGGCCACAATATTCACAAAACCAACCGAGATTCAAGGGAGCAGGAATAGAACCCACCTTTTAATGGAAGAAGCATCAAAGTCAAAACATAGATTCAGAGAGAATTAGAGGATATGGGGGACATTTTTAATCAATCTGCGATATTGACTCCCTCTTTTCTCATTTGATAACTGTTATCTTCATTTAAAAATGTGAATGGGGGGGTACCTGGGTGGCTCAGTTGGTTGAGCATCTGACTTTGGCTCAGGTCATGATGTCTCGATTTGTGAGTTCCAGCCTGATGCACAGTTTGTGAATTCAAGGCCCACAATGGGCTCTCTGCAGCCCTCAAGGAACACATGTCAGATCCTCTGTCCCCTTCTCTCTCTGCCCCTCCCCACTTGCTCACACACTCTGTCTCTCTCAAAAGTAAACATTGGGGCACCTGGGTGGCTCAGTCAGTTGAGCCTCCAGCTTGTCATTTCCGCTCAGGTCAAGGTCTCACAGTTTGTGAGTTTGAGCCCTGTGTTGGACTCTGCGCTATCAGTGTAGAACTTACTTGGGATTCTCTCTCTCCCTCTCTGCCCCTTCCTCTCTCTCTCTCTCTCTCTCTCTCTCTTAAAATGAAAAAATAAATAAGTAAATAAATAAAATAAATATAAATAAACATTAAAAATGTGAATAGGGGGAATAAATTCTTGTTTTATTTCAATTCCTCCCCCCCCCAAAAAAATGATTTTAACATTTCACCATTCAGGAAAATATTTGATACAGCTTTTCTAAAAATAGCCTTTATCCCATTAAGAATTTTTTTTCTTTCATCTCTAATTTGCCAAGGTTTGTTTTTGTTTGTTTTGTCATGGAACAGGTATGGAGTTTATCAAATAAATGATTTTTTACATCTATTTTGTTAGTGTTATGCCTTTCTTTCTTCTTGTTAAATTGCACTGTTAAAATAATTGAATGTTAAATCACTTTCACTCTCCACTGTGGCTGTAAATTTGGCACCTTGAACAATACAAATTTATTATCTTACTATTCTATGGGTCAGAAGTCCATTACAGTATTCAGCGGGCTAAAATAAAGGTGTTGGCAAGGCGGCATTCCATTCTGAATGCTTTAGAAGAGGATGTTTCCTCCCCCATTTGGATTGTTGACAAAATTCAATTCCTAGTGGTTGTTGAACTGAGATTCCTGTTTTCTTACAGACTGTCTAATAGTGGGTGGCTATTCACCACTTCTTGACACTACACACATTCTTGGTTCCTTGGATCCTTTTCTCTATTTTTAAAGCTGTCAACTGCAGGTCAAGTTGCTCTCATATCACATCTCACCCAGCCAGGAACTGTTCTCTGCTTTAAAGAATCTATGTGATTAGATTGATTGACATGGAGATATTCCAGGAAAATCTCTTCATCTCAAGATCCTTAATCATAGTCATATCTGCAAAGTCCCTTTTGCCATATAAGGCAACATATTCACACTTTATGTGATTACATCTCTTACTATGGATGCTGATCCTCTTGCCTTTCTGTCTTATATGGACCCTTGTGATTACATTGGTCCTACCTGGATAATACAGGAGAATCTCCTGATTCTCCAGAATCTTTCAGTTTTTCACATCGACAAAGTCTCTCTTGCCACATAAGGGAACATATTCACAGGTTCTGGGACTAGAGTGTGATTAGCTTAAGGGAGCCATTATTCTACTTCCTACATCTTCCTAGGACACTCATTTGATCATAATGCACTAAGTTTTTAGCTAAAATATTTTGTTTAGGATTTGCATCTGTGTTTTATGAGAGAGATTAGTGTAAATTCTCTTTTTTTGTAATGTGTTTGTCAGGTTTGTTATCAGGTTATATTGATGTCACAAAATAAATTGGTGGAAGTTTCTCTTTTTTCTCTCCTCTGGAAGAGATTTTTTATACAATGGGTATAATATCTTCTCTAAATGTTTGATAGAATTAGTAAACATTCCTGTGGTAGTTTTAAAATGCAAATATAATTAAGTGAAAAAATATTCAATTTTTTAAATTTAATTTTTATCAATTTTAATGAATTGTGCTTTTCTAGTAACCTAACCTAATTATTCAGATTAGCTGGAATTTAATTTTTCAAGCAATTTTCTTATTTTTGTAGGAAATTTGGTAATGTCTCCTGTATCATTCTTTTTAAAAAAAATTTTAATGTTTTGTTTTATTTTTGAGAAAGAGAGAGAGAGCACGACCAAGGGAGGGGTAGAGAGAGAGGAAGACACAGAATGTGAAGCAGGCTCCAGGCTCTGAACTGTCAGCATAGAGCCTAACGCGGGGCTTGAACCCGCAAACTGTGAGATCATAACCTGAGCCGAAGTCGGAAGCCCAACCAACTGAGCCACCCAGGCACCCCTAATACCATTCTTTTTTTTTTTTAATTTTATTTATGTCTTTATTTTATTTTGAGAGAAAGAGACAGAGAGCAAGCGGGGGAAGGGCAGAGAAAGAGGGAGACACAGAATCAGAAGCAGGCTCCAGGCTCTGAGCTGTCAGCGCAGAGCCTGACGCGGGGCTCGAACCCATGGACTGTGAGATCATGACCTGAGCTGAAGTCAGATGCTTAACTAACTGAGCCACGCAGTCGCCCCTAATACCATTCTTAATATTGGATATTTACATCTACTCTTTAAATTCAATTTTGTCAAATAATTTTAATTATTTCATTCATTTATAAATAGCTGACTTTTCATGTTGATCCTCTAGATTTTATATTTTCTATTTCATTACTTTTTACTCATATCTGTTATATTTCAACTTCTCTTGGTTTGATTTGCTGTTTTTATTTTGCTTTAAAACATTCATGTCCAGATCGTTGATACTTCATAATTTTGGAGAACATCGCTTTATTTAAATCCTGTGAAATTCTTAAGACTTGCCTTGCCATGCAGCGTGTGGCTCATTTTACTCATTTTCCCATTCCTGTTAAAAAAATTAAAGTATTCGGTTTTGGGGTATAGTGCTTTTCTGTAAAGACCAATTAATGCAATTTCACTATCCATGCTGTTTACTTGTCTTAACTACTTGCTGATTTGGGGTATTCTTATTCTATCATTTACTGGAAATATATTAAAACATTTTAGTTCTGATTATAGATTTTTCTATCTAAACTTATAGTCCTGTTAATTTTCCCTTTATATAATTTTATATTATCTAAGTGAAACTAATTTGATCATCCCAGAATTTTGCCACTTTTATCCTTAGCCATGTTTTTAAATAATCCTTTGCCCCCTCCCAATTTTTTTTGGAAAGTATAAAAAAATAGAGGGATCACTCACATAAGCAATAAAAGCAACTCAGTATGCTATTTCCTGTACTAGACTCATGCTCATAGATTAATAATGCAAAAGCAGGTTTCTAACCAAAAACACATTTGGACTATTTGTTTTAATTACTATTCCTCCTTTCTCTTTGAATCTCCTACAGATATTTAGCATTTGGAAACTAAAGAGACCCCAATTTGATTTTCAGGTTAAGTTCATCCAGGTGAAAGAGAACATAAAACATCCTTTTTGTGCAAAGCATTCTTGAAAAAAATTCCATCATATTGCTGAAAATCACATACTTAGTCTAGAGCTAAGTCCCTTTTATATCTAATCCTTCATGGTCGCTGATCTTGTGTATATACTTCATACCATAACACCCTTTTGTTCTTGTTTTTCCTTTTTCAGATAGAGGGTAGAGGGTTACAAAATATAACAAAGTTTGTTGAAACTTGTATTTGAAAGTAAGTGATAACTAGTAGGATAATGTGCTAAGTGATTAAGACATTTAAATTTGAGTATTATCTGTTAAGATAAAGTGGTTTTTAGGATAATGCTGGCTGCCCTTAATTCTGCCTCTCAGAGGTCAATTGAGACACATTTTCTTTGTTGGTGTCTCTCTCTCTTTTTTTTTTATTGTTTGATCCTTTCACCCATTTCTTCCACCACCATCCCACCATACACTCTGGCCCCTGGAAACGACCCATCTGTTCTCTGTATCTGTAAGTTTGGTTTTTCTTTTGTTTTGTTTCAGATTCCAAATATAAGAGAGACCACATGGTATTTGTCTTTCTCAGTCTGATTTATTTCACCTCACATAATGCCCTCCAGGTCCATTTATATTGTCATAAATGGCAAAATTTCATTCTTTTTGTGTCTGAATAATATTCCATTGTGTATGTGTGTGTATGTGCACATATCTATGTTCTATAGGTATATATAGATATTGTTTATATATGTATGAAAAATACACACACATATTTATTTCTTTTTTATTAAAAACGTTTATTTCCTTTTGAGAGAGAGAGAGAGAACATGCATGCACAAGTTGGGAAGGGGCAGACAGAGAGGAAGACAGAGGATCTGATGTAGGCTCTGCACTGTCAGCACAGCCTGATGTGGGGCTCAAACTCACGAACCTCGAGATCATGAACTGAGCCAAAAACTGACACTTAAACAACTGAGCCACCGAGGCATTCTCACACGCACATATTTAGAATTTCTTTATCCATTTATCCATCAACAGAGGGATTGTTTCCATATCTTGGCTATTGTAAATAATACTGAAATTAACGTGGGGGTTCATATGTCTTAATTGAGTTAGTGTTTTCATTTTCTTTGGATAAATACCTAGAAGTGGATTTGCTGAATCATATGATAGTTTAATTTTTAATTTTTTTTTTTAGGAAACTCCCTACTATTTTCCAGAGTAGCTGCATCCATTTACATTCCCACCAACAGTGCACAATGGTTCCCTTGTCTCCACATGCTCACCAAACACTTGTTATTTCTTGTACTTTTGATAATAGCTATTCTAACATGGGTGAGGTGTTATCTCAGTGTGGTTTTGATTTACATTTCCCTGATGATTACTGATATTGAGCATCTTTTTTTTCTAAGTTTTTTTTTTTTTAATTCCAGTTTTTTCCTGTATCTGTTGACAATCTCTATGTCTTCTTTGGGAAAAAAATGTCTATTCAGATATGATTTTAAAAAATTAGATTGCATAGGACCCCTGGGTGGCTAAGTCAGTTAAGTGTCCAACTTCGGCTCAGGTCATGATCTCGTAGTTCATGAGGTCAAGCCCCCCGTAAGGCTCTGTGCTGACAGCTCAGAGCCTGGAGCCTGCTTCAGATTCTGTGTCTCCCTCTCTTTCTGCCCCTCCTCCACTTGCACTCTGTCTCTTTCTCTCAAAAATAAACATTAAAAATTTTTAAAAATATATTATTTCTTTGCTATTGAGTTGTATGGGTTCCTTATATACTTTGTATACTATCCCCCTACCAGATATATGATTTGCAAATATTTTTCCCATTCGGTAGGTTGTCTTTTCATTTTGTTGATGGTTTCTTTTGCTGTGTAGAAGTGTTTTAGAATGATATACACCCACTTACTTATTTTTGCTTCATTTGCTTTTGTTTTTGGTGTCAAGTTCAAAAACTTCATTGCCAAGACCTATGTCAAGCAATTTACTACTTATGTTTTCTTCTAGGAGGCTTTTGGTTTTCAGATCTTACATTCAGTGTTTTAATCCATTGTGAGTTAATTTTTGTGTATGATGTAAGAAAGTAGTTAAGTGTCATTTTTACATGTGGCTGTCCAGTTTTCCCCACACCATTTATTGAAGAACCTGTCCTATTCCCACTGCATATTCTTAGCTCCTGTGTCATAAATTAATTGACTACATATGTGTGGGTTTATTTTTGAGCTTTCTATTGCATTCTGTTGATCTATGTCTGTTTTGAAGTCAATACCACAGTTTTATTTACTACAGCTTTGTAATATAGTTTGAAATCAGGAAGTGTGATGTCTCCATCTTTGATCTTTATCAGGATTGCCTTGGTTATTCAGGATTCTTTGTGGTTCTATAAAAATTTTGAATTATTTATTCTATTTCTTTGAAAAATGCCATTTGTATTTTGAAAATTATTCTTGAAGTCTAATATTTTATTTAATTTTACCAAAGGTATGCAAGCTTACTTTGTGCTTAGGTTTGTATGGTATATAATATTAATTCTTTTATTTTAAATATTTTTCTATTCTTAGGATTCAAAAAATGGCATTAACACTCATGTATATTTAAATTTGTGTATTTTGCCCATTAATCTTTAGTATAATCATAAAGATATTTCTATTTATGTATATAATCATATATTTGTTGTCTGTTCATCCCACTGAATGATCTTTTTTTCTTTCTTGACATTTTGATTATGTTTTTAGAATTTAATTCTCTTCTTATAGTTTGTTGTTTCTATATTCTTTTATCATTATTTTAGTTGTTTCCATAGAGATTAGGTCTGTCTTTGACTATTCAGGTATATTATAAATTAGTCACTTTATCTCTTCTTTTTGTTCCATTTAAGCCCTTTTGCCTTGAGTTCCTTTGTGTGGTAAAAAATTTATTGAATCTTTCATCTCATGATACATTTTAGTACCTTTTCTTTATATTTGCATGCATATATGACTTTTCCATTTTTTCTTCCTTTTTAAATTACTTTCTATTTCTGTACTTCTATTTGCTATTACTTTCTTTCTATTGGTCATAACACAGGCTGTCATTTAACTTGTTGGCTTAAAAATATCTTCATTTTATTTTCCTCATCAAAGAGTGTTTCCACTGAACATAGCATTTTAGATTCTAGTAGTTTTAAAAATTACTTTGAAAACAAAATCTTTTTGAAGATGTCATTCCTTTGTCTTCTACACTTCATGTATTTTTATTTTTATTTTTGAGAAGTTAGTTTTCATTAGCATGATTTATTTTTGACAGTAATAATCCCTCCATGCATACCACTTGAATTCTTTTAGGATTTTCCTTTGTTTTCCAGCAATTTTATTGTGATGTGCCAAAGTGAGAGCTAGCTAGCTCTTTTCTTTTCTTCTCTTTTCTCTTCTTTTCTTTTCTTTTTTTTCCTTTGCTTTCCTTTCCTTTTCTTTCTCTTTCTTTCAAGTATCCTTCTTGAATTTTTTAACACTTCTTAGATCTGCATCTTGATGACTTTTAAAATATTGCTTCTATCTCATTGTCTTTAACCTAAGAATAGAAATATTTATGTATTCATTTTACTATTCTTTGTCAATAGTCTCATCTCATATTTTAATTTCTTGACTATAAATCAATTATTTTAAAGTTTGTGACTGATAAACTACAATATCTGTTTCTATCTATAGATCACTTTGTAGTGTTTGTTTTCATTAAATGTTGTAAATTTTATCTTCCTGTACTTCTGACTGTTTTTGATTAAAAGATGGATGTTATTTCATGAAACTCTAGAAGTAACATGATGCTGTAGATCATATGATTAGGTTGCTCTTTCCTCAAAAAAGAAGCTAAAGTTAAATTCTTATGTGTTGAGATTCATGGGTATTTTTTAAATTAACTAGGATTTGCTGGGCCTTAATTAATGTGGGTCTATACATGGGTGCATAAGTTCTGTGAACCCACTGGAATTATGTGCAAATTATTTTGTGTGTATTGGCTTTTGAGTGCATGGGCCCTTGGGGAAAAGTTTAGAACTTCCACCAGATGCTCTAAAGAGTCATCAACAGAAAAAAGTTCAAAAATAACCTTCATGTAGGTTGATTACCCTGTTTTACATGAGAAGGTTTTCATAGAAACTTGAATATGTAATGGAGATAATAAAAATTAGTTACTTTCTGTAGGTCTCCTCTTCCTGAATAAATTTACTTACTGTATATGATAACTGGCCTTCATGCTGATTCTTAGATATTTTTCTGTAGGAAAGGAAAACATGAAAAGGGCTAATGCTCTAGTCAGAACAAATTATATAATCTGAAAGAAAGGATCAGATGGAAAGGGAAACTGAGGAAAGTATTACTAACATTGCTTGTTTTTTTCTAAAAAATCTTTTCGGGTGAAAATAATAGCATTTAACTACCCACATCTTCACTTTTTCTCTGCTAATTCTTCCTTCAGGCAGCAGAAAATATTCTGTTTTATTTTATTCTTAATTTTGTTTTATTTTTTAAAAAGTTTTTAGACTCACATTCAAATTAATAAGTGATGCATTCAAATTAATAAACTTACTAGAATCTAGTTTTATCACAATCAAAATCTATAAATTTCACTTTTTACCTCAATTTCCCTTGCCTTATGCCAATGGCAAGAGCTAAAAAATAATGCTGCTGACCATTAGTGCAAGAAAAAGGATCTCTTATATAGTAAAATATGTTTTTGAGATAATGATAGATGAGATGGGTGAAAGATGATGAAAGAGTACCTGTTACAGCAAAAAATCCATGATACAAGTTACTTATTTTTGTAAATAATGGAGAGAAATTTAAAATTAATGTGAGGTTTAAGCACACTTTCAACAAAGTATAAGTAATATTTACTTAAGGTTGTTATATGGCAAATGTCATACCTTGCATGCTGATATCTCATGTATCTTTGAAAGCTTACATTCCTAAAGAGAGGAAAATATTTTACATCTATTTAAAAACACTTTTTCTGGGGTGGCTGGGTGACTCAGTCAGTTAAGCATCCGACTTTGGCTCAGGTCATAATATCACAGTTGGTGGATTTGAGCCCTGCTTTGGGCTCTGGGTTGATGGCTCAGAGCCTGTAGCCTGCTTCATATTCTGTGTCCCCCCTCTCCCCCCTCATACTCTGTCTCTTTCTCTCTTAAAAATAAACATTAAAAAAATTAAAAACACTCTGTCCTTTTGATAGTTAATATATTCCAAATAGAGGCGGATGTTTGAACTGACGTTCTGATTCAGAATGATAAGTATATCCACAGTTTACGTGTTTTATTGACCTTTAGGAACAACAGATAAATATCTTTTTTTAAATAATTTTTAATGTTTTTATTTATTTTTGAGATTTGGAGAGACAGAATAATAGCTGGGGAGGGGCAGAGAGAGAGAGAGGGAGACACAGAATTTGAAATAGGCTCCAGGCTCTGAACTGTCAGCACAGAGCTCAACGTGGGGCTTGAACTCTTGAACCATGAGATCATGACTGGAGCCAAAATCAGATGCTCAGCCAACTGAGCCGCCCAGAAACCCCCAGATAAATATCTTAAACCTGACAAAATAACACGTTAATTGGGCACCAAAACTTTTGTTTTAATCTATTGCTATGCTGGCTTTCCTATAATTCTTAATTTGAATATCAATAGTCCATAATCGAGAGGGAATATACATGCATTTAATTTCAAGACCTATTTTTTAACTTAAAAAGAATTCTTTCAGAAAAATGTCTTCTTATAGACATGAAGATTTTTTCTCTCAAGTAGAAATAACAACCAGAAAACAAAGCTATACAATTATTCTGAAATTATAAGCTAAATATGGATTCTTTTAACTTTTCAAAATTCAAACTCAAAGAGTTTCTTCTCTTTAACAACAGAAAATAAATACAGATATTCACTGACAATATAGTAATTTCATGTCTCTTTTTTTTCTCTGTGCAACAGGGAAGTGGTACTTAGATGGAAGAAATAATTTCTTCACCCAACAAGACATAAGATCTTACTAGCTTTGTTCCATGTCTGTTATTGAGATCTACTTAGAAACATACTTTACTGTGTGTGCTGTTAAATTCCATGTGGCCGACTAGGTAACAAATAGAAAAGACAGAAGCTGAGGGCCACAGGGGGTTGCACTTGTCAGCATGGTGATAAGCTAGTGCTTTATCATCAGAAACTAAAGAGTACTTAAATGATACTGGCTGCAGTTGTGGTCATAATTTATTGGCCTCAAGCGACTCTCTGTGTATGTGTGCTTACCTTTCCTAATCTTGGTTTCTGTTTTGCTGGAGTCTGCATTATAAAACTTCAATGATCCCCTTGCATGTAACCTTTATTTCTTGTAACATCAAAAGAATCAGAAAGAACCCATGGCTTAAAATATAAGAGGAAAACATATGGGGGGAGGGAGTTAGACAGAGTGCAAATAAAATGCTACTAGATAGACTGTGGATAGATGAGAACCCAGATGGAAAACTGGAGGTGAGCAGGCCTGAAGCAGAACTACAGAAGTGATGTTTTCAAATAATAATTCACTCGTGGGTTGCAACATGAGGAGTTAAAAAGGGGTCATACTAAAATGTTTTATTTATTTGTAAAGCACCTTCTCTAAAAGGAATTGCTTTTGAAATCCATATCTACTAGGTGAGAAAAGGCTTAAAAGATTTAGTTAGATTGTTTAAAAATAAGTGTGTTTTTTTTAACACCCTAGGACAATAGCAAGTTGAAGGCACTGATTTTTGACAGTGAGCCAAGTCTCTTTGCCCCATGTCTGGAAGCTGACAGTGAAGGAAGAGATTTCTGAAAAATAACAATGATGGAAATATCATAGTAAAATATTTATCCTAGGGACAGAGTCTTCCTGTGATCACTTTCCCTAGAGTATTTGTTCCTATCCAAAATTAAATGAGGAAGACCTAAAGCAATGACTTTTTCCTCTTTCTTTTTAATTTATGCCACAAGAAGAAAAAGGTAACAATATAAAGATATAGGTATATTAATCGACCTGACAATAATAATAATTTCATTATATATGTATATAAATATAAACATCATGTTGTACCCTTTAATATATAGATATATATGTATAAGTTTTTATTTAAAAAATTGTAGAAACAATTCAAATGTTCATCAACAGATAAATGGATAAACAAAATGTGATATATTCAAACAGTAGAGTATTAATTAGTACTAAAAGGAATGAGGTGTTGATATATGCTTCAACATGAATAAAAATCTTGAAGACTATATGCTAAGTGAAAGAAGCCCCAGCACAAATGCCACACACTGTGTGATTCCACTTGTATCAAAACTCCAGACTAGGTAAATGAACAGAGACAGATGAGATTAGTGGTTTTCAGGGGCTTGGGGAAGTGGGGATTGGGGAGTGACTGCTTAATGGGGACATTTTCTGGTTTGGGATGATGAAAATGTTCTGGCTAAGATAGCAGTGATCAGGTAAAGCATAGTGAATGGAGTTGATGCCAATGAATTATAAAATTAGTTATTTTTAATTAAAAAATGTATCCTATAAAACACAATTATCAAGAATATAGAATTAGGATTGATAATCTCAGAAAGAACCTGATTAAAATATGGAAGTTAATTGCAAGGCATACATATGTGTTGTTACAGAAATAGTTGTAATCACTCCCAGGATGGCCCAGTCTCTGATAGAGTTTCTTACTCTGAGATGCAGAGACAAAGATCAGGTTCTCCCAGAGACCAAAGATTTACAGGTTGGTGGTTATTGGAAGAGTCCTCACAAAAACAACACCTGTAAAGCGGTGAGGGAAGCTGGATTGACCAGAAGAAGGAGGAAGCAAGAGAGAGGCAAAGAAATCACACCTTTGTACTGTTTTCACTAGTCATTGGATCTGAGGCATTCCCAAGGAGGAATTGAAGTAACTCCCTTTGACCAATGGCAGTTTCTGGGGAATATCTAGGCTGTGAGTCATGAATTAACAACAATGTCATTTCTGATCATTTTTTCTTGATTTATTTTGATTATATATAGATTGGTCAATATCTTTCTTAGCTGCCCATCTGAATTCTCCCTGCAGTCCCATTCTCTGTTAAGCATCTCCCTGGTTCTCTGCCAATCAGACTTCACTAGCTTCCACTCCATGTTTGCTATTCATTAACAGAATTCTACCTAGCTTTTTCCTTAACAATGAAACCTACCACCTCGCCTCTATTATTTGGGACCCCATTATCACTCATGCTAACAGAGAACCCAATTTTATAATAGGATCACTCACCAAAAACCCCAACCAACAAATACAAGCTACCACTGAGTTTCTTAAAGATTTTGATGCCCACCCAACCAGCCCATTCCTTATCACACTGGAAAATGAGATTTGTCCAGGCCCCCTCATGGAACATAGTCAGCTAATGGTGATCCTTGCCTTATGTGATCATTGGTTGCAGAGTGCCCTTAAGGAGGATGGTAACCCTGGGGAAAAGCAGTATCTGGGGAAGGACTCAAATGAGGTATTGGCAAGCAACATTTCCAACAGGCAGCTGGGGTAATGAGTACTTAGTTCCTAAAAGTGGGGATTCAGGTGATGGAACATAATATTCACTACATGGATTCTGATCTTACCTCTTCTGGGAGATTCGAGTTATCACATCATTATATATGATATGTGCATTTTGTGTGTGGTATAGTGTGTATGTGTCCATGCCACATAGAAAGGAGAGAAATGAGGGTCATTTGACCATTTTCCAGGGTGTTTTTGATGATGTTTATAGATACATTTTTTTGGTATATAATTTTTGAGGGCATATAACTTTTATAATGTTTATTTTACCCTCTATATATCTATTTAAGAACAGGCCATAAATAAATGTCCACAAAATGATTATTTGATTGTCTGAATAAAGAGTAATACATGTTGACCATTGGGTACATTAATATAAACTATGAAGAGCCTTTTTTTCTCATCTATTTTCCTCTCTCACTTTTTTTTTTCTTTTTTTCCTCTCTCTTTTTTTTTTCTTCCTCCTACCCTCCTATCATCCAGTGTCCTTGTTTGGTTTCATTCTCTCTTTAATATTGATCAGATATGTGGTTACTTTATGGAAATTTTTTATGTTTATATTCTTAATTTAGTTTTATTTGAACCTGTATCTTGATGTATTTATTGAAAAATTGCATCTATTCTGAAAAAGTTAAAAAACATCCTGTTCAATCATGAAGGAAAAAATGTTTAAAACAATTTTAAAAATTGGAAGCAATCTTTAAAAAATTTTTAAATATTAAGAGTATAAAAAGTAAAAATAATAACTTTAAAGTGGGGACACCTGGTAGAAACTACCTTAACCACGTGATAAGTTATGTTGATATCTTTTACTCCTGATAAGACATGATGATAAGGGAATTTTAGGTCTCTGGTGTTCTCAAAAACCCATAATTTCAAGCTCATCATGAAAAAAAATCAGTCAAGCCTAAACTGAGGGTTGTTTTAGAGACACACATGTAAAAAAATGCATGACTAAGACTTCAAAGCTGTTGAGGTCATGAAAAAATTTTAAAAAAGAAAACAAAAGTTTAGAAACTTTTGGAGATTGGAGACTAAAGTACATGATGACTGAATGTAATAGGACATCTCGGATGGTCTTTTGGAATGCAAAATAGTAGAAAAGCTGGTAATGTCTGAATAAAACCTATAGTTTAGTTAATAGTAATATACTCTTGTTAATTTCTTAGTGTTGAAAAATGTACCTGTGTTACTCCAAGAGTCAGAGAAAATTAGGAATGATCCAGGTGAAAGGGAAAGCGAACTGTAGGTCCAGCTACTGCTTTATGCTAATGGAGTGAGTCAGTAGATCAGCAGTAAGGTGTTTGTGCTACAGTATGGCTGCTACTTGCTTTGGTCATTTCCTTGCTTGGTCATTTGGTCATATTAAACTTCAGCCAGTAGACTGTTTTCTTGAATTCTAGTTTTTTCTTGGAATCTTGTTTCATATAGCAATTGTTTAGCTTCCTTAATATGTTGCAGTTGTATCTAAATATAAGCATTTTCTAGCTTCAGCTCAAAAAATAAGATTAGTATAAGTCAGTTAATTACTGTAGAACATTTGTTCTTTGTTGTTTTTTTTATTAGAAAGAATGAAGATGTTAATAGAGCCCTTGATATTTTTACTCATTTCATTAAATATGAAATGTATATTTATAAACATAAATATCTAGCATAATGTCTTGAATATTTATGTAATGCTTTGCTGCCAAAGTCCATATTCGTATATTCATGGATTTTGAGATAATTTTCCAAAGTGATAGATTTATGCATATAAAACAATGACTCTCTCTGCATTACCAACCATTTAGTTATGAATAGCTTTCAGCTATTAAGCATGAGGAATTAACTTGCAGATGAATTTTAAACAAAAAGAGATCTTGGTAGCTCTTAAGATATATTGTGAAATGTTATGCTGATATACCATCAAATTTATTCCAAAGGATATTTTTTAAACTGCCTGTGGAAATATATGAGTGCTTTTTTTCTTTCTTACCTTTTTAATCATGAAACTTGCCCTAGGTTGCTAAAAATGCAGCCATCAGCATTCTTTAGTGAAGGCAGCTTAGTACTGTCAGCCATCTTATCTCCCCTGTTGTGTGGATGATGTTTTTAATCAGTGAATACAAACATTAAAATGGAACCATAATCCTACCTTAGATATATAGAAAGTCTCTAGCTGCTTCTCTAATATTGTAGCCTATCTGCTAAAGAAACTCTGTACACAAGCATAAGAGAAAACAGTCACAAATTATATGTGTTACAAAGTAACACAATTATAGTAGATGACAAATAATGAAATGATAAAGGAATAAAGATCAATTAAAGACCAATTAGTAATTTTACAAGGATAAGATGACATGTGTGGAATTGGATCCAAAATATCTACCTGTTATTTCTAATACTAGATTATTTTTCTGGAAGTATACAGTTAACTCATATTACTGTCTGATCCTTTGTATACATTGACTTCTTAGACCATACATACAACCTCAGGATATTTTATTTTGATCTTTATACAAAGAACCCAAAGACATCATTTAATGCCTAAATGACAAAGAGAACGATAGCAACTCTAATTATAAAATCTTAAAATGTGTGATAGATAAATAAGTTTATGCTTTGCTTCTAAAACAAAGGAAACTCCATACAAATTTTCACAAATACTCTATTGCTGCATTGCAGCAATGTTATTTTTACATAGATAGTTGAACAGAAGAGAATAGACTTGAATGAAAACCTAAAAATTTTATAAAACATATCTCATAGCTTTAATCATATGTATCTTATAATCATGAGATATTTATTAAGCACAAATGATGTGTCATACCTGTTTTAAAAGCAGAGATTATAAAGATGAATAATGAGCCTTTTCTGTCTTTTATGAACCTGTAGACTACTGGGAGAGCACATGTAGATAGCTAATTATAAACCTCATTTTAATGTTCTCTCTTAAGCTCAGTATTGGGTATGTGGTGATTCTATCATTATTTATTGAACCACAGAGATGCTTGTGTATGCATGCACACACACACACCTTTTATACTATTTTATAGGTATACTTCATAGTATAAACTAATATTGGAAATACAAATTCTATCAGAACATAGCCATGCTAGGTAAGGAATTCTCCAATTCTTAATTAAAGAAGAACTATAAACTGAAACAAAACAATTCCTACATGATAGTGTGTTCCCAGTGTATACATGTGTCAGCTCAACATTACTCTACAGTAAATTATGTGCAACTAAATGACACCCTTATTATACACTTATTAATATAAATCTTTATTGTCAAAAAATAGCTAGGTTTGGATTTAGTAAAGAGCATTAGCTGTATCAACTCAGACAACCTTTTGAATTGATTCCATGTTCTTAACAGTAAAGTACCTGGGTGCCAGTAAGTATTGCACTGCTCCCTCCTCCCCATCTCACATACTGCTGTGAGTCCACACAACTCTTTGTCCTCAACTGCTTTTCTCAAGGGTCCCCAGCAAACCCTGTCCTCTAATGTCTAGCTTAGATGCTGCTTCTAGGGAGAAGTGTCTAGCCATTACACATTGAGTCCCAACTCCAGCTGACCACCACTCTATCATCTTACCATTTAAATGTTTTTCAGAGTGCTTAGAACATTCTAAAAATTATTTTATTATTTACTTATTTATCCCCTTTATTTTCTCACTGACTGCTAAATTCCACAAGGTGACTAACTTGCCTGTTTTACTCATCACTGCATTGCTAGTTCTGAGCCTGGTGCTTGGCACTTATGGGGCCGTGAATGTTTATTGAATGGAAGAGTAAACATATGGGGAAAAAAAACACCTAACATTAAATTTAGGATAATGGAATTCAATAAATGTTAATTTCCTCCACGTCAAATCCATTATACTCCCCAATTCCACGTTAATGTTTTTAGAATGCTATTTTTGTTACTGCAATACTTTCTTCAAAACAATATTTTTAGTCAGAACAAATTAAAACTATTATTCAAGGCTTATGAAAATGTAAATCTGAATTTCCTTTCTTTATCTTTGGCTATGTTCCTAAAGTTATACTCTCTACAAAAGAACCTTTGGATCATTTGCGTCCTTCAGTTCCTTTACCTGAAATACCTCCCATAATTACTACATATTCCTCCTTCCAAACCCAGCCTTGATTTGATCATGGAAAAATTCCCCTTGTGGGGAGATCTAGCCTAGAGAGTAAATGGTATCTAATAGTTTCTTTCTTTTTAATATTAAGCCTAGAATTTGCCCCCAAATGAACAAATAAAGAGTAAAAGTAATATTATTAATTATATGCTTAGAAAAATCTAAAGATATTAACATATCTAAAATGCAAGGTCACCATTTTATAATTCCATCTCAAAGTGACCTCTGATTATCTGGTATCCCTGGTATTGGAAATATATGTATATATTTATTTCTAAATAAGTATATTCTATTCTAAATATATAGTCTATATTCTAAATAAGTATATACTATTCTAAATAAGTATATATTTCTAAATAAGGTATATTCTAAATACCTTCCATTTTCTTCTGAAGCTTCCTGGACCTCCTACTCCATAATAATTTCTGTCTACTCTGCAATCTTAAAGCATTTATTGTTTACAATTGTTTTAACAATCTGTTTCCATATAAACCACTTAGAAATACTCTCCTCTTTTGTAGATTTTGTATTTGGTCTTGCACATAATAAATGCTCAATAATTTGGGGTTAATTGAATGAATTCCATGTGACACTGTGGAATGCCAATTCAATTTTGTTTCCTGTCTTTACAAGACAGATACTGATCCCATTAACAGAATTGCTTATATGGCAATTAGCATCATTAAGATAAATTAAATTAATGGATCAGATATCCATTTCTTTAGTCTTTAGTAAACTGGCCTTAATGATTAGAAACTTTTCACCAAATTAACATTCATCAAATAAACACTTCTCATGTTTTCATTCATCCAAAATGCACATATATAGAAATTAAAAGATTAGATCAGTTTAAGTGATATGGAATTTTTTCCCACTATTAAGTTCATTTAAATAAAAGCTTCAATAATTTACCCAAATGAGGTTATTATAAATATTTCCTAGGGAAAAAGTGAGCTGCTTCTATGTTAGTATGCTATGAGTTTTCATTAACTTATTAATTTTCTTTGACCAGTAACCACTGAGATTAAAGTAATATAAAAATATAGATACACTTTATCAAGTTTAATATTAATATTACATTTTGGTTAAAAAGACTAAAATAAGGATATTTATAGGTAATTTTTGTCATGAGTACAGGATAAGGCTTATCTTGAATTGTTGATGGGAATTCATAGCTTTTATCTACTATAGACGTCATAATGCCAACATAAATAACTAAAGAAAACTTTTCTCTCATCAGTTTTCCAATGTTCTAAGGTTGAAACTTCTTTCCCTTGCCATGTGATATTTTGACCAGCTTCTTGTATATTTTAGTTAATTTTTCCAATAAGAGGAAATCTAATTTTGCCTAAAATTTAGTCATTAAATGCCTAATCCTGTTCAGTTGAAGATATATATTTTATATACACTTCTACATAGATTTTTTTCCCCCAATTTCAGTACTGACCTTAGCAAAAAATTTCTCTTGGGACAGTGAATGGGGTTGCATTTCTTGGCTGTTTGGCCTTTCCTTTGTTTCTGTTCAAGATCTTTTATGTCTTCTTCTGGGAGGATTTGGACTAGAGGATAAGAGACAAACTTCATTTTCTATGCTTTTTCTACTGAAACTCCAATTTTAGCTAATGGGCCTGGATGACAGTTGCACAACTATTAGCTCTTTCATGGATTGTACTTGGTCATAGTCACACTCACCTGCGAGCACAGCAGTCCTCATCCCCTGGCTCCTGCCCCTGGTGATATGGGGTTTAGTTAATTTCCCAATTTGTCACTTCTTTCGGTGGCTTTCCTCAGTGTTTCATTCTGTAATAGGCAACTTCTCACACAGATGTAACATATTTTTCTGGTTTTATTTTCAAGGCTAGGCTGATTTCATATAATGAATTGGGGCATATTTTCTCTTTTCTATTTTCTTGGAGACTGTAAAAAATTGAGATGATTTCTTGAAAAGTTTGATTGAATGTACTTGGAAAAAACATATTGGGTTTGTGTTTAGAAGATAACAAATATAATGTAAAGATATAAATGTATACTTTTACATAGGTACATAAATGTGTGTGTGTGTCTTCTGTTTCTTTAATATCCATACTTCATTTTTTCCTTTGATATCATTTTGATGGTTATCTGAAATTTTTTATATTTTTAATCAATTATTTATTTTTGTGAGAGAAAGAGAGAGAGATCACACGCAAGTGTACATGAGTGGGAGAGGGGCAGAGGGAGAAGGAGAGAGAGAATCTTTATCAGGTTCCACACCCAGTATGGAACCAGTCACAGGGCCTGATCCCATAACCATGAGATCATGCATGACCTGAACCGAAATCAGGAGTGGGACACTTATCTGACCTAGGCACCCCAGATGGTTATCTGAAATGTAAACTCTTTTACATTTTTTTTATTATTGATAAATTTTATTTTTAGTTTTATTTTTTGGGTTGTTTTAGTTATTATTTTTTCTTCTTAAAGACAAAACTCGTTTCCTAAAGCATGTGGTTATTTTTTAGTGTATTTTTTTTTCTGAATTAGTTTTTAAGTATTTCATTCAAATTTGAAGTGTTTGTATGCAAAAACAAACTTGTTTGCAAGTTTTTATTTAAATTCAAGTGAGTTAACTAATAGTGTACTGTTAGTTTCTGGGGTAGAAGACATTTTCATCATGCTCTCATATCTGCATTACAGTTTAGCTGGTTATAAAATTGTCATTCAAAGATCTTTTCCTTCCATAGTTTGAAAATATTTTTTTTCTAGCAACCAATGTTATTATGGGAAAATACGTTATCTTTCTGCCTACAATCTGTTCCTTCTCTCTAAAATCTTTTGAATTTTTTTCTTTGTCTTTTTTATGCTTAAATGTTAACATAAATTGTGGGCTCTTTCTTATTGTTTCCCTTTATTTTCTATGGGTACTCTTTGTCTTATTTGGTCTTCTGATGAGTTTATGTCTATTTTTATTTCAAATATTTATCCTTTTCATTTATATTTTTCTTCCTGGGATTTGTTTCCTGATGCTTACTATTTCTTCTACATTCTCATTTCTATTGCATTTATCCTTTTCTTCTTTCTTTGAGTTCCTCAATTTTCTTTGCCAGTAGACCAATTTATTTCTCAGATGTGTTCATTCTATAATTTACTCCACTTGTTCATCCAGCAAGTTAATAACCCAAGCACTAAGACCTATGCAAGGAGCACATGAAAAGCTGATGTACTGGAGGAATTTGGAAGACAATGGTCAGTTAACTGCATATGGTCCTCCCAAATCCTGCCATGACACAGGAAGCACTGTTTGTACCTAGCATTTTTGTATTAATCTTTATGTTCCAAGGGAACATTTATAAACTTTTGTTTTTGAAAGTTTTTGTTTCTCCCTTTTGTTTCCTTTTTTTTCCCCATAGCCGCCTTCATATATGTTTATTACACTTCTTTGTTTATTTGTTAGTTTCAAGTTTTTATTTAAATTCAATTTAGTTAACATGTAGTGTACTATTAGTTTCAGGAGCAGAATTTAGTGATTCATCACTTATATATCATACCCAGTGCTCATCCCAACAAGTGTCCCCCTTAATATCTATCACCCATTTAGCCCATTCCCCCATCCACTTCCCCTCTCACAACCCTCAGTTTCTTCTCTATAGTTAATAGGCCATTTTATGGTTTGCCTCTTTTTTCCCCTATGTTCATCTGATTTTTTTCTTAAATTCCACATATGAGTGAAATAATAAGGTATTTGTCTTGCTCTGACTTATCTTGCTTTGCATAATATACTCTTGCTCCATCCACATCATTGCAAATGGCAAGATTTCATTCTTTTTGATGGCTAGTAATAGTCCATTGTATATAAATACTTCATCTTCTTTATTCATTTATCAGTTGATGAACATTTGGGCTTTTTCCATAATTTGGCTATTGTTGCTAATGCTGCTATAAACTGGTTTCTCAACAAAATACTAGCAAATCAAATTCAACACTACATTATAAGAATCACCATGATCAAGTAGGATTTATTCCTGGGCTGTAGGAATGGTTCAATATTTGCAAATCAATCTACATGATACACCACATTAATAAAAAGGAGGATAAGAAACATAGGATCCTTTCATTAGATGCAGAAAAAGCATTTGAAAAAGTACAACATCAATTCTTGATAAAAACCTTCAGTAAAGTAGGGATACAGGGAACATATGTCAACATCATAAAGGCCATATATGAAAAGCTCATGGCTAATATCATCCTCAAGGGGAAAAAACTGAGAGCTTTTCATCTATCAAGAACAAGACAGGTTTGTCTACCACTTTGTTTGACTATTGTTTTTAAAAATAGTACTGAATGGGAGCACGTGGGTGGCTCAGTTAGTTAAGCGTAGACTCTTGATTTCAGCTCAGGTCATGATCTTGCAGTGTGTGAGATCAAGCCCCACTTCGGGCTCTGTGCTGACAATGCAGAGCCTGGTTGGGATTCTGTCTCTCTCCTCTCTCTGCCCCTCCCCTGCTCTCTCTTTCCCTCTCTCTCAAAATAAATAAATAAACATTAAAAAAATAAAAATAGTACTGGATGTATTAGTCTCCGCAATCAGACAACAAAAAGAAATAAAAGGCCTCTAAATCATCAAGGAAAAAGTCAAACTTTCACTATTCCCCCTTTTGTTTCTGAAAGGGAAAGTAAGAGGGATCACTCAAGAGATTTGGAAATATCTGAAATTTACAATTTGTGTTGCAAACTTGCTGTTGTGCAAAACATTCTTTTCTGGGACAGCAATATTTAGAATTTTGCATGAAACCATTGGTTTTAGCTTATTCCTGAGTCAATACCTCCTGTGGCTGTGTTACAAATATCATCAGGGATAAAATGGCTTGCCTTTCATCATCACATGTTATATTCTTAGTTTCAACTACTGTATTCCTTGAAACTATTTTTCCTTATTTCCTTCATTGTGTTCTGCTTTCACTTTGCTAGTATTGTCTCATAACTTTTAGTATATTATTTTACATCCTTGATCACCTATTATAATATGCAAGTATCCCTGCCTCTGATGGCATAATTTATTATTTATTTGGTTTTTTTTAATTTGAATTAGTTGAATCTCTCAGATTCAGATTATTTTGTTCTGTATTCCCATTGAAGATATTGACAACTGTGTCCAGTTATATATGAAGAAAAGTGCTAACATCAGACCTCTATCTGAGCTAGCTCCAGTGAACTCAAACTAAGAATGAATCCTCCATGGAAATGTACAGACTTGAGGGCAGTACAGTTAATCCATTTCTAAACCAGGAAAACAATTTTTCACTTAAAGGCATTACCTTCTACCGCCAGGGAGAAGCAGACTTGAGGGAAAGGACTCCTTGGATTGTATTTTACCAGCATTAGGTGTTCAGAAAACTAGTGTTTAGAAAGCAAATTTCACAGACTGGTCAGTCCCCTCACATTTTTTTTCTAACTAAACAAACCAGTTTTTATTTTATTCCCAGGTATCCTACCCCAGAGGTCTGATTTGCCATATGTGTGGCATTAGGCACTGACAGTTCCAAGATAATGTAACATTAGATATGAGAAGTGATACCGTAGAATCCTTTTTTGTAAAATCTTGTTCGAGTGGTTCCTGACCATCTCTGCCATAAGCTAAAGCCACTGTCACTAAAGCCAACTTGTTTAAAAGACCAATATTCATTCTCCCCAAAGATTTCTTCTCAATTGGTGTTTCAGTCTTTACTTTCTCTGGGATTGGTCTTGGGGAAGATGCTAGCAGTTTTTGTTAGATTAGCATAATGATAAGAACTAGTGGATCTAATATTTCTACATTAACAGATTTATTAAGGTTTGCTTCCAATTTTTATAAATATTTTATGTCGTCTAAAACTAATCTCTGTCATTCAGGGTTTAGAGATTGATTTATATTTTTTACTAGAATAATACATTATATTATTTGGAAGCAGTGTTTCGTACCTGAATTTATGGTAGTCAGTAAAGTTTTCCTATTACAGATTTTATGCTGAATTTCCTTTGTACTTCCTTCTAGTTTTGCTTTATAAATTTTGATGCTTTTTTAGTTGGTGAAGAAAGATTTTTAGTGCTTGTTTTCTTTGTGATGTTATCTCATACTATAATTTTAAATGTTAATCCTGAATTCAGATTTATCTGGAAGTCACATTGTGGTCCAAAGTTAACACACTGGTTTGGTTAATGACTTTGTTCTGATTTTATAAATATTTCAGAACTGATATTTGAGTGTGGTAAACTGTTGACTAGATTGTGTGGTATAATCTGTGTTTAATGTCTTCCCCTTGTAGTCATTTGGCTGATTTATACTATGATTTTAGTGGAGTACTTATGTATTTAGTTTATTTATGTATATATTAACATTTTTAAAAATATATTACCTTTAAAAGTGGAAAAAAAATCTCTAGATTTCCCTAAGATAATAGTGTTGGCCTGAATCGTAATCTGTTAATCTTTCTAACATGCATACAGGTCAAAAAGAAGAGAATATAAAATCATCCATAGACTATGATTCCGTGTTTCTAGGAGACAGTGACATTCAGCTTGTATTTACGTGTAAATGAAGAAACACGTATCTGAGACTTATAAAGTTGTGTACAGGACCCACATTAGACATATATGTCACACTAAAACAGAAGAGAGGATGGTACATTAGAACCCTAAAAGTGAAAATGAAAATATCATCAATGAGAGTGTATTTTCAGAATAAGGAGACTCTTCCATGAGTGGAAATACTGAAAGCATGTCTGTGACCTAATGACGAAAAGCATTGGCTATTGGTTATTAAACAAGGAAAGTTGTAAAAGACATGGCAGCCTTAGAACAATGCTATTTCATGGAGAAGATACTTTTGAAGGGGTGATGTCCCTTGTAAGCCTCATGATAGAATAAGGTAGTGAATGTTGAAGGAGCACAAAAGAAACAAGATAGAAAAAAAAAGAAACGGGTGAGAGACAAAGAAAAGCACCATAGATTATAGGGAAATGGTACTTTACTGTATCAACAGAACAGTCTACTCTTAAATTGAGAAACTAAATACTATTTATGATGAGAAAAAATAATTTATAAGTCAGTAGATGATTACTTGTTTCTTCTGTATCATATATATGAAAAAAACAGCATCTTTCTTTTTTTTTATAGTTTGTTGTCAAGTTGGTTTCCATATAACACCCAGTGATCTTCCCCACAAGTGCCCTCCTCCATGTCCATCACCCCCCTTCCCCTTTCGCCCTCCCCCTTCAGCCCTCAGTTCACTCTCAGCATTCAAGAGTCTCTCCAAACTCATTTTATGAAGCCAGCATCACTTTGATTCCCAAACCAGACAGAGACCCAACAAAAAAAGAAAACTACAGGCCAATATCCTTAATGAATACAGATGCAAAAATCCTCAACAAGATACTAGCAAATCGAATTCAACAGCATATTTGGGAAGTTTTCCTTCTATTTCTATTTTTTGGAAGAGATTGAGAAGAATGGGTATTAACTCTGCTCT
>CM053572.1:121582564-121622921 GCA_028646485.1 Cryptoprocta ferox
TTATCCATTCTGCTACCCTGTGTCGTTTGATTGGAGCATTTAGTCCATTTACATTCAGTGTTATTATTGAAAAATATGAGTTTATATTCATTGTGTTCTCTGTAGGGTTCATGCTTGTAGTGGTGTCTCTGGTACCTTGTGTTCCTTGCTACATTTCCCTCATAGAATCCCTCTTAGGATTTCTTGTAGGGCTGGTTTGGTGGTGATGAATTCTCTCAATTTTTGTTTATATGGGAAAACCTTTATCTCTCCTTTTATTTTGAATGACAGGCTTGCTGGGTAAAGGATTCTTGGCTGCATATTTTTTCTGTTCATCACATTGAAGAGTTCTGCCATTCCTTTCTGGCCTGCCAAGTTTCAGTAGATAGGTCTGTAACCACTCTGATAGGTTTCCCTTTGTATGTAAGGGCCCTTTTTTTCCCCCTAGCTTCTTTCAGAATTCTCTCTTTATCCTTATATTTTGCCAGTTTCACTATGATATGTCATGATAAAGGTCGATTCAAGTTATGTCTGAGGGGAGTTTTCTTTGCCTGTTGGATTTCAATGTCTGTGTTCTTCCCCAGATTGGGGAAGTTCTTGGCTATAATTTGATCAACTACCCCTTCAGGACCTTTTTCTCTTTCTTCTTCTTCAGGAATTCCTGTGATATGTATATTTTTCCATTTGACTCTATCACTTAGGTCTCAAATTCTCCTTTCGTGCTCCTCAATCAACTTCTCTCTCTTTTTCTTGGCTTCCTCTTTTTCTATAATTCTAATTCACCTATTCTCCTCTCTGCCTCTTCAATCTGTGCAGTGGCAGACACCATTTTATTATGCACCTCATTTATAGCATTTTTTTAACTCATCACAGCTATTTTGAAGGTCCTTAGTCTTTGTATCAATAGCTTCTCTGATGTCTTCCATGCTTTTTTCAAGCCCAGAGATTAATTTTATGACAATTGTTTTAAATTCTTGCTCCGTTATGTTGCTTATATCTGTTTTGAGCAGTTCTGTGGCTGTGACTTCTTCCTGGAATTTCTTTAGAGGAGTTCTTCCATTTCATCATTTTGGCTAGCTTTCTGTCCCTTGTCAGTTTTAAAAGCTTGTTATGCACTCTGCACCTGTGAGTATTGCTGTATTAAAGGAGGCTCATTGACTGTCCAGGAGCTGTCCATTCAGGAAGTGTTCTTTTAATGGTGTTTCTTGGTTTCTCTTGTGCCTTTGGTTATTTTATTTCCCTACTCAATGATATTTGGGCCTCTCCACCATGTGTACTTTGGCTTGTTTCTTGCGGTAGCCCTATGAGGCTATCTTCTTTGTGGACTCTGTGTCTTTTCCTTCCAGACTCTTGCAGATCAGAGTATTGTGGCTTCAGTCCTTCTCAGTTTGATAGATGCATGCGGGCAAAAATTACAGAGCTCCCTACTTCTCCACCATCTTGCCCTTCCCCTAAACAGCATCTTTCTTAATGAAAAGAAGAAAAGAATTCTAGATGAGGTCAGGAGGAAAGCAAACTCTTTACCTCCTCATTTCTATTTAACATTCCACAAGCCACTGAAACAGGATAGATCAATTAGAGACATAAGAATTAAATTTATTTGCCATTGAAAAACCCAACAGTGTCAATGATAAAAAAGGGATAAATTATGAGGTGATTTAGTAAGATTGCAGGATATAAAATTAGCACAAAAAATCCCTCATCTTCATATCTACTAGTGGTTTACGGTGGGGGACAATTTTGCTGCTCTCTCTTGTGGACATTTGGACACATTTTTGAGTTTCACAGGGTAGGAGTGAGGTTGACAGTGCTACTGACATCCAGAGATGCTATTGCTCAACATCCTACAATGCATAGGACAGACAGCTCCCACCTCCCCAGCAAAGAAGTATCCAGGCCAAAATGGCAATATTTATGCCAAGGTCAAGAAATTTTGATATATACTAATAGTTAGATGATATAATGGTAATGAGACATTTATTATAGTAAACAAAATGCAAAATGTCTAAAACAATTTATGTATAAAAATTTCTCATGAAAAATTGTAAATGCTCCTAAAAAACTAAATAAATTTTATCAATTGGATATAAATCCTATGTTCTTGAACAAGAAGACTGATCCTGATTAAAAAAAAAAAAGTTAGTTGTCTCTGAACTACTAAGCAAAATCCCATAAAGGAGCTAAGATTTTGTTTTTTTTCCCCCTGGACCCCAACAAGTTGATTAAAGAACAAACAGACAAAGAAAAAACTGAACTAAAAAACAAGTAGGATATAAAAATAAACAAGAATAACTGAGAACACTGAATGAATACAAGTGTATATAGCATATTGTATATGATAAAAGTGAAATTTCAAATGAACACAGTGAAGATAATATTCCCATAGGTACACATAATCCCTATTCATTAAATATATATAGGGGTCTTTGATATATATTTAGTCATCAGGGATTATCTCTCTGCTTCTCTCCTACCACTCCCCCTCCAAGTACCTTTCACACCATTTTTCTTACTGCATTTTTCACATTCTGATTTCAACTAATGTTTTTCTCATGACATCAGTTGACTTGGTCCTTTTCCTTTTCTTTCCCATAAACTGGTAGATAGATATAGAGATTTTATTACACTTAGATTCAAAATTTATACATAAATCTACTTCACTGGGGCGCCTGGGGCGCTCAGTCAGTTAAGTGTCTGTCTTCGGCTCAGGTCATGATCTCACAGTCTGTGGGTTTGAGACCCGCGTCGGGCTCTGTGCTGACAGCTCAGAGCTTGGAGCCTGCTTTGGATTCTGTGTGTGTGTGTGTGTCTCTCTCTCTGTCCCTCCCCTACTCGCACTCTGTCTCTCTCAAAAATAAACTTAAAAAAAAATAAAAAAAATAAAAAAAATACTACTTCACTAATGATGCTAAGTATTCCCTATTACATTACATTATGAAGCACAGAAAAATATTATTATTTTAAGTAGAAGGATTGATCAGTGGGTTACCTGATAACTTTACTATAAATTGTATATCACCTTTTCTTATGATGATTTTAGTATTATTAATGATAATCACATGTATCCATTATTTATTCTAGATTTCAGCTGGTTGAGAATGTGAGTATACATGATAAGACATGTGCACATGCATCCATTGCCTCACCTCTTTTACTGTGAAATAAGTTAGACATCCATTTTATATGCAAAATTTGCAGTTTTATTAACATTAGGAGGTTTGATCTAAATACAATGAAAGACATGCAGTGCAGACCTGAAACCAACATATGGGTTGAATTTAAGTCCAGCTAAGCTCAGTCTACATTAGCTGACCCCCAACTGATGAAAGAATGAAGAACTGTTTCAAGCTATTGTGTTTCTTACACAGTATTACTGAGCCAATAGCCAATAGCATTCAAAAGGTTCATGCATCGTGGTGTGACAAAAGTATCAAAAATAGGGGAGGCAAATTCATATTTTTCTGATTAAGATAAATCTCAGGGCACCTGGGTGGCTCTGTCAGTTAAGTGGTTCACCCTTGATTTTAGCTCAGGTCATGATCTCACAGTTTGTGAGATTGACCCCACATTGGGTTCCATGCTGACAGCATGGAGCTCTCTCTCTCAATGTTCATGCTTGTACACTCCCTCTCTTTCTCTCAAATAAATAAATAAATAAATAAACAAACAAACTTAAAAAAAAAGATTAATCTCTGTCCCTCCATAATGGAATTTCAATAAAATGTGCCTAATATCAGATCACTGACTTGTTTCCTCAGAGAAAAATAGCATATTAGAAACTCAGTTTGGGGTACTGTTGTTGACAGGTGACAGCCTTGGTGAAGAGAAGTCCATATGATGGGCAAATGTTTAACTTACATCACTTTTACCACAGTCTCTTTTTGTGCTATGAGTTTTATGAGCAAGCACTAATGGCAGAGAAATCACATCCTTTGCAATGGTTGTCCTTTGGGAACATTCAAATAGGAAGCATATATCCTTACCCTGAGGACACATTTTCAATGTCCAATCACCTACTTCTTACAGGATCTCTTGGATCCAATCTTGTTCTGTGTTCCTGATGAGCCAGCCATACAATTAACTGTGTAGACCCATACGTCTGGCCATCTATTCTTCCAGGAAGTGAACAAAAAGATGCCCTGTGTGAAAGTCTGCCCGCAGGGAATTTAACATCTTCACCGTCTTTCTGGCCTAAATCAAACTGGAATGCTGCACTCGTCCATTTCCATACATAATTGTATGATGGAAAATATGTATAAAACATGATTGTTTTCTTCTGTTGTCAACTAGTCATAAAAAACTCTCCATGAGGGGCACCTGGGTGGCACAGTCGTTTAAGCTTCAGACTCTTGATCCTCGGCTCAGGTCATGATCTCATGGTTCATGTATTCAAGCCCTGCATCGGGTTCTGCACTGACAATGTGAAGCTTTCTTGGCATTCTCTCTCTCTCTCTGCCCCTCCTCAGCAATCTCTCTCTGTCTCTCTCTCTCTCTCAAAAAAAATACACTTAAAAAACTCTCTGTGAGATTCTAGGTATGGATTGAGAGGAGAAATACTTGGTCACATTAAATTGATGCTGATCATAGAGGAATTTGGCCATGTTGTCAGAGAATGGTCAGCAACCAGGAGGATTCACACAAAATTATAACTCCAAATTTTAGAAAGTCATATCAACCTGCTAAGTGTCTAAATGAGAAGGTGCTAGAACAGCACTAGAAGTTTTTGAAGCAAATAATTCTGACAGCACAATCACAAATGAATCCATTGAAAAAGAATTTTGGAAGGTATTGAAATATAGTCACTTTAACTGCTTGATGGAAAAAATCAAGGTTTAAACAATAAACAAATCCCAAAGTTTGATGTGATTTTACAAATAACTCTATGTTAAGCTCAGATTGAATTTTTTGTATAAAACCTGAAAAAGAATATAATTAAGAATCAGTCACATCCCAAATAATGAACCAGCATTTATGGGGAAAAAAGAAAACTGACAAAGGATAAGAAAAGTGATTTCAGTTATGTTCAGAGGAAGAAGAGCCAGAAAGCTGTCAACCCACTCCTTGAGAAATATGTTATAATGCTAATGATGACACTGAGGAAAAAACAATTTCCTCCACTCCTCTTGTCCCTCTTTTTTTCTTGTTAAAGAAAAGAGTCACGCTGGAATTGAAAATTTAGCACTTGCTATTGGGAGGAATGAAATTCAAATCCAAACAAAGAGGGGAATTGTAATAGAGCGATTACATTATTTTTTATATTCTGCAATGTCTGAATTAAATTCTGAGGCACTAAAAGATATAGCAGTTAAAATGCAGAATCATCACCACTAAAAATTAGTAGAGAAGTGTAGGAAAAATGAGTCAGTCAAAGGCATTTACAAGTTTTGAGGCCAAATAGAAAGAATATTCTGCATACTAGAGATCTTGATGCCAGTTTTGAATAATTTCCAGAGTCTATTAATAAAAGAACAGTGTTGGAACACCTATAAACAAGAGTGGTGATGATGAGGAACTAATATAAACTCATTAAATAAGTCACACTAGGCTAGTTCAATTGTCTTTTTTGATATGGTTATGAGACTATAAGCTCAGAGAAGTGCTGCAGACAGAGTGAAAATGATTTTCAGCAAACTGACAGATACTCACATGATATCCTGTTGTGTAGAACGGAGAAATGTACACAGCATGGCAAATTGGGTGAATGAGTATAACCAAAGAGCAGTCAATAAAGCTCAAGTTCAGGTCATTTTGACATGTTGTATGAGTTTCTCATAAACGTTTTCTTTACCATATCTGTATGAATTAGAGGCAAACTCTGGTAACATGCTCACTAAATTTGTTCAGACATGGACTTGGAAACAATAACAGACATTCTGGATACAAACTCAGCTTTAAAAATATATCTGTAGGCTAGGAAGATGAGTTAAATGTAAGCTTTTACAGTTAAAAATGGATAGTGATGGACAGACAAAAACAAGAAAAGTAAGAGGAGGAGGAGGAAAGCAGCACAACATAACTGACCAAGGGAGAAGCAGATTTTAGTGTCATAGTGATAAAAACACAGCAAGTTTAGTTGGAAGTCAGGTTAGTATAAACTAAAACTATAATCAAGACATACCAACTGAAACAAACTTTTTTAAACAAATTCACCTGAATATGGCTACTGCTTCTCAGTACTCTTGGGATATCTCAACTAGAATAGGTGTCTCAAGTTGAATTTGGGCTAGCTCTATGATTCATCATAAACTAATAGGGGGTATCTGATATGACACTGAGATGACTTCTGAGGCTGGCAGACAAAGCCTTGCAGATTCTGCCTTGGTCTCTTGAAATGTTCACCCTGGGCAAAGCAAACTTCCACATGAGTCTGACTGCCCTGGGATGAATATGCAATGAGATGTCCAAGCTAGCTACAGTGAGAAAGGGATGACCAATCAGGAGATGCACCAGATATATAAGTGGAGAGCCTCCAGTTGACTTCTGTCTCAGCTACCATCTGACTCCGACCATATGTGAGATCCCAAGCAATAACTGTCCCGCTGAGTCTGTCAGTCTCCAGGACCATGAAAAATAGTAATAAATTTTTGTATATAGACAAACGATTTGAGCATGGTTTCTACAACAGCAAGAGGTAACTGGAATGACCCAAAACCTGATTTGGACTTAGGCTACATTCATAAAATTATATTCTTACTTATAACAAGGATGGCACAGGGGGAGGGAGGAGTGGGAAAAGTGTCCCATTTTACTTATTTTGGTACTCTAGCTCTTAGAGTGAAGTAGTTCAGTTTGAGGGCTGTACTTTAGGAAGTTTACTCACAACTGGAGCACCTGGGTGGCTCAGTCAGTTGAGTATCTGACTCTTTATTTCAGCTCAGGTCATAATCCCAGGATCATGGGATCAAGTCCTGCATCAGGGCCTGTGTTGAGCAGGAAGCCTGCTTAAGATTCTGTCTCCCTCCCTCCCTCTGTCTCTCTCTCTCTCTCTCTTTCTTTCTCTCTCCCATCCTTCCCTCTGCCCTGCTCATGCTCACTCTCTCTTTCCAGAATAAATAAATAAATAATAAAAAAATAAGTTTACTCACAACTGGACTTCATCACAAGAGAGGAAGAACAATAGGATGATATGAGGAACTATTTTGTGTAAAAAGAACAATGCCCAGAACTAAAGGTAGTTTTACTTAGAAAAAGAATAAACACAGATAAAGTAAAAATATGTCTCCTGCTTTATCTAGGACAGTTTTACTTTGTGCCTGTTGCCTCAGTACCTCACCTATTTAGCAATGAGCCAATTCTTCATTACATTAAAATGAGGTGATATACCAAAGTCAATTGCTTTTTTATATGCCAGCAGTGTACAATTAGAATGTGGAAGTTAAAAAAATAAATCATTTTCCATACCACCCAATAAAATAAAAATCTTTGATATAAAGGTATCAAAATATATACAGAGACCATATGTAAAGAGCAATAAAAATCTGATGAAAGACATCAAAGACGATGTTAATAAATGGACATAATAAATTGAAAGGCTCAACATTGTTAAGATGTCAGTTTTTCACAACTTAATTTACAGATTCAATGCAATCCCAATCAGAATCTCAGGAAGTTATTTTCTAGGTGGTACCAATCTGATTCTAAATTTTATATGAAAAGACAAGTAATCTAAGATATCCTAAAAAATAGTAAAGAATCTGGAGGGCTCAATTTTGCAGGCTTATAATAAACCTGCAGTAATCAAGGCAGCAAGATATTGGCAAAAGAATAGACATAGATCAGAATTAACAGAGTAGAGCACCAAGAAATAGACAACCATAAGTGTTCAAGTGTATTTGACAAAAGAGCAAAGGCAAGTCAGTGGAGAGAGGATAGATTTTTAAATGAATTGTGCTAGAAAAATTGGAAGTTATTATATGCATATTTTATGCATAAATACATAAATTCATAGATATATTTCTTACATTATTTCTAAAAAAATTAACTCAAGGGGCACCTGGGTGGCTTAGTCAGTTAAGCATCTGACTCTTGATTTCACCTCAGTTCATGATCTCATAGTGTGTAAGACTGAGCCCCATTTTGGGCTCTGTGTGAAGCCTGCTTGAAATTATCTCCCCCTCTCCCCTCCCCTTCTCATATATACATGTGTGTGCACTCTCTCTCTCTCAAAATAAATAAATAGACTTAAAAAATTAACTAATAATGGTTCATACACATAAATATAAGACCCCAAAGTATAAAGCCTGTTGAAGAAAGCATATAAGAAAAACTAAGTGAACTTGGATTTGGTAATGAGCTTTCTTCCAGAAACATATAGCCACAGACTTATCATAAGAAAACATCAGACAAATCCCAGTGGAAATATATCCTACAAAACACCTGACCAGTACTCTACAAAACTGTTAAGGTCATCCAAAAAAGAAAAGTTGAGAAAATGTAAAAGAAAAAAAGCTTTAAGAGACATGAAAACTAAATGTTATGTGGCATTTTGAATGGGATCCTGGAACAGAAAAAGTACACCAAAGAAAACCTGAGAAACTTTGAAGAAAATATGAGTTTTGGTTAATTATAATGTATGAGGATTTATTTACTAACCCTAACAAATATACTTTGGTAAAATATGATGTTATAATAAGATAAACTAGATACGGCATATTTGCACCTCTCTGCATTATCTTCACAATAATTCTTAATCTAAAACTGCCCTAAAATACTCATAATTTTTTAAAAACTATAAAAATATAGAAGCTTTGTGAGATTTATAAATATTTCTATTTATATAGAAATTACATATTAATGACCTACAACATTTATAACAATACTGATGTGGAAAAAAATATTTTGAAAGCAGTTTGAGTGTTTTCATCATTAATCAGATTTTTAAAGTTTAAAACTTAGATAAATCACTCCTTAAATCAAGCTAAGAATCCTACATTGTGGGTGCTTGAGATTTTGCATATAGGTATAATATAATAATATATTATATACATAAAGTATGTATATAATTTATATACCTATATATAAATTTATATACCTATGTAATATATATTTTCCAAGTCACTAGGGAATTTTTAATTATGGTAGTCAAAGTATGTACCTCTAAAGCTTTGAGTCTTAATGAATTTTGAGAATCGCAATTGTTCTGGAAATAAACCTTAAAATCGAAAAGACTTTGAAATGTATTTCTATGAAACTAATATATGAACTAAATGAAGAATGAGAATTAATTCTGGATTTGTATGGTTGCATTTGAAAGATACTTGTTTTATAGGTTAAATTTATTCTTTGTATCAGACTGTAATTAAATCAATAAGATCTTCAATTTTCCCTAATTAACTTTTAGGGAAATATTCAAAAGAATCCTGAGTAGATATAGTGCCTTTGATGAGTTTTGTGTTACAAAAACATTTGTTGAAATAATTATTTAAATTTTTAAAAATAATTTTAAATATTTTAAAGGCAAAATAATCTCTCTGTGTAAAATATATCAATTATTACATATTTAAATTACTTTTAGATCTTGAAATGAAAAATAAATTATATGGCCACTTTTCTCCTGAGGGCCATAAGGATTAACTTTAGATAAGTAATGTGGAGTGTTTAGACTTTATGTGACCAAAAGGTGGGGGGAAATGGTTAATACTACTTGAAAACAGTAAAATATGCATCAAGAGGAAACATTTTATTCAAGCTCTTTCATGGAAGGAATAGTACAGTTACTGTAGAGTGGCTAACAGATAAATGTCATCGAGATCTTGAAATCTAAGTAGGAGCTTCTGTAAATTTTTGAAAACAATGATTTCTGAATAGGTTGACACATTGTAATTCTGAATGGAAGTATGTATTGGGTGTGGGAAGTAGAGCTCATTAGACTTTCCTTATGAATAAGGTTTCATTTTTATTACCATCACTGGATGTTTAACAGTTGGAAGAATTTACTATGAGTTCATTAAAATTTTCAATTCTAGTGGTTTTCACAGCAAGAGTTGGCCATAGTTACAGTTACATATGGTTACAAAATACACAGCCCACATAAATTTCTGTGAGCAAGATTCAGTTACAAGTGAAGTGAGAGAATAACAGTAATATTATTAACAATGGAGAAATTTTCTCTGTTAGTGTCTATATAAAGCTTCCAAAAGTACTGTGGTGTTAATTGAACACTAAAGTACTGAAAAAGTAACTGAACCATTCAAGTAAAATGTCATCTGGCATTGCTTCATTGCTTTTTTTAAAAATATTAAACATTTTCTAATGGGTTAAATAACAATAAATTCAATTAGAATTAGTCAAATATTTTTTTTCACATTCCTTGCACTCTTTGAGCAATCTTGTAAACACAGGTTTTTTTTTCCTTTGAAAAGTAGCTGCAACTTTCTTGGTCACTAAGTGAATAGAGAGGCAACACAAATTAGAGTCTTAATGGAATAGAAAAAAGGGTAAGATTGATAGAGACTTATCTTCTGTTACCATTAGTTTACTGCACCTCCACTTAGAGAAACAAAACTTAAAAGCGACAAATACGACAAACAGAAAGGGAAGAAGACAAAAATAGACTTAGAAATTTTAAAAGAGAGAGATTGCTGTGTCAGTGGATAATATTAATAATATGTAAGCTAACTTAACACTGAAAATTTCATAGAATTTTCGATTTGGGTTAGAATAATAATTAAATAGACCGTTTTCAAAATAATTGAAGTAGTGAATTATAAAGGAAAAATAGAAGAAAACATGGGAGAAAAAGAAGAAAAATGGAGGATTGATGCACAAATAGTGGCAAACTTTTGTTTAATATATAGAAATATTCTAGTAGTCCCATATTAATAAGGAACAAAACAAAAGTGTTCTTTTGGGAGTAGGTCTTGGGGTAAGCATTATAGAGAAAATAAAAGAGCAAAACAACTCCTAATTGTTGGCCAATGTGGATCATCTATAACTAAGATTATAACAAAATATACATTCTTTTTGGGAATTTTATAAAAGTAAATAGTATAAATTCGAAGAATAATGTATCTCTTTTTAAAACTTGAATTTCTCTCATGCAATAAAACCATTTGGGAATTTCATACCCTGGCAGGATTTTTGAGTTTATGTTTCAAATTATGCTTTGAAATTTTGCTTAAATAATTTTGATTTAAGTAAAAACAGTTAGGTGCCCACTTTTTTTTTTTTTAACCAGGAAAAGGTAATTGATTTATAAGTAACAATAGCTGGAGAGGCACCATCACACATTATATGTAAGTACACTGGATAAGAGGCTAGCCTGTTATTATACACAATCTCTTTTCAATACAAAATATGTAAAAGGAAAAAAGGATATAATTGTAATAAGACATATAATTTTTAAAAACTTTTTTCTTTTTTTTTTAATTAAAAAATACACACACTGGGTATTTTAGTGTTCATATTTTCACAATATAAATGAAGAATAGATATTTCATTTCACTGCCAGTTTAAAATAACTGAGAAATAAGGTGCCTGGCTGACTCAGTCTGCCTCTTGATTTCCGCTCGGGTAATGATCTGATGGTGAGTTCGAACCCCGCTTCAGGCTCTGTGCTGACACTCCAGAGCCTGCTTGGGATTCCCTCTGTCTCCCTGTCTCTCTGTTTCTACACAACTTGTGCTCTCTCCCAACTCTCTCCCAAGAACAATAAATAAACTTTAAAAACAAATACTGAGATATACAGTTTTCAAATCTATAAATCTTTTGCACAGAGTAGCCAGAAAGAAGTCACAGGTGTTCTGGAAGCTCTTCTGTGATCTGGTTTGTGTCTTCCTGCTGTGTGGGCTCCAAATCCTCATTTCCCACAATTGGTCAGCATTGGACTTTAGAATTGATATGATTGGCTCCTTCCCCAAGGCAATTCCCTTTGTTGTCCTAACCATCTAAATTTGTATCTACTTTTCTCCTGGTACTCAAAGATTAATGCTGGCCTATTGGCTCAGTGTAGTTCTGTTGTTATTTTATAGAAGAAGTGGATACATAGAAACAATATTGAAACATTATAAAGTGTTTTTCTGTTTGCAACTATTGAATAATGGTTTTAATTTCAGAGGACAAATGTGAAACTACCATTTTTGAACTTTCATGATTGACAATATTCAAAATAATTTACATTGCTTATTTTCTCAAAGCAAGTAAACTCTATTAAAATTATTTTTTTCTAGCATCAAAATTAGTGTTTTCTAATTACCTCGTGTTTTCTCTAGTGTTAACATTTTTTCTAGATTGCTGAAATTATTTTTCTCTAGTTTCTGAAGTCATAGGACTCAGCCTGCCTTCCTTATAAACTCAGAAAACAGATTTTTTTCTTTTCGTTCCTTTTTTCTCTTCTTCACCCAAAGGCTTTGGTGATTGCCTCCAATTCAATCCCAGGATACCACACTGCTGCTCTTTCAGAATGAGAATCCAATACTAATCTGTCTGCACTGGCTGTTTTGAAAGCACATTGAAAATCAGGTCACCTGTAATAGAATTGTATCACAGACCTGTGGAAAAGAATACATAAGAGTAAAGGAAGGACCAGATGAACAAAGTAAAAAACAGTGATGAAAGCAAGGGGGGGTTTAAGAATACAAAAGTGATCCTTTTCCCTTCAAAACTAGGATTTAATCATGTAAAAATTAGAAAAGAGTGAAACCAGCTCTTTAATTTCTTTTGTATAATTAAAAAAATAATCTTCTCTTTTAGAAAAGTTTAGCTTTAGAGAATTATTGCGAAGATAGTACTGAGAGTCCTATATACAGCACACCCCGTTTTCTTTATCAACAGCTTACATTAGTATGATAGGCTTTTCAGAATTAATGAATGGATATTGCTGCATGATAATTAACTAAAGTCCATATGTTCTACAAATTTCCTCAGTTTTCCCCCACTGACCATTTTTTGTTCCCTGATCCATTCCAAAATATCACATTACATTTATTTGCCATGTACCCTTAGGCTCTTCTTGGCTGTGACATTTTCTCAAGCTTTTCTTATTTGTGCTGACCTTGACAGTTTTGAAGAATACTGCTTAGGTGTTTTGTAGAATGGCCCCCAGTTGGGATTTGTCTGATGTTTTTCTCATAATTAAGTTGGAAGGAACACCACAAAGGTAAAGTGCCATTCCTATCATATCATGTCAATGATACCATATATTAATATGATTTATCACTGTTGATGTTAACCTTGATCATATTCCTTGACATATGTTTTTGTCAGTTTTCTCTACTGTAAAGTTACTATTTTTAAATTTTCCCTTTCCATACTCTAGAAGAAAGTCACTATGTGGAGCCTATACTTGAGGAGTGGGAATTTAGGCTCCATCATCTTAAGAAGGGAGTATCTATGTAAATTAGAATTTGTATGAACATGAAACTTTTCTATTCTGCCCCATTGATTTCTTTTTTCCAGTTATTCAAATTAGTTAGTATATCATTGTGGACTTTATGTTGGGAGAAGGAGCATTTAAAAAAAAAAAAATTGAAACAAGACATTGTTCCAGGCTCATGGCATATTTCCTGCACCAGTGGAAGGATCTGTCATCTCTCCTGGTTTATTTTATGTAAAATGGTATTGAAAACCAAGACTTGGCCACTGGGTTTGTTCGTTGCTTCTATACTGTGCTGTAGACTCTCTCAAGGGGATACACATATGTATAGTCACCCATGTGTATATACATTGTTACAAATATTTCTACATGTTGCATTTGTTTTTGGTATTTATCCTACTTGGTATTCTCTGAGCTGCCTGTGTCTGTGGTTGGGTGTTAGCCATTTATTTTTGCAAATTTTCTGCCATCTTTACTTTATTTATGTCTTTTGCTGTGTTCTTTTTTATTTCTTCTTGGATCTTGGATTTTTTTCTTGTTTACTTTTTAATTTTTTTAAACAATATGAAGTTTCTGTCAACCTATCTTGAAGATCACTGACTCTTTCCTCAGCCATGTCCAATCTAATGGCGAGATGATCAAAGTCATTCTTCATTTCTCTTATAATGTTTTTTCTCTTATAATGTTTTGACCTAGGATTTCCTTTTGCTTTTTTTCTTAGAGTTTTCATCTTTATGCTTTTATTTCCCATCCTTTTTTTCATGTTGCCCACTTTTTCCATTAGAATCTTTAATATATTAATCATAATTATTTTAAATTCCTGTTTGATAATTCCAAAATGTAAATCATATCTGAGTTTAGTTCTGATGCTTGCTTTGTCTCTTCAGATTGTTTTATCTTGCCTTTTAGCATTGCTGAAAGTTGTTGATATTTAGAGATGTATTAAGAAATTGGAAACTAACACATTTAGTTGAGGGTTTATGTTAACATGGCTCTGAGTTGGGCTTTGTTTAATGTTTGCTGTAGGTGTAGAAGAGAGAGGTTTCAATTGCCTGTACTCTCCTTGTTTTTTCTCCCTTTGTAACTTATCTCCAGAAAAAAAGTTTTTTTTTTCCTTACAACTCTTTCATCTATAATCCACTTTTATTATACTGAGGCCCTCTTGATATTATGGTGAAATGTGGTGGAGAGCAAGTTTTCTGTAATTTTCCAATTAAATATCAGTCTTAAAGTGGTGCTGTTTATTGTCTGTTACCTTTACCAGTGTTTCTTCTTGTATCACTTCCTTTCTCCTCTCCTTTTGATGGGATAGAAAGGTTGGAGGGGACTGGCATGGGAGAAATGCCCTTCTGTCATAGTACTGGGATGAATCACTGGTAAAGCCTCTTTCCCTGGGGAGAAGACCTTTTTAATAGATAAGGCTCTGGATTCATTTCACAAGGGCTACTCTTTGTTTGCTCCATCCTAGATGCAAGGGACTCATTTTTGTGTCTTCCCCATGAAAGCCTGATGTCTTTCCTGATAGCACCATGAAAGTGTAGAGGCTCCTGCCAGACTTCAGCCCTGAGTATTTGTCACTTACACACTGGTCTCCAGAAATTTGTCAAAGCTACCATTTAAATATTCCTATCATTTTATGGCTCTAGCAGCATTTGCTCCAGTTAAGGAGATTTTCGCTGTGGGTTTCTCAGCTTACCTATCTCACCAGATTTCAGGGTGGCAATTTGCTCTGCAGAGTCATTTCTATGATATGTCCAAGAAAAAAATTATTTTCAGTTTTTCTGTTTTTTTTCTTTGTGTCGCAATAACAAGAGTGAAAACTTTTAACCTCTTTATATGTTGGAAGTAAAAATGGAAATTAAATTTAAAAAATTGTTGACCATGATCAAGTGGTTTAATATTTGCAAATTAATCATGATACATCACATCAATAAGAGAATGATTAATACCATATGATCATTTCAGTAGATGCAGAAAAAGCATTTGACAAAGCATAACATCCATTCATGATAAAACCCTCAACAAATTAGGTTTAGAGGGAACATACTTCAACATAATAAAGACTATATATGAAAAACTCACAGAGAACATCATACTCAATGGGGAAAAACAGAGCTTTCCCCCTACGATCAGGAACAAAACAGGGATGTCCACTCTCACCACTTTTATTCAACACAGTACTCATAACCCTAGCCCCTGCAATCACACAAGAAAAAGGAATAAAAGGCACACAAATTGATAAGTAAGAAGTAAACTTTTGTTATTTGCAGATTACATGATTCTCTACATAGAAAACCCTAAAGACTCCGCCAAAAAACAACTAGAACTCATAAATGAATTCAGTAAGGTTGCTGGAATCAAAATCAACATACAGAAATCCATTGCATATCTATACACTAATAATGAAGCAACAGAAAGAAATTAAGAAAGCAATCCCATTAACAATTGCACTAAAAATAATAAAATACCTAGAAATAAATATAACCAAGGAGGTAAAGACCTGTACTCTGTAGACTATATAACATTGATGAAAGAAATTGAAGATGACACAAACAGGAAGATATCCCATGCTCATAGATTGGGAGGAAAAATATTGTTAAAATGTCCATGCTATCCAAAGCAATCTACAGATTTAATGCAACCCCTTTCAAAATACCAATAGCATGTTTTCACAGAACTAGAACAAATAATCCTAAAATATGTATGGAACCAAAAAAGACCTCAAATAGCCCAAACATGCTTGAAAACAATGCTGGAATTATCACAATTCCAGATTTCAAGTTATAATACAAAGCAGTAGCAATCAAAACAGTATTGTACTGGCACTAAAATTGACACATATATCAATAGAACAGGATAGAAAGCCCAGAAACAAACCCACAATTATATGATCTATTCATCTGACAAAAGAGCCAAGAATATGCAATGGGAAAAAGACAGCCTCTTCAACAAACGGTGTTGGGAAAACTGGACAGAAACATGTGAAAAAAATGAAACTGGACCGCTTTCATTCACCATACACAAAAATAAACCCAAAAAGGGTCAAAGACTTAAATGTGAGATCCAAAACCATAAAACTCCTTGAAGAGGGCACAGACAGTAAACTCTTGGACATGGACTGTAACATTTTTCTAGAAATCTCTTCTGATGCAAGGGAAACAAAAGCAACAATAAACAATTAGGACTACATCAAAATAAACAGCTGCTGCAATCAGCAAAACTAAAAGGCAACCTACTGGGGGAAAATATTTGCAAGTGACATATGGGATAAGTGGTTAGTATCCAAAACATATAAAAAATCTTATATAACTGAACACCCAGAAAACAAATAATCCAATTACAAAATGGGCAGATGACATGAACAGACAGTTAGTTCTCCAAAGAAGACACCCAAATTGTCAACAGACACATGAAAAGATGTTCAACATCTCTCAACATGAGGGAAGCGCAAATCAAAACCATATCTGAGATATCACCTCACACCAGTCAGAATGGCTGAAATCAAAAACACAAGAGACGAGTTTTGGTGAGGATGTGGAGAAAAAAGAACTCTTGTTCACTCCTGGTAGAAATGTGAACTGGTACAGCCACTGTGGAAAACAGTATGAAGTTTCCTAAGAAAGGTAAAAATAGAATTACCCTACGATCCAGCAATTCCATTACTGGGTATTTACACAAAACATATGAAAATACTCATTCAAAAAGATATACACCCCTATGTTTATTGCAGTATTATTTACAATAGCCAAATTATGGAAGCAGCCCAAGTGTCCATTGATAGATGAATGGATAAAGAAGAGGTGGGGGGCACATGGCTGTCCTTAGTTGGTTAAGTATAACTTTGGCTCAGGTCATGATCTTGCAGTTTGTGAGTTTGAGCCCTGTGTCAGGCTCTGTGCTGACAGCTCGGAGTCTGGAGCCTGCTTCAGGTTCTGTGTCTCCCTCTCTCTCTCTGCCCCTCCCCTACTCATGCTCTCTCTCAAAAATAAATAAAACACCAAAAAAAAAACCCCAGAAGACACATGTCTTCATCTTAAAAAAAAAAAAGAAGAGGTGGTATACATGAGTCTGTGTGCGCATGCACACACACACACACATACATATAGACACACACATACACACAACACTGGAATATTGTTCAGCCAAAAATTGAAATCTTGTCATTTTCAACAACATGGATGGAGCTAGAGAGTATAATGCTAAGCAAAATGTCAGTCAAAGAAAGACAAATACCATACAATCTCACTACCTTGTGGAACTTAAGAAACAGAACAAATGAACAAAGGAAAAAACAAACAAACAAAAAAGCCAGATTCTTAACTATAGAGAACAAATTGATGGTTACCAGAGTGGGGGGGGGGGTGATTGGGGGATGGGTGAACTAGGTGATGGGGATCAAAGAGTATACTTACCATGAGGAGCACTGAGCAATGTACAGAATTGTTGGACCCTATACATTATACACCTGAAACTAATAGAGCACTGTATATTAACTATACAAAAATTAAAATTAGAACAGTAAAATGAAAACAAAAAGAGCCTCAAGTATTTGAGACAGGGAAGTCAAAAAAACTTGGTAATTCAAATTACCTTTTAAGCCATTTTTTGTTTCATTTTCTGATTTCTCTATGCAATTGCTTTGTTGATAATTGCCTCTAATGGAAATTACTATTTCCCTTTCCCTCCACTCCCTTCTTTCTCCCAGGTCTCCTGGTTTGTGTTTGTGAATCTCACAATTTGCATCATGACAGTTTCCCAATTCACCTTCTCACAGCCTGTGATTCCAATGCACTGATTTAAAATATGGAATATTGACTCCAGTCTTTTGAGAAAAATTGATTCTGTTGATTGTTCCTAGGCTCTGTTGGGCTGAATTTCCTGACAAATACTAATTCTAGGTTTTGTGTATATTTGCTTATTTAATGCTTATTTCTTTTCATTTTTAATCACTATGTTGCCATGTGTATAAATCACAAAAATAGAAAAATTACTAACACAAATCCTTTCTTGAAATCTTTAATACTTTAGCTTACCATTTTCAAAATCATGCTTATAAAAATAAATTTTTGAAGACATCGGGATTAAATCTTTGGTTTATTTGGGGTCAGACTAATATACTTAGATTCTACTCCTTCAGTGAAAAAGGAGACAGATTATTAGAAAACTCAAGAGCTCTTGTAAATATTAAATTATTAAATATTAAATTATTGACAGGGGTCATAGATGTAAAAATGGATTATTGCACAATTTTAAATGAGAATTATATTTGATGGAACTGATGGAAGAAATTTCCAGGCATGGTATTTCATGATTCATATTTTGTGTGGTGCTTATCATATACTCTGTTAATAAGCTTATAACACATGTGTGTCTTTAGTCCTTTGAGTGGTCGTTGTGCACTATTGCAGTAAGGATTACAATTAACTGTGGAAGACTGAAAATGGCAACACATATACTATACTGTTTCTGAAAGTATGATATAGGTAGCATATGACTTTGTCTCATTTAGTTTGGTGGGATCCTGGATAAATATCAAATACAGATTAGCACAGCATCATTGTACAGTTTAATTCAGGTTTTTAAAGGAGTTAAAAATGTACAAATACAGCCCTCATATTTCAGGCTACCAATACCTTAAAACTAAATAAAAATGTTAACATATGGTAATACCTTGATAAGAAATCAACTATTTGCTAACAAAAGTAGCTGAAAATATACTGTAGGCGTTAGTATTCTACTATATATACTACCTGTAAGATTAGTTACAAAGTATAGGGAATTAATCGTAGGCATATCACCTGATACATTGTTCTAGCTAATTACCCTTAAAATTTACAAAAAAAAGGCCCTCAAAACCAAAAGAATTTATATCCAGCTGTGGTTTTGAAAATGGAAACACTTATAAAGAAGTGTATTTTAAGATCCAATGGATTTATATCTGGTAATTGACATAATTATCTCAGTTGGTAGATTTTACTATTTTGGGCAAGATATAGATATAAAAAAAGAAATTTGGACCAAAAACATAAAGTCCTTGCAAATATTGCCTATATAATAAGTATAATAAGTAAGGTAGAGAGGGGTGCCTGGGTGGCTCAGTTGGTTAAAGTCTGACTTTTTTTTTTATGTTTATTTATTTTTGAGAGACAGAGAGAGATAGAGCATGAGTGGAGGAGGGGCAGAGAGAGAGGGAGACACAGAATCCAAAGCAGGATCCAGGCTCTGAGCTGTCAGCACAGAGCCCAACGCGGGGCTCAAACTCATGAACCATGAGATCATGACCTGAGCCAAAGTCAGACGCTTAACTGACTGAGCCACCCAGCAGCCCCTAAACGTCTGACTCTTGATTTCAGCTCAGGTCATGATCTCATGGTTTATGAGTTAGAGCCTGGCATTGGGCTCTATGCTGACAGTGTAGAGCCTGTTTGGGATTCTCTCTCCTTGGTCTCTGCCCCTCTCCGCCCCCCCCCCCCAAATAAATAAACTTAAAAAAAATAAATAAGGTAGAGAAAATATTTTCTAAGTCTTTATGTTTTAAATCTGTTTTGTCTGATATAGCAAAAATAATGTTAGTGTTTAAGACCTGGAATGATATTTTCTTAAACATGTAATAATATTTTTATAATATACAGACATGAACATTAAAAAGGATACATTGTTCCAAAGAAAAATTAAAAGTTTAGGAATATTAAGAAACATAATGGGTTCTGGGTAAGCTTAATACAATTTGCAGTGAAATGCATCAATTCTAGCATAGAAGCTATATCGGCAAAACAGAAAGTCATTTGTGAAACCACTGGAAGCATAACTTTTTAATTTTTTTAATTTTAATTTATTTTTATTGAAATATAATTGATATCTAAAGCATACTTCTTTAAAAAAGAAAAACTCAGATGATTGATAGACTAGATGTAGGGTCTTGTTGCTAGGGCTAATATATTAAATGCTTATGAGAAGGATTATTTGCAATGGAAAATTTTCATTCAATTATTTTTCCTATGTGTTTATTGAATTATAAAAGTAATCAAATTATCTATTCAAAATATAACTGGCCTAAATCAATCATAACTGTAGGGGAGAAAATGACAATAAACAGAAATTAACTCACACCAAGACTTAATTGAGCTGACTCCAGGGGTTAGATAAACATCTCAACGTGAAGCACATTAATATTAGATTGTGATACCGTTGGCAGGGATAAAAGTCTTGGACCTGATGTTGACTTTTGAAAGCAAATGTTTTGTTACGTAAATTATAGATATAATTAGTAACAAAATATTTTGAGCCAATTCAGGAAAATTTACAGTAATAAAAGTTTTCTGATGTTTCTTAAAATTTTCCCCCATAGGGATTCCAGATTAATTTTGGCTGCTTTTAATGGATTTTCTAAGACTTAGAAACAGAAAACATAAAGACACTTTTACAAAGAGTAAGCAGGTTAGTTAGTCATGTAAATATTTTTTAGCATTACTTGTGCATATATCAGTAATCAAGAATATGATTATGTGTATGTGTCTGTATGTGTGGGGGTGGGTGAGAAAGATATCACTCCAGCCTTGTAAAAAGTAAAATGATGAATTTAAAATTCTAAATGTGACTCCATTTTCCTTGATTGTATTGCCTTTTAATTACCCAATTAAGAAAAATAGAGAAACTGAGTAATACTTAGAATTTTAAATTCATCCTCTTGCTTTTGACAGGGCTAGAATGATACTACATTTTCAGTTATTAATCTTATCACTACTATTTATTTCAAAGTTTATCTAAAATAGGGAAGTATGTGTATACATTTCATGGCAAAGACTGTTTCATCCACATGCTTTCTGTTAGGTAACACATTATGGCCTTATATTATTTTAGCATCTTTCTGGATTTATCTTTTTTTCCCTTTTTTGCTTTGTTTTGTTTCTTCTGTCACTTCCCTTAGGTGTGAAAATCAAAGGATGTAGAGGAGTTACAATCCCATCTTATTTGATGGGTTACTAGGACTGGTGGAATAACTAAACTCATGGGAAGATTAGCTGAAGAGATAGTCTCGAATACCCTTGAACCCAAAGCTACATTTTTCCTCATTAGAAAATACTTGTGCAAAAATCTTGAAATGGTAACTTACTTAATTGAACTTTACACCTGAGGAGACATACATTTGGGTGGAAAAAAATTATCCATGAACAAATAATGTGTTTCTAGTCTTATTTCTAGAAGACTGATTTGACTGTAAAGTCCATTATAAATAATATAAAGATATTTTGGGACAATTCTTTGCTAATGATTATCTCTCCTAAATTAAGTTTGTAAAAGCTAGAATATCATAATTGAACTTTCCAAGGACAGTTTTGACCAGTGTTTGATAATTTGCAGGAAGTCAATTCAATATGAATACAGATCTCAAGAAAAGGTAAGGAGATGGTTTGTCTACTGAGTGATGCATTTAAAGAATTGTGTCACATTTCTGAGAGACACTTATCATATTTTTGATTTGAAATGGAAATGAAAACTTATGTAGGATAACTTTCTACTCAATGTAAAACCCCCTCATTAATCTATACATTAAAAGATTCCATTACTTATGTTTAATTTTAACATGACAAATAATTATAAGTAGGAGATTCAAGAATGTATGAATAAAAATAAAATTCTATCAGTAATCAACTGTATCAGTTTTTGAAATATTAGCACATTACGATATGTACCATATCTATGACCCACCTCCTTATATCATAAATTCATCCATGATTGCAAATGTTATTCATGCCCTGCTTACAGTATGAGGCCATTTCGAACATAATTCATACTGTCCCTAGATCTCTGTAATTTCTAACTTATTTTCCTCCATCTCCAAATACACATGGTCCTAACTGTATCATAGCAATGTCTTTCTGATTTAAATGTCATTATCTTTCTCTGTAAACTACTCAGATAATATAATCTTTGCTTCCACAATTTTGTTCAGCAGAATTTTATTTAGATTTAATGGAAAAAGCAAAAATAATAGTAATGGACTTTAAGCAGGACCCTTTGTACTTTTTAAATAAATTAGTGTAAAGTAGGTCTGAAGGCATATGAGAGGATTACTGTATATCCAAAAAATAGTTGTGGTTTGTATTAGAACAGCAGTTACAAAGATGGAGACAGGTGAACAAACCTGAAAAATATTCAGTGCTTGGCAATCAATCAATCTGTACCCAGGTAGGGTGTAAAAATGAATGTTACTCTTTATATAAAGTCCATATGTCTGGGGTGAATTTCTGGTATGTTACTGTATTGCCAAATACTAAATAGGGAAATTTTGGAGGAGCATGAGTACCAGTCCATTTCTGAATACTGTTTCTAGTTTTAATAAGAATCTTGGTGTCTTTTGGAGTGGGGTTAAGATCACTGCTCTGTGCTGGAACTTAGCTCCTCAGATTACATAAGGATTGAGACTTTAATTTATTATCTTTGACCACTTTCAGAAGGGACTAGAGTCCTGTTCCTAACTTGCAGCCTGGGAATTGGGTTCTAAACTTCTGTCAAACAGGGATTTTGGTAATTAAACAGGAAGGATGAAATCAGAATTGGTAACTAAGTGCAAATCACATTTTCTAATTATTGCAGATCTGAGTTGTTACTTTTTTTGGCCCCCAGATTGGAACATCAGATGATTACATGTTGGTAAACTTCCTCAAATTGGGGCATTCTATATCCCTCAGTTACTCCTCCCATGTGTGGATGATTTGGGACTTCTGGCTCAGTATCAGACTCTCCAATACTACTTCTGTATTATTTTTGAAAATTTCAATATTCACTTATCCTTTCAAAACCTGGTTTCTTAAACTGATCTTCTTTGGTGATCAATGATCTTGTTCCCAATCCCAGCTTGACCACTATCTACCATCATACTATAAAGTTACCAATAATAACTGCAACCCTAGCATGATTCCAAGTTCATGCATGTGATAGTTTTATGTATCAGGTTGGCTAGCCTATGGTATTCTGTTATTCCAAACACTAATCCAGGTATTGCTGTGAAAGTACTTTGTAGATGTGGTTAACATCTACCATCAGTTGACTTTAAGTAAAGGATAACCTTGATAATGTAGGTAGACCTCATCCAATCAGTTGAAAGGTCTTAAAGGAAAAATTGAGGTTTCCCTAAGGAAGAAGAAATTCTGCTTCAAAACTTCAGTATTAGCTCTTGCCAAAAAATCTTTTCATTATGCAAGCCTGCCCTGTGAATTTCAGACTTGTCAGACTAGAAATTAATAACCTGAATCAATTCTTTAAAATTAATCCCTCTCTTCTATCAGTTGTGTATTTGTTTGTTTGTCTATATCATACTTAAATATATAGATAGATGTAGACAAATCAATCTATAGATATCCATATATATGTAGAGATAGATCTAGGTGGGTCTAGATATACAGTTGACCTTTGAACAGTGCAGGGTTTAGAGACAACAACCCTCCCAACAGTCAAAAATCCAAGAATACCTTTTGACTCCCCTGAAAATTAACTAATAGCCTACAGTTGACCAGTAGCCTTACCTGATGCATAAACAGTCAATTAACACACATTTTATATGTTATATGTATTATATAGTGTTTTTTTTTTACAATGAAGTGAGCTACAGGAAAGAATATGTTATTAAAATCAAAAGAAGAGAAAATGCATTTATAGTACTGTATTTATCTTTAAAAAGCCACATAGAAGTGGACTCATGCAGTTCAAACCCATGTTGTTCAAGGGTCAATTGTTTATAGATTTAGATTTATATAAATACTACACATGTACACCCCCCACACACACACACACACACTCAATTGGTTCTTCTGCTTCTTTACTGGACAACCTTGACTGGTACAACACATCCCTCTCTCCGAGCTCCTCCTGACATTCATTTGACTCCAGTAAGATCTCTAATGTACTGATCATCTCTTCTTTCACTTATTACTATGCCTTTGATGTTCTCTCATCCTCTCTTATCCAGTTTAAGTTTTATATTAAATCAATATAATCACTCCCTTGAATATATATTGTCAATTGCCTTGTGCTCTGTTTTCTTATTCATATTAACTCAGAAAATTCACAAACTTGGTTAAACCTAACTCAGCACAAACTCTGCATACACAGCTGCAGCCTTTCAAGTGAGGCTAGCTGGAGAAAAGCACTATAAAGACACACTGATTTGTTTTACATTAAATTCATGACTAAAAAGCTCATGTAGGCTCTTACTGTATCTTGTCCAATCACATTCCCAGTGTCCTAGATGACTAATTTATATCTTATCTCTTCTCCTCAAATATCTACCACCTCCTTTTACATTTTCTTTTATTTAAAAACCTTGCCTTCTACTTCAAAGAAAACTGAAATAATCAGAAAGTTATTCCCATAGTGTAATACTTGCCCATCCCCCCTACCTGAGCAGATGTATCCAATATCAAGCTGCTGTGAGTATTGCTGCTAATTATTCATTACTGTACAATTCTCCAGACAGTTGCCCTTGGCCACAGGGGTCATCTTTGCCACAAGTGCTTGGGAGGTTACACCAGCCCCCTGTCATCACTGGCAAATGACCCTCCAGCCAATGATGCAACCAACAGTGATTATCCTCAGTTACATTTCTTCCTCATAGGTTTTTCTCCCAAGAGTACTTAACTGGATCAACTACTTGTACAAGAATCCCCATCTTAGTTTCTGCTTCTAGGGAACTTAATCCAGGACACTTATATTACCACCGTCGTGTACCGACATGTATACTCACACACTCTCGATTCATCTTGTCACTACAGAATAACTATCCATATTCCTGTCTGAAGATATTCCCAACATATTTGTAGTAGATTCCATCCTCAGGATATATTTCCAACAATGCACTCCTCTTTCTCTTTATATTATTAATGTTTACTTCAGTACTTGACCACTTCTATTAACACTCATACATTCTGTGGTCTCTTTTGTCTTAGAAATTATTTTTCTTATCCCATTGTTTTAACTTATTTCTTTATTTGCTTCTTGTTCCACTACCTCTCAAAATCGTTGATGGTATCTGATGTTTCCAACTTACGTTTTTCCACTTTTCTCTTAAATATCCAAAATAAGATTTAAGAAAATAAATAGGATTAAATCCTATGTATATCAATAGCAATGAGTTTATGAGCAATATGGCTATGAGTTATGAACAGTACAAGACACTTTCATGATCTGAACCATAGATGTCAATGTTCTAGATTCTTCTTTATTCTCATCTTGCTCTTTTCATCAACTTCAACGATTTAAAAACCATAGCAGAGGGGGCACTGGGTGGCTCAGTCTGTTGAGTGCCTGACTTTTGATCTCAGGGTATGATCTCACAGTTCATGACTTTGAGCCACACATTGGGTTCAGTGCAGAGCCTGCTTGGGATTCTCTCTCTCCCTCTCTCTCTCTCTCTCTCTCAGCTCTTCCCCTACTTGCGTGCCTGCACTCTCTTTCTCTCTTTCTCAAAATTAATAAATACATTAAAAAATAAATAAAAACATTGGAAATACATAAAAATAAATGTAAATGGCTTCCAAATCCGTATTTAGCCCATTATTTTTCTTATCCATCAAATTATAGAGACAAATAATAGAACCCAGAAATAATGTAATAACATGTGTTAAAATCAAGAATGTGTTTAGCTATAAGAACAGAAATTCCCTTCATATAACAATTCTCCCTCTGGATGCTGCTTCCATAATCTAGATGAGGAAAAGGGGAAGGGCAACAGACAGCAGAAATATGTCTAACCTAAGTTTACTTACTTTTAAAAGCCTTTTTTTCAGAACTCCCCAGCTGTGTCTTTCATATATATGTTATGGATTCAAACTGAGTTACATAGCCAATTCCAGCTGCAAGGAAATTCAGGAAATTGCTTATTTTTAACATCACTTCAAAGAAAAAACAAAGTTTTTGCTGGTGGTGATTGTTGTTGTTGTGAAGAAAAGTGAGAATAAAGGTTAGGTGGCAACCACAGTGTCAGTATAAGCACTTTCAGGATATTTATGAAACAGTTGTGTAATACCATATGAACCATAATTATTACTGAATAAGTCAAAAAATGAGACATTAAATGCTGAAATGAAAGCACACAAAAATCAACAACTCATTATAATTATTTAAAATATTTTAAAGTGGTTAGATATGTACTAATAATTTGAACACCAATAAATGTCTTCATATGTTAGTAAATCTTCGTATGAATCTGAAAGATAACAAAAATTTTATTCTCCATAATAAAAATAGGTAATTTAATGATGAAAGTGTAACTTCTATAGAAAAATGAACGTTCTTCATAGAGATTTCTAAGACAAACTTGAATAAATTTAGAATCTATTAACTTCTAGTGAAATACAAATGAAATAAAAATCCCAATAACTTGTTATTGTTGTGGGGGAAGGAAGAAGAAAAGTTTTATTTTATTTTATTTATTTTTTAAAGCTTACTTTTTTAAATGTTTATTTATCTTTGAGAGAGAGAGAGAGAGAAAGAGAATGAAGGGGGGGAGGGGCAGAGAGAGAGAGGGAGACACAGAATCGGAAGCAGACTCCAGGCTCTGAGCTGTCAGCACAGAGCCTGATGTGGGACTCAAAACTATGAACCCTGAGATCATGACCTGAGCAAAGTCAAATGCTTAACCAACCGAACCACTCTGGCACCCCTTAAGTTTATTTATTTTGAGAGAGCGAAAACATGAACGGGGAGGAGGGGCAGAGAGAGAGGGAGAGAGAGAGAATCCCAGGTGGGCTCCTCACTATCAATGCAGATCCTAATGTGTGGCTTGAACCCATGAATCATGAGATCATGACCTGAGCCAAAACCAAAGTCAGATGCTCAACCAACTGAGCCACCCAGAGTCCCCAAGAAAAGTTTCAAAACAAAATCTTTTTGAAACAATCCAGAGAAAAAAACGTAAAACAATAGAAAATAAAATGCCAAACTACATCAGTAATACTAAGCAGCTATACAAGCAGGTCTTATAATATATTATGAAATATGAGTAGGCAAGGAAATAGATCAATGTAACAATGTGAGAAAATGGAAAGAAGAAATTATTAATATTTATCAAGTAAATATTGTTTGATGAATGATTTTTATTTATTGTTTTTTGTTTCAACTTTTTATTTAGATTCTAGTTAGTTAGCATATGCTGTAATATTGGTTTCAGGAGTAGAATTTAGTGATTCATCACTTACATATAACACCCTAGTGCACATCACAACAAATGTACTCCTTAATATCCATCACCCATTTAGTCCATCACTACCCACCTCCCCTCCAGCAACCCTCAATTTCATCTCTATAGTTAAAAGTCTCTCATGGTTTGCCTCTCTCTCTGTCTCTCTCTGTCTCTCTCTGTCTCTCTCATTTTTTCCTTTCCCTATCTGTATTGTTTATTAAATCCCACCCATGAGTGAATTCATCTGGTATTTGTCCTTCTCTGAGTGACTTATTTCGCTTAGCATAATAAAATCTAACTCCATCCATGTTGTTGCAAATGCAAAATTTCATTTTTTTTGATGGTTGAGTAATATTCCATTGTGTGTATATCACAGCTTCTTTATCCATTCGCAAGTCAATGGACATTCGGGCTCATTCAATGATTTCACTATTGTTGATAGCACTGCTATAAAAATTGGGGTGCATACACCCCTTTGAATCAGCATTTTTGTATCCTTTCGATAAATACTAATAAATACAGTTGCTGGATCATAGGGTACTTCTATTTTTAACTTTTTGAAGAACCTCCATACTGTTTTCCAGAGTGGCTGCACCCAGTTTGCATTCCCACCAACAGTGTAAGAGGGTTCCTCTGCATCCTTGCCAACATTTCCTGTTTCCTGTGTTGTTAATTTTACCCATTCCAACAGGTGTGAGGTGGTAGCTCATCATGGATTTGAATTTTATTTCTCTGATAATGAGTTATGTTAAGCATCTTTTCATGTGTCTTTTAGCAATCTGGATGTCTCTTTGGAAAAATGTCTGTTCATGCCTTCTGCCCATTTTCTTAATGTAGTACTGAAAGTCCTAGCCTCAGCAATCAGACAACAAAAAGAAATAAAAGTCATTAAAATAGTCAAAATTCACAGATGACATTACACACTATGTAGAAAACCCGAAAGTCTCCACCAAAACTTTGCTAGAACTGATATACAAATTCAGCAAAGTTGCAGGATATAATAAAGTCAATGTACAGAAACCTGTTACGTTTCTATACACTAACAATGGAGCAACAGAAAGAGAAATCAAGAAATCAATCTCATTTACAATTGCACCAAAAATCCTAAGATACCTAGGAATAAACATAACAAAAAAGGTAAAAGATCTGTGATCTAAAAACTATAGAAAACTTATGAAAGAAATTGAAGATGACCCAAAGAAATGGAAAAACATTCCATGCTCCTGGATTGGAAGAACAAATATTGTTAAAATATCCATACTAGCCAAATTATTCTTAGATTTAAATCTGTTGATTCAAAGCAGTCCCTATCAAAATACCACCACCACTTTTCACAGAGCTAGAACAAACAACTCTAAATTTGTATGGAATCACAAAAGACCCTGAAGAGCCAAAGTAATCTTGAAAAAGCAAAGCAAAGCTGTAGGTGTCACAATTCCAGACTTCAAGCTATACTACAAAGCTGTAATCATCAAGACAGTATGGTGCTGGCACAAAAACAGACCCCACAGATCAATGAAACAGAGCTGAAAACCTAGAAATGAACCCACACTTAAATGGTCAGCTAGTCTTCGACAAAGCAGGAAAGAATATCCAATGGAAAAAAGACAGTGTTGTCAACAAATGGCACTGGGAAAAATGGACAGGAACATGCAAATGAATGAAATTGGACCACTTTCTTACACTAGACACAAAAATAAATTCAAAATGGATGAAAGACCTAAATTTGAGATAGGAAACCATTGAAATCCTAGAGGAGAAAACAGGCAGCGACCTCTTTGACATTGATTGTAGCTACTTCTTACTAGACACATCTCTGGAGTCAAGGGAAACAAAAGGAAAAATGAACTGTTAGGACTACTGGGACTTCATCAAAATAAAAACTGCTGCATAGTGAATGAAGCAACAAAGCTAAAAGGCACCTTACACAATGGGAGAAGATATTTGCAAAGTCCTTTTTCCAAAAGTGAAGACATTTTAAATGCAACTGTAGCACTCCAAATAATAGAAATGTATGTGTAGATCAGTTATATGGGGTTTGTTCTAATCTCTTCTGATCTTTGAGTTAATTTTTTGCCTGTGTGCTGCTCCCGTAGCACCTGTAAAATAATATATGGCAATTCCTAAAATGGGCAATAGTGGTGGCAGTTTAGACTGCTGTAGAGGTAAAGCAATCTTGTTGTAAGAAGTAATCTAAAGAAGTATTTGTATAGAACCTTATATGAGTTAATTTTAATAAAATTGCTCGTATCCAAAAATGAGGATAGGACAATAAAGATGAAAGTAGAAGGAAGGCTGAAGACTTTCCTTCCCAAGCAATCTCTAGACACTGACTCTGCTGATTCAAACTCTCATTTACATCCATTCACTGGGCCTGGACTTCTGCATTCCAGATTCTTCAATTAGGATTATTGACAACCCAACATGGCCTTTCTTTTACCTGTATTATGTCCCTCTGCTGCCCTCATCTGGCAAACAGTAACTCTTCCTCTGTATTGATGAGATTTATTCTTGGAGGAAAAAACTGATAACTCTGCATTTTGAGCAGTTTTGCAATTTGTAACTTTATAATCAGCACATGTTGCATCCTCAAAAGTAATTTAAAAAGGTAGAGTTTTTCAAGAGTCCTTGAAAGAAAAATATTTACGGGAAATAAATATAGCATGTGACAAAGCATTTTGCTCTTGTCCTGTGAACCAGTAACACAGAAATTATGACCCCTATTATTAGTGGCAGAAATCAACTTCAGTCCTACTGCACTATCTCTTGTGAAATGAAAAAAGAGGAGAAATTTAAGATATATCAATATCCACAGTACATTCTTATTTTCAAATTAAGTCTATATAGACATAGATGTTACAAGTTTTGTGATTCTAGCTCATCATCCTGAACTGTAGTTTGATATGTTGAATAAATTTTGGGTTATTATGTTTCTGCTGACTTTAACAGGAAATCCCATTTTGAATGAGATGGGTATCAATTAAATTTTATTACAGAAACATAAAGTATCCTCACTTAAACTTGCCATATTTTCTTGAGCATTTATTAATATTGAATATATTGCATCAGAAATATCATCATGATAGTGTTAGTCCAATCTGTATCTTTGCAATAGTTGGAATGAAAAACCAAGGTTTCCTTGTGAAATTTTATGGTTCAGCTATTCAGTATCAGGTATTTAGCAATATCTCTATAAAACCAATTATTGCTTTTGAGAAAATAAAACATCAGAAATTAAAATGTTGATATATCTAAATATCTGATAGATGTTGCTATTTTAGGCTTCATTGAAATAAAGTTTGGGAGATTCTACATTATGCTATATTTGGATTGCTAGAGGATCTGCATTATGTTTGGGATACTGTGAAGTTCATGCTTCCAAATATATACATATCTTGGGTTTATAGTCATAAGGAATAGCAGACTGTCATCAAGTTCTTCATTATCCTCAATAAAATACTTTACAAGAATTACTAAAGTTTCAGCCAACCTGGACTTTAATAGGTTACTTACAGTAGTACTGGAGAATAGATTTATTTTTCTAGCTTTAGTTTTAACATAATTACATTGTTTCCACTAATGGGATAAAAAAATCTTTGAGCTTCTAAAAAGCAGTGGAATACAATATGTCTTTCATAATTTATCCTGATTTTCTTGTAGTTCCCACTTCAGATATTCAGAGACAGAAGGGAAAATAACCAACTCATAATCCCATAGTGAGGGATCTCAAGTTCTAATGTAGGAGAAACTGGTGGCATTGGCGGCACATTGAGAGAAAAGCACAGCACATTTTCCCAGGTTTGGGGAAGAAAGTCCAGGGTATGCAAATAGGGAAAATACCTGGGGTGAAAGGTTGGCAGAGGAAGAAGCTACTCAGGTGACAAAATCTCTGATCCTGGAAAAGACTTGATGAAAGAGTTGCAGTGTTCAGTAAGATGAGCTAGCATATTAAGAACTGGGACTGAAAGGCAGAGGCTATATCTACAATGGACAGTAAGTCAAACTGAGGCCAAAGGAGGCTAAAGACCAATCCAGAAGCTCATGAACTAGAGGGGAATTCCCGAAGATTCTAGTTACTCAGCATAAACCTTTCCATACATATTTCCAGGTGCCACAAACTAAAAGGCAATGTGAAGATGGAGTTTGGATTTTTTAACTCTATTATTTTTTTATTAAAAAAAGTTAATGTTTATTCATTTTTGAGAGACAGAGACAAGAGTGTGAGCGGGGGAGGGGCAGAAAAAGAGGGGGACACAGAATCTGAAGCAGCCTCCAGGCTCTGAGTTGTCAGCACAGAGCCTGACGCAGGGCTCAAACCCATGGACTGCGAGATCATGACCCAGTCTGAAGTTGGACACTTAACCGACTGAGCCACCCAGGTGCCCCTTTAACTCTATTATTAATTTCAGTCCAATCTCTCTGCTTTGAAAATATCCTTCCCACAGCGGCCCAAGGAACAATATATGTTCTAATAACTTTTGAAACCATAGCATGCCAAAAAGTAAATAATTTGTATTTTGTTTTGGTCTCTCCTTCCTTTCTCACCTCTCTATCTGTTGATTTCTCATCTCTCCTCCCTTCTCCTCACTTTCCCTTCTCTTACTTTGTTTTCTTTTCCTTCCTTCCATCTCTCCTTTCTTTCTTCTTTCAACTAATAGATGCACATCTACAGTGTCTATACTGACTAGGTACTAGGTTCCCTGCTGGTAGTATGCTCCTCTCCAACCTGCTTTAACATTGTGTCTTGCATAATCTCCTCAGATTAAATTTACTAGGACAATATCCTGGCCTCCTGAATTCATTTCCCAAAATACATTATAAAGTAGCTTTTTATTACTTGTTGGGAAAATTTCTAATTTTTTGGACTTGCAAGAGCCTCAGTAATTTACTCTCAATTTTTTTCAGATTCATTTCTGCTGTCTTGTATTTACTGCGTTTTGTTTTATTAAAAATTTTTTCTTTAACATATCTTCATTTTTGAGACAGACAGAGACAGAGCTCAAGCAGGTGTGGGGCAGAGAGAGAGAGGGAGACACAGAATCTGAAGCAGGCTCCAGGCTCTGAGCTGTCAGCACAGAGCCCAATATGGAGCTTGAACTCACAAACTGAAATCATGACCTGTGCCGAAGTCAGACACTTAACCGACCGAGCCACCCAGGCACTCCATATTTACTGTATTTTATGGAAACAGGCATTTTATTATTCTCCAACCTTGTCATATATCAGTATTTCTAAAACTTTTCTTCAAAGTCCCACAAATGGCAGAATTAAGAAAGTACGTAATCTTATTGTTCTGAAGAGAATGAGAAGTTTCAGAAGACTTGTGTTGTTTATATTATGGTTTTATATATACATATATACACACACACATATATGTGTGTGTATAAAATAATATATATATATATATATCCATTTTTTAAAGTAATAAATTGTATTTCTTGGTATCAGGAAGAAGGCAAAAAAGTAAACATTCCTCATTAGATAATGTGAAAGATGTTTTTCTAGATCTATCAACTTTTGAAAATAAGGCTACTAAAAAGTTTACTGTTGGTACAGATTACCACTTATTTACATTCTCTGTTTTGTTACAATAAGTTGAGAACCATAATTCATTTAAATCTTTATTTATTTTTATGTTATTTTTCACTAACAAGTTGATACACATTATCATAAGTACACAAATTCAGTAGCCTGTCAAAGATATGGTATCATGAAAATTAATCAAACTACTGAGAGTAGGAATCTCAAAAAACGAAACTTCCTGATGGAAGGTCTAAACACGTTTTATATGGTGGAATGATTGGAATCTCTGACCATTAATTAGTCTCTCTGACTCTGACTCCTTTAGGGAAAATTTGTCAAATAATATTTAATTGCAAAAAGGTGACTGATGATGGTTTCTATTTAACCACCAATGCTGTAACTTTTATCACATGTAATTAAACTGACTATCTCAGAACTACCTAGTATCTATGATCTATTTTCTTCTTCCAACGCCTAATGTTCATTTTAATGACTTTGATAATGACCTATATAGTAAAAGCATTAAAATGTTGATACATAGTGTTTTATACTTAAAATCAATTCTGGTTGAGTTTTTGAGCTATATAATAATATGCAGTCTATGAATTAATTAATCTTATGATCTGATTATCAATTTCAATGTAACAAACCAGCCCAATATTTGATGACTTTAAATAAAAATTTACTATTGTCTCTCATAGTTCTGTAGATTGACTAGGCTTGGCTAAGCAATTCTTATTTAGTATTTTCATAAAATTGCCACCAGATTGTGGCTTTAGACATCTAGACTCTCCATTAGACTTGAATGTCCAAGATGGCAAACTTGCATGGCTGGCAGTTGATGCTGTCTGTTGACTCAGACTTGAGTTAGGTTTGCAAATAAGGTACCTACTAATGGTATTTCCATTTGGCTTGAGTTTCTCAGCATATGGTTTCTGAGTTGTGAAAGAGCATCCTCAAATCAGTATTCCAAAAGGCCCACGCAGAAGCACAGCCTTGAAAGTGAAACAACATAATTTGCTGCATTATATTGCTAGTAGCAGTCTCAGGACCTACTCAGATTCAGTGGTATGGAGAGTTGGACTCTTGTTTAGAGACCCACAGGATCATTTTTCAGAACACTATGTATAGTAAGATATTTCATTGAAGTCCTCCTTCCAAAATGCAATCTAAAACAGTCTTTCCTCTGATAATAACAGTTCACATCTGTTCTACATGAAAAATACATTCACTCTATCCCCCAAAAGATCATACTAGTACATCATCAGTTTAAGTTCAAGCATCAAGCTATAAGTCTAAGATCTCATCATCTCAGTCATGTCAAGGTATACAGAGGAGGCTCCTTGAAATCAAATCTGCAAGTATACAAGTCCTTTTATCTGAAAACCTTTGAGCTAAAGAGACAAATTACATGTACCTTCTACATTCAACATGTAATGTGGAGGCAGGCATATATTTGGGTATTCCCATTAGGAAACAGGAAGAATGAGATGTACAGTAGAAGTCACTGGTTCCTAATAGCCAGTTACCTGAACCAGTCTGGTACATCTCCCAATACAGTTATCTTTAAAACAGAATGGTTTTTATGTTTATGTGAATAATATTGGGACTTGGACAAGAGGAACACCCTGACATTTCTGTCAGACAGGCCCTTCTCTAATGTGGAATGAGAGTCAGGTGGTACTGGGCAACTTTAGGATTCTTCAAGTCCTTTTGGTATATCAGAGGAAGTCTGGGAGGAATTCCCTTATGAAATTTAGATACCTTTTTGTCTAGCTCAGGGTTAGCAAACTTGGCATGTGGACTAAATTTGGCCTACCGCCTGTTTGTTGTATATAGTTTTATTGGAGGACAGCCATACTCATTCATGTTTGTATTGTCTGTGGCTGCTTTCTCGACAATGAGAATTAAGTGTTGCTACAGAGATCATATCAACAGTCTAAAATATTTCACCCATCTGGTGATTGCAAAAAAAGAAAAAAAAAGTTTACTGACCCCTGGCCTAGATGATATGGCCTACAAAGCACTGCCTTAAATCTTTCTGATGTCTTATCAAAGCATTTACGATTTTCCCCCATGATGTAAGTGTTATCTTGGGATTATGTTTTGGTAGCAGCATCCTGGAATTTACCTTTGCTCTGATGTTATTTCCCTTTTTTTTGTTTGTTTTTGTTTTTGTTTCCCTGTATGGAAAGACATGCATTGAACAACATTATTTTCTAGGTCAACAAGTCTTGGCTTCTTTATATTTTGACTAAAATTCTACTTAAAATCAAACATTTCAAACATTACCTTATCTCTCTATATTTCTTGTTATATATATATATACAGCTAAAATTCTTCTTGGAAATCTCCTTAGACAGATCCACCAGGTCTAAAGTAAATTTTCTATTTTTCATGTTACTGCAGGCTATGGTTCTGTTAAACTTTTTGTTACACATGTCATCTTTATTCCAGTTTCTTATAAGAATTTTCTGTGTTCCTCCTTTTTACACTAACATTCTTCTTAATAACTTTCTGGACTCTGCCTACAGCATGGTCACAAAGCTGATGTTCTACTTCATGAATTCATGAATTTGTCTAGCTCTAGTAGTTATTTTGAAGTTATTAAGACACAAATCCTTTTTTGGGGGGGCCTGGATTTTTTATCTTTTCTTGAGACACTTTCAAAAATCCATACTTATCAAAAAAGTATTGATTTCATGTAGGTTTTAAAATATAAGTTTAAACATATAACATTTGTGCTCTTTTTTATATTTATCATCATTTTTTACTGGGTATTTTAAAATGATTTCTTAGATAACCATACAGGAAATATATTTATTTATTCATTCATTCATTTATTCAGAAAGAGAGCATGAGCAGGGGAGGGACAGGAGAGGCAGAGAGAGAATCCAAAGCAGGTTCAGCGCTGTCAGCACAAAGCCTGACTTCTCAGAGCTCGATCCCACAAACCCTGAGATCATGACCTGAGCTGCAACCAAGAGTTGGATGCTGAACTGACTGAGCCATTCAGGGGCCCCTATATTTATTTTTTTAAGATAATTCTTTGATCTCTCAAATCTAATGTATTAGAAGAGCTATTTTCAACTATTTCAGCTTTCTACTCTATAAATTCCCTTTTCCTATATATGCTGGTTTACTTTTTGTTTTTTCCTGGTGTCCTAAATTCTGGATTCTTATGTATGTATGTATGTATGTATTTATACTAAAATGTAACTGCTTTCATTTTATTATACTGCTTCAAATGGCATTATGTAAAATAATTTTATGTATTTCTGAATAATATTTTAACTGAATTATTGCTCAGTTTTTCTGGGAGAATAAATAGTAAGGTTTATGCCAATGTATCTCTCCATGATAATAAAATACATGATGCATTTTGACGCATTTCTCTACTTTACTATTTGATTGATGCTGCTTAAGACAGATTCACTGGGCATAGTTTGGATAGTGCTTTGATCTTACTGTCTTTTTTTCATTGAGAGCCTTAGGGGCAATGCTGTTTCTGTCCAAATTAGCATGATTTCAAATTGCTATAATTTTTCCTCATTTAAAATTAGTTTTAAAAAGTCAAAAATGAAAGTGGTAAATAGTAAATTAAAAAAAATAAACACTTTGATTGTTATAGGAGAACATATAGCTAAGATTAAGCCTACATTGGTAAATTATTTAAGCATAATTTCAAAAGGAAATTTAATGAATTGTTATTTATATTTGTAATTAAGTTTTGAGAAATGCAAAGGAATCTAAAATGATACTTAAAAATATGATTATGTATGTGCTAGCTCTTTTACCGTATGAGAACTGGTATCTCTGATTCTACATTTTGAAATATCAGAACTCACTGCATGTATCACAAGTGTTAGTATGATCTATATTTATATGTACACAACATGATTTCACACTAATATCACAAATTTCAATAACACACACACATCATTTGCATTACTTTTGCTTCTTCAAGCACAGATACCTTGTTCCTCCACTTGATCAAGCAGAGTTCTACACAGTGTGCATATGTGTGATGAAACCTCTTTAAGAGAACAAAGCTTCAATGCTTTCCAAAATTGGCATCTCTTATTCTGACCTCTTATCTGCATTCGGCTCTCATGAACGTGTATTGCCTGCTTTGTATATGATTGCCACTGTTCTCATACCTATGGATATCACATGGAGTAGGAAGAAAACAAGCAACAAGCCAATAAAGTCTCTGTGAGTTATTGTGAAAGGAGCCAGCTGGTAAATGCATAAATCTCTAATATTCTGCCAGGGGCAAACCTATGAAGAAAAATGAAGCAGGGAAAAAATTCTGTTTCCCGTAATAGTAGAAAACATCTTTTTAACCAAGTCTCCTGCTGAGATTAACTAGGAAAGCAGACAAAAATTGTTTTTAAATATCTATGTGAGGTTCCAAGGGAGTAAGGATTTTGACACTAAGATCCTAGAAAGAATGGAAGTCCAGCAAATGATCCCAACATTCAGTATGGCTTTTCTCATGGAGGCATTTGATTCCAAATCAGAGACTAGAAATCTAAAGAGTGAATAGATCTTTCAGCAAAGTCATGGGGCTGGAAAGCAAAAAATGGTGTTGATGGCCATTAAAGATGATGGACCCTGATAACCACCCCAAGCTTTCAACTGGGCCGCAAAGGGGCACAAAAATAGATAAAGGTAACTGAGGAATTGGCCAGTCCCAAAAGACACCAAGTCCAAGTCCAATTTATTGCAAATTGTATATGGGTAAGTTTGTCTATGGCCAGCTGTTTTATAGAAGAAAAGAATATGTCCTCCTTGGAGAGTATAATATCTTGGGATTCTTTCTTCGATGATGTCTAAAATACAAACCCCACATACACAAAAAAGATAATAATTGATCAAAGAGCATGTGCAATAACAGACAATAGAGACAAATCCATAGTATATCCAAATATAGCAGGACTTTAGATACATATAATTAAATTGTCAAGAAATTAAGTGACATGGTTGGGAATTTCAGGAAATGATTCAGAAGTATAACAAAATCTAATGGACTATCCAGAAATGAAAGAAACAATAACTGATATTAAAGCCTATCTGAATGATAAAGAATTAGCCAATTAGAAGATAAGTCAGTCAAGAATATATATACTGAAGTATACTGAAGTGCAGAAAGATAAAATGAGGCAAACACATAAAAGAGCATAGGAGACATCTGGATCCAAGAAAATTTTGACATGTGTACAATCTGAGGGCATAAGGAAAGGAGAGTGAGAATAGGCTAAAAGCAACAAATGAAGAAATAATAGCTGAGGGTTTTCTGAATTGGTTAGAATCCCAGAATAAAAGGGGGAAAACACCAGCAGAAATGCAAAATATCTTGGTACATCACAGCAAGTCTACTGAAACCAAAGGGCAAAGAAAATTATGACAGTAGCCAAAAAAGAAAGACATATTATCATAAAAAGTTTAAAAGTAAGGCAAATAGCTAATTTATTAAAAGAAACACATGTTAACCAGAAAATAAGTAATGCTATTTAAAGTACTCAATAGAAAATGACTGTCAAACTGGAATGCTACCCCATAGGAAATATTTTTGTTTGGGGAAGGTGGAACATCTAAGATTCCATATCACAGATGTAAGTAGAAATTAAGAATTGTAAAATGATAAACATGTGTAAATTGAAATGGTTTTCTACTTGCATAAAACAAAGCAATAACATTTTATCACGTTAAACATATAGAATTAACATAGGTAAACAGAATGCAAGAGAACGTTAATCAGAGTTATGTTTCCTGAGATCCTACATTACTTAAGAAGTGATAAATATACATTAAAGGAATAAGAAAAAATGAATTAAATGAATACTAAAGAACTTTTGTAATTTAAATTTTTATTTTTAATCATTTTAAAAGAGAGAGAGTGCATGTGAGCAAGGTGGGATCAGAGAGAGAGAGAGAGAGAGGGAGAGAGAGAGAGAGAGAGAGAGAGAATCCTAAGCAGATACCACACTGCCAGCACAGAGCCCAGTGCAGGGCTCAATCTCACGAACTGTGAAATCCTGACCTGAGCTGAAATCCAGAGTTCGTTGCTCAACCAAGTGAGCCACCCATATGCCCCATGAAGATTTTTTTTTCTTTTTAATGAGAAGAAAAAGAATAAAGAAGAGATGCAAAATAAAACACAGCAAGGGGCAAGAGGGCCTAAATTCCAATTCATCAGAAAGAATAGAGCTAAAACAGAAAGTTTTTCGTATGGGATAAAAATAAACTCATATGCTAATTATAATAATCCCATGAAAATAGATGAATATATAAATTTGACAGTAAAAATGAGGAAAAATGCCAATCTTAACACAAAATTGATTTATACTAAATATTAGACAAAGTAAACTTATGGCAAAAAGCATCACTTAAAAAAGAGATTTTAAGATAATGAAAGTGTCAATCAACAGAAACGTATAAGACTTTCACATAATATCATGGTTTTAAGTGTGTACAGCAGAAGTCTCTGAAACTAAGAAGAGAAATAAACAAATCTAAAACCAGTAGGGTATTTTTAACTACTTTCAGTAATCAATAGAACAGCGTAAAAATCCGTAAGGATATAGAGGATTTGAAAAGCATAATAAACAAAATTGTGTAATTGCCATATATAACAATTAAACTCAACAATTGCAGCGCATGCATTCTTTTTAAGTGCCCATGAAACACTGACAGAAATTATCCATATGGTGAGCTATCAAGCAAGTCTCAACACATTTCAAAGCACTGATAAAATATGGAGTATGTTCTCTGATCACAGTAAAGATGAGCTAGAAATTAATATAGAAAAATAAGCACAAATCCCCATATATTTGGAAATTAATGAATAGACTTAAAAATTATGGGTCAAAGAAGATTGATGGAAATGATACAGTATTTTAAACGAATGGAAAATGGTATAGTAGCTATCAGAACTCAAAGCGTGTCATTGAAACAGTGCTTAAGGAGAAATACAGAGCTCAAAATATATTTTAATTATGAAGGAATGCTGACAGTCAAAGTTCTATGTACCCACTTTAAATGAGTTAAAACACAAACTGAAAATTATAAGAAATAGGAAAGAAATAATAAAGATAACAATTACTGTAAGAGAAAACATGTATAATAGAAAAAGCTAACAAATACTAAAGTTGATTCTTTGAAAGGAGTATTTCAAGTCTAAACTTGTAAGAAGGCTGCATAAAGAAAAAGAGAAATATACATCTATTCCAGGATTGAGACAGGAATAGCACTACATCATAGAAGCATTCCAGTATTTTCAAATGTATCCTATTCTCATCATATTAACTTCTTAAATTTTTTTTTAATTTTAATTTTTTGAGAGACAGAGAGAGACAGCG
>CM053572.1:121623421-121647987 GCA_028646485.1 Cryptoprocta ferox
GAGCAGGGGGAGGGTCAGAGAGAGAGGGAGATACAGAATCTGAAGCAGGCTCCAGGCTCTGAGCTGGCTGTCAGCACAGAGCCCGACGCGGGGCTCAAACCCACGAACCGTGAGATCATGACCTGAGCCGAAGCCGGACGCTTAACCAACAAGCCACCCAGGCTCCCCAGCTTCTTAAATTTTTTAATGTTTATTTTTGAGAGAGAGAGAGAGAGAGAGAGAGACAGAGCATGAGTGGGGAGGGGCAGGGGCAGGGGGAGACACACAATATGAAGCAGGCTCCGGGCTTTGAGGTGTCAGAACAGAGCCCAACATGGGGCTCCAACTCACAAATCTTGAGATCATGACCTGAGCTGAAGTCAGACGCTTAACCAACTGAGCCATCCAGGTGCCCCTCATCATATTAACTTCTTTAATCTCAGCATCACACTTTTACTTTTGCAGAAGTTTTAAGACAGGGCTGCAAATTCTTTGACACTCATTTCATTAAGATATGCAGACTTTTGTCCTTTTCCTTCCAATTTGGCTGAGTTTCTGAACACTTTGACCAATGGATTAGGACAGAAGTGATGCCATGTTATTTCCAAGGGCAGGTCATAAAAGGCCCTGCAGCTTCCCTCTTGTTTGCTGAGAACAGTCACACCTGGAGTTCTGAGCCCCCATGTAAGCTGTCCAACTGATATGAGTCTACCATTCTATAAGGAAGTCAAACCCAGATAGAAAGGCCATGTGAACTTGTTCTGGCCAACATCCCAGCTGTGCCCAGCCTTCAAGTAATGCCATGCCAGATGTTGGTGAAGAAGCCTCCAGATGAGTTCAGTTTTCAACTCAGGGAGTCACCTTCAGCTGTGTTCCTGTGCCACATTCAAATTCCTGACCCACAGAGTTTGTGAGCTTAACAAAATGGGTGCTTTGAATTTTGAGGTGGTTTGTAATTAAGCAATAGACACACAAAACACCTAGTTTCTAAGAATGGTCTCTTAAGTGTTCTTCTACTTCCACGTTTGCCCTTTTAGGGCATTTCTCTGAATGGAAGCCAGAGTCAAAGTTTAAAATGACAAGTCTGATCACATCTCTACCTTGTTTAAAACATTTTATTGCATTTCCAATGCCTTTGGCAAAATAGAGTTACATCTTCTTTGTAGCTTATAGAGCTTTCTACGGTGTCTGCATTTGCCTAGAGTGAACTGTAGAATCTGGTCACTTTACCCTGTTGCATGGTGTTATACAATACATATTTTTATTACATTTGCTATAATTATAATTTTGTGTGTATTAGGGAGATTATGTGATTGATGATTTATCTTCATTAAATGTTGAATTCCTTGAATGACGGGCTATGTCTAGTTTTGATGATCATTCTATTCTAGGTTCAGAAAAGAAAGTTTCAAGGTGCTGGAGAAAGGGAGGTGATACTGGAAAGGATGTAGAGTAAAATAAGAAAAGGGGCTGGTCTATATAAATGTTTGTTTGCACGACTATTGGATCACCTACTTTGAGATTTAGAGGGCTTGTCATTTCATTTTGACAGCATTTCTGTGAGAACATTGGGATAGGGCCAGACAAATTAATTAATGAGGAAATATAACACTAGTGCTCATCAATGAAAGTGAGGGGAAACACAATTTGCCAAAAAATGTGCAGGCGAGGTTCTAAGATGGAATTCATAATTTTGGAGAAGGGTGATTTTGACAGCTGCTTGAGGCAACAAGATTCCAAAACAAGACTCATTTTGAGACTGTCATTTACATGCCTATCACAATTACGACCATATAAAAAGAAGCCTGTATAGCATAATAAAATACTTAAACTTGCCAAAGAATGAGGCAGGCATGTCAATTGAAACACTACTTCCTGTGATCTTTTTTTTTTTTTTTCTGTATCAATGACTACCATGGTTTTGAAGGTCAAGCTACAGAGTCTGTGGGATTGAAAGGATTTTTAATATTAAGTTTGGTTCATTTTTTTGTGCATATAGTGCTAATGTTTATTAGGCAATAGAATGTAATGAATTTTGAACATGAGGCAGTTTGTTGTTAAGGAATATGTCTCATTAGTTCTTAGAACTAACACAATATAGTAATTTTAAAAGTTAGTGGAAATGACATTAGAGTTAATAAGATAATTCAATATCACTAGCTTGAGACATATGTGTAAATAAGACATTTTGCTTTTAAGTTAGGTGTTTTTAGATGGAATCTATTTTGAAACAACAATTTTAAAACAAAGAAAATATGAAAATAATATGAAGAGTTCATGCTATTGAAGAGCACAGTATGTTTTATTTTTAAATAAAGAGAATGTTCACGGTATGATAAAATGTCAGCCAGTGTCTCAAGAGATCATAATTCCCATAGCATTAGCCCAGCTAGTGATATTTACCAGCACTTAGCCATCTACGAGATTCTTGGCAAATACACATAGGTAGGGTCCGCAGCAGTGACACCTTACACAATGCAGTCTTCTCATGACTGTTTTCTTTCCTTTCTTTCTTTCTTTCTTTTTTGCTATTTGTAAAACTAATATTCTTTTTTTCCAAAAAAAATTATTTGAGTATAATTGACACACAATGTTACATTAGTTTCAGGTGTACCACATAGTGAGTCAACTTCTTATACATTATGTTCTGTTCAACACAAGTGTAACTACTACCATCTGTCACCATATAACACCTTGCAATATTGTTGACTCTCTTCCCTGTGTTGTGCCTTTTATTACTGTAACTTATTTCATAATCGGAAGCCTGTATCTCCTGCTCCCCTTCACTCATTTTGCCCATCATTCCACCCCCTCCTCTCTGGCAACCATAAGTTCTCTGTATTTATAGCTCCGATTCTGCTTTTTTTAAAAAATTATTTCATGACTTCCATTATAGAAGCGGTTGATCCCGTTCTTAAATTGGCCTTATTTTTATAAAATAAGACAGGTCCTGATGAAACCACACTAAATTGATCAGAAAGAATATGTGATGGGTGTGATGTCTGTTACACCTGTCACACTTTATTGCCATTGAGCATGCCTGATATCTTTGCTATTCTCTTGCCTGTGATGATTTTCTGTCTACAGTTATATTACTACCTAACTTGTTTGATCGGTTTGTCAGGTAAATAAGAATATGAAACTAACATGTCAGATGATTTCTTTCTTCTGTGGAATGAGCTGTGGTTATGGGGATAGAAATTTAGAAGGTCATTCAAGGTTAGGCAATTATTAAAGAAGAAAGTAAATGGAAGTTGTTGCCATGGTCTTTCAGAAGCATACAAAAATAAAAGGAACTAAGAGAAGAGTGGCCTAAATTTGAAAGGTATGGTGCTGGAATTCTTTACTTCAGAGAAGCAAATAAGTATAATTTGTGCTTTCACCTCATCCTCATCTTAGCACAATGACATTAATATCATTGCTGGTGTTATTCTACTTCCTGTAATAGTAACAGTAGCAGCAGCAGTAGTAATAGTAGTAACATTGTAATTGCAATAGGAACAGTACTACTAGTTTTAATCATATCCCTAGTAGTATTCTAGTAGTTATGTTGGTGATATGATGGCAGTAATTGGTATTACTATTTAAGGATCCAAGTTCCTAGCTGAGAACACGTAACACACTTAGAAGACTTGACTTAAGAAAGTTTAATGAAGGATTATTTATAGAGTCATTAAAAGAACAAATGGTACCAGCAAGAGATAATGAAGGGGCTAGTAACACTGGAAGAATCCTTGACCTGAAGGCAAGTAGTTAAGAGAACTGAGTAAGAGTTGTAGCCGTAGATGATGAGACACCTAGAGGGGCCACAACTCAAGATAACTGTCATCAGCCACTTCATAGGGGCAGCTCAGAAGTGGGAGCACTAAATCCCTCAATTGCTCTCTCCTTCTGCTCTCTAACATCCTGTAGCACCTCCATGGACAGAAAGCCAGAAATGCCGGTGCTCTGAGGAGACATTCCACAAGAGCAACCTCCCAGGACATGAAACAGAGCAGAGAAGAGTATACGATGAATTTGGAGGGGCAGATAGTGAATGGCCAGATTAATAAGAACAACAAGAAAACAACAATAGTTGTACTTATTTTGCACTTATTATGTACCCGGCACTGTTCAAGGTCATTTACATGCATTATCTGCTCCTTAATAAAACTTATTATTCCTGAGTTACAAAGGGTAACAATTTAATAAAAATTAATTGATCATACCACCATTTCGTGTACAGGGTAGATGTAGATTGCCTTGTAGAAGAATTTAAGCAACAATATCAACCTCCATAAACACTTATGCCAAACAATATGAAGCTCTTTATTTTAAAAGAATTGCTCTCCTTTGTGTGAATTAAGGATGATGCAAAAATGAGACAGAATTGATAGACACTTTACAGGGATTCAAGACTCCATAAATCAGATGGTGGGGGCAGAAATAGTACTAAATTGAATGGAAAAAAATAAAAACTTCTTAGAGACAACAAGGTGTGTCACAGTGAGTTTTCATACTGACTTAAGGCTCTGTACTTTTCTATATGGAAAAAAAAAGAGCATATACTCAAAATTATTTCTCAATCTGCCAACAAAGTACTTTAAAACCTTGGTAATCCAAAAATGAAACAGCACATCAGAAGACAAAGGCATGACCAGCAATGTTACATCGACACACATAATTTTAGTAGAAAACCAGTAACATCAGTAGCACAGAGTGCTTATTTTTTCCAGAGCTGTATACATTAATGATATCTGTAGCCCTGGGAAAGGCATGGCCTTTTGAACTTTCTTCTGAACCCAAGGATTTATTTTTTTCCTCTATTTTCTTTATCCTATTTTCCTTTTGATTCAAGGCGCTAGGGAAATGAACACTAGTGATCTGCAATGGTAACCTTAAGTGGGACTTGTCAAGTTTGATTTGGCAGTTGAGAAGCCAAGAACAAAAGCAGTAAAATTTAGTAGAAAGAGCAGTGAACTGGAGGGCAGGTGACCTAGACACCAGACATAACCAGTAACTAGCTTTGGGATTTAAGAGTAATCTTTTCCTCTCACCATGCAAGACGAATTTTACCTCCAGGCAGTCCCCTTACCCGGAATGACTTGTATTCTAAAAGTTTATTTTGTCCATGTGCTTTCAAGAACACAAAACACATTTTCCCATAGCAACACTCTTCTCAAGGAAGCCCATGGTGTCTTATTTATGTGTTTTTCTTCTCGTAGCCCCCTGATTGTACTTTGTGGTGTTTAGGAAGGGCCTATTATTTTATGTTGTGCTTGGCGATGACAAGCAAGCATCGAGCTAGCTAGAATGTGATCAACTGAACAATATACACCCATTGACATGCATGCATGCACATACACACACAGATGGGTTGTCTTTTACCAATTTTGGATAAAGGCAGACTCAGAATTGTCATTATTAAGTCAACGGCACACTTTTAGGGACATTAGGATGTGCTTTTAATCAGCATAACACATAACCAATATAACTTCCTTGTAGGCAAGGTAACATGAAAAAATGATTATTATTGAGTATAGCAAGAAAGAAGATTTTTTTATGAAAACAAAAAACATAAAAGTTATTTTAAAATTTTTTCCAAGAGCAAAATGCAGTGAGAAATATCTAAAGTATTTTTTCACCATCATGTCGATAACCAGGTGATTTAGTAGATTTTTATAGACACTTAGGAAGTCAGAAAATATAGCCAGCTTAGTATGAGCCACAGATTCTTTCTACTTCCTTTCCCATGAGATTCCCCATCTGTGTACTAGCTTTGATCTGAAGTCACAAACAAAGACTATCTGTTTATTCAAGAGATCAAATGTTACTTTTGGTACAGACCCTAGGGAAACTCAGAAGAGGGACATAAGCTTTGGGAGTACATTGATTTTCAAAGTGTTGATCTGAATAATCCATGACATATTTAGTTTCTTCGACTGTTAGAAGATAAACACGAAGGTGATGAACTCACAGGGCTTTGTTCTCTGAGTATAAATCCCTTCTTTCCCTTTGCGATAGTCTTCTATATATTCACACAGAAAATACTCTAAATGGAAAAGCCTGAGTTATACATCACTTGTATTCCAAAAGCCTATAATCTAGTAAATGTTCCTAGAGTTTCTCTGATTTTCCTGTTTTAGATTTTTAAAAAACTAGATACATACTCCGTAGATGGTTGCTCATTCTTGTATGTTGTGCTTTGAGCTAATTTTCCAATTAAAATTCTTAATAGAACACACATGTTTTAAAAAAAATATTTTCTTATTTTTTACACAAGTTTCAGTTTTATAGAACAATTGAGACAAAAGTTCAGACAGTTCCCATAGTCCCTCCTTCCCCACATACAAAGTTTCCTTTGTTATTGACATTTTGTATTAGTGTGATACTTTTTTTGCAACTGATGAACCAATGATACATTATTATTAACAAAAGTCTGTAGTTTGTATGAGAATTCACTCTTCATATTGTACCATTCTATGAATTTTGCCAAATGCACAGTCATGTATCCACCATTATACTATCATATAGAGTAGTTTCACTGCCCTAATACTCCTTTCTGTTCTTACTTATTCATGCCTCCTTCTCTCACCCCAAATCTTGGCAATCGCTGGTCTTTTCACTGTATTTACACTTTTGCCTTTTCTAAAAAGTCACATCATCGGAATCACACAGTGTAAAACCGTTTTGCACTGGTTTCTTTCATTTAACAATATTTATCTAAGGTGCCTCCATGTCTTCTCACATCTTGATAGCTCCTTATATCTCTGAATAATATTTCATTGTATGGATGTACCATACATAAGTTTGTTTAATTAGTCACCTACATCTTGGTAGCAATTATGAATTAACCTGCTATACACAATCCGTGTGTAGGTCTTTGTGTAGACATAAGTTTACAACTCATTTGGGTAAATACCTTGGACCACTGTTGCTGAATTGTATGATAATACTGTATGTTTAGCTCCCTGATAAATTGTCAAACTGTCTTTAACAGTGGCTGTGCCCTTTTGTACTCCCCAAAAATGAATGAGGGTTTTTATTTCTCTATATCCTGGCCAGAATTTGGTGTTCTCACTGTTTTGAATTTTATTTCAAATATATTTTGCAAATTTTTTCTCCTAATCCATGATTTGTCCTTTCATGTTCTTAATAGTGTCACTTTTGTCACTTGCAAATGATAATTTTTTTAAAATTTTATTTTAAATAAAGTTTTATTTTAATAAAGTCCAACTTAATAATTTTTTCTTTCATCAATCACCACCATATATCTAAAAAAAATCATCACCAAACTCAAAGACACCTAGATTTCCTTATTTTCTAGAATTTGTATAGTTTTGCATTACACTAATGGGTCTACAACCCATTCTGAGTTAAATTTTGAAAAAAAAAGTAAGGTCTTTGTCTAGATGATGATGGTGGTGGTGGTGGTGATGACTGGCATGGGAATGTCCACTTGCTCCAGTGCAATATGTTGAAAACACTATACTGTCTTCGTTGAGTTGTCTCCTGTCCTTTACCAAAGACCAGTTGACTAAATGTGTGTAGGTCTTTTTCTGAGCTCTCTATTCTGTCCCATTAATTTATTTGGCCATTATTTCACCAATACCACTTTGTCTTGCTTATTCTAACTTTATAATAAGTTTGGAGGTTGAGTAGTGGCAGTCCTCAGATTTTTTTTCCTTTGATATGACTGGCTATTCTGTGTCTTTTGAATTTCCATATATCTTTAGAATGAGTTTTCCAGTATCAACAAACATCTTGTTGAGATTTTGATTTGGATTGTGTTGAACCTATACATCAACTTGGGAAGAACTGACATCTTCGTAATACTGCATCTTCCTATCCATGAACATGACATGTCTCTCTATTTATTTACAGCTTTGGTTTTTTTTAAATCAGAGTTTATAGTTTTCCTCATATAAATCTTTTACATGTATTGTTAGATTTATATCTAAGTAGTTATTTTCTTTTCTTTTGTTTACAAATGAAATGTACCTATTTTTCATTAGGCCTTTCATCTTTGTAAGATATGCATTGATTTAGTCTTAACAGCCTGAAGATTAAGAAGGTATGCCTGTTTGTGGTCTAAATAGTTTAGACTGGCAGTTGTCTTTTATGTCTTGAACCCACATTTTTAGCAACTCTACATCTGTTCAAATCTTTGTATTTTTAATTTGTTATATGAAAAGTTAAATCTACTTAATGTCTACTTAAAGTTAATCTACAGTAAGAAGGTCCACTTCAGTTTTGTTTTGTGACAGTGTAGGATATTAAAGATAGATTCTTTAATAAATGAACGCATCATAGTGAAGTCTCAAACATTAAGTACTTAAAGCTTTTTATAAAATTTACTCCCATGTGGTCTTTGTCATTATTTGATATAATAAAAAGGGATGCTTATCCAAATGTCCACATTCATAGAGTTATGTATAAAATTAAATTATCATAGAAATAGAAAAAAACCCTTAAAAATAATTGGTATTTAGAAGAATATAACTGAGATCTAGAAATGTGGAGTGATTTTTATACCATAAAATGGAACATAATGGAAATTAGTTTTATTTACCTCTATACCCATTCTCTTTCAATAATGCAGTGGTACTCTCAAACTTTTCATACTTTCTTGTCCCTATACTTGGAGATGATTTAACATCATATAGGCCACTGGAAAATAAGTCTCTGTAAAATAGTCATTATACTTTCTACATGATTTTGGGGTACCTTTTAACCCCAGTGACCTTGTCTCAGAGAGGCCGTAATTTACATTTGCATATATAGTTTAAAAAGAAAGGTATATTCATTTAATCAAGAAGAAGTAAGAAGTAGACAGTGTAATTATATTCTCTTTTAGTATCTTTGGAGATCACAAATCATTGCTCTTCTCAACATGTATGAAAACAATTCATGAGGACACTGCCATATATTAAGCCTGACTTGGAGGGCTCTCATTATTCTGTACAGTTTGCTTAAACCAAATTAATTCATGGGAGCATTTGATGATATAAAGGCACTCAGAATGTACTTAAACCAGAATACTGAAGTCTTAGACTGTTTCTCAGTGAATACAGAAATACCACTATTCTCATTCAAAAAAGGTCCTGGTTTAGTTCTAGAGAATTGACACAATGGAATATGCCGTGGATGCCTATAATATTACTCCATTAGATCTGTTGTCAAAAAATTGTACTTTACATTATCTAGCTGCACACATATTGCATAAATTGCTAGGTTTTGAGATGACTTCTCTATTTGTCTTTGTGGTGTTTCATAATACTGTGCTAATGTAATGCACTGCTTTGTCTGCCCAGCTCTGTGTTTAAAGCTTTATTTGATCAGATTCTGGAAGAAATGCCTTGTATAACATCACATGTGTGTTTCCCAAGTAAACTGCTTGCATTTGTACTTGTGCATTTCTTATCCACTTCCTTTTTGTATGGCATTGGCATGCTTCAGAGAAAAGACAGTTTACAGTGTATTTGATTACACAGTTAGACATAATAGTTTAGCACAATATGCTGTAATCAGGACTACTCAGAAAAGCAATTTAGTTCTGATCTTGTCAAATTAAGTGTGTATTGAATATATAACTCACCCTCACCAAAAAGAGCTATTCTGAGGCAGTAGTGAGCAAAAGACAACTATTATTTGTTGTCATTATTTTCTTTTAAAGAAAAGATTGGTGAAATCAGTTGAACTGTCATGGGACTAATCTTTCAATAATCTACTTTTCTGTAACAGTATAGAAGAGGTGGTTGTGTGGATAATACTATCAAAGTAGAATGAAATAAGCTTGAAATAAAAAGTAGATGAAAGACAGATGATGTTTAAAAAATATATTTGGTGTGAAGCCAGAAAATATATTTAAAAAATGAAAGAAGGAAGAAAGAAAGGATAGTCATTGAGAGGAAGACACCTTATCCTTTTCTCGTCAGTGTTGACATATAAATGACAGCTATTCCAATGTTTGTCCCCATGATATGTATACGCTCAGCACTAGAGATTATCTCCTTTGAGCTTCATGCTGACTGAACCACAGTACCTACCCTATAAACTCCAACTCACAATGAAATAATCTGGCTATGATCACAAGTGGCTTTAGATATTTGTTCATTTCATTGCTTGTGTGGTTTTTAATTGGTTTCCTTTTTTCTTCAATTTTGTCTGTTACCACGTCTTAATAAAGATAAAAGATTTAAAATTAAGTTTATTTGGTAGCATATTTATGACATAATATCAGAAGTTTCTTGGGGAAGAAGCAAATAACAATGGGCTCAGGAATTTTCCTTTTCAAACTAAATTAATTTTGATGATTGTCAAATTATCAAAGTGTTAGGGAAGGAGGGATTTTTATACAATGTTAAAAGACGTGTGAAATGGTGTAAAGTTTATTGAGAGTAATTTATCGTTATTTACTCAAACCAAAAATTGTACCTACCTCTACCTTTTGATAAAACAGCCACATTAAATTTCCTTATAAAATATACTCATACACATTTGCTGAATACATGTGCAAGCATACTTATTATTACTACTTTAATGCAAAACAATAGTAAAAATCTAATACAACAAAACCATCTATCTAGTTTGTAAATAGTTAAGTAAATTATGGTACATCCTTATTATGCTACTTTCAGTATAAGTGAGGTAGGTCAGTCAGAGCTGTTAGGAAAGACGTATAAAATATATTATTCAGGGGCGCCTGGGTGGCACAGTCAGTTAAGCATCTGACCCTTGATTTCATCTCAGGTTATTATCTCTTGGTTCAAAGGATTGAGCCCCGCTCTGAGCTGACAGTGCAGAGGCTGCTTGGGATTCTCTCTCTCCCTCTCTCTCTCTGCCTTTCCCCTGCTCACACATTTGTGTGCTCTCTCTCTTAAGAATAAGTTTTAAAAGTTCTATATTATTCAGTGAAAAAACAAAGGCACAATTTAGTATGAAGTGTTCAGTCACTTTTATGTAATTAGGTGGCACCTCTTCAGGGATGTCATGATAATACTCAAATTTGAGCTCTAATTATATATTTCAACTTTCTATTATATCCTGCCAAAATTATAATATGGTATGCTGAGTTTAATCTATATTTTCTATAAATATGTAAAACATGGATAGATGACAGATAGACAGACTGACAAGCATACAATGAAATATAACATAGCTGAGGAGGAAAACCTTGGGCTACACATAATCTGCAAATTGTTTCATTAGATTGTAGAGACATAGTTTTAGGAATTGGAAAGTATAGTTAGTCTTGAACTATGTTAAACCCTCATATATGGTACCTGTCTTATTACAACTCAGCACATATGATTTCTGTTAATCAGTGGTGGAATCTTCTACAAAAAGTTTTTTTCTTATTTACCTAAAGAGCTTTTCTTACTATTGCAAATCAAAATTGTCAGTAATTTTGTGTAACAAAATAAATGTTATTTTGAAAATAGTAGACTAAAAGTATCAGATAACTCACACAGGCCCAACAGATGTACCATACATCTAGAGAATAGCATAATAGTATTTAGCATTTTTATCTCAAATTATAATATAAAAGCTTTATCTTCTCTCCTAGATGGGCTAATTCTTTAGGGAAGATATATGCATCTGTTTTGTTTGCAGTTATTGTATCAACTTGAATACTATTGACTCTCAACAAATATTTGGAGAAAGAATATTTTGATGATTAAAAATAATGACCTTGTTGGGACGCTTGGGTGGCTCAGTTGCTTGAGTGTCTGACTCTTGATTTCAGCCCAGATCGTGATCTCACAGTTCATGAGTTCTAGCCCCATGTCAGGCTCTGCACTGACAGCACAGAGCCTGCTTGGGATTCTCTCTGCCCTTCCCCTGCTCATGCTTTCTCTCTCTCTCTCTCTCTCTCTCTCTCTCTCTCTCAAAATAAATGTATAAAACTTAAAAAAATAAAAAAATAATGCCTTTTGCAATTGAAGGACAAATATCTCTGAGTGATCAACTATTAGTTTGTATTTTAGAAATTCTTCCCTAATATGAAAACACAACAAACTTATCTTATTCAACTGTTTAAAATAAATTGTGTTACTTCTGTTGTTGAAAGATTCTAATTTATTCTATTTATTGCTCCCCTTCACCATAGGGGACTCCTTCAAAATTGACTCTTTGGAGCTACCTCAACCCTATTGAATGTAAATACCTTTCATTTTTATCATTTTTTGGAAAGCATCTGTTGCCCTGTATGTAACAGTATGCAAGTCATTGCATAGCCCAGGGAAGCCTCCATATGATTTCTGTCCTTAGTTCTATACAGACACCTGCACATCTATTTTTATGGGAGTTAATGGCATTCTGCTCTCTTTGGCAGATATGTATATTCGCTGTTTATATCGAGACTTCCCTGGATCCTTCCATGAGTTTCCTCAGCTCCCACCTAGAAGGGAGAGAACGGAATCACTGACAAGTAGTCATGTTCTATCACTTGTGCTTTACTTTCTCTCTCTGTGGTAAGTTATTTTTTGAGAGCAAGTTGGATTATTTTTGAAGCTGCATAAACTATTTTAGGGAGCAAGGGGACCATTTGGTGCACTGAAGTAGTAATTTGCTAGTGGCCTAAAAGAATTAATGAAGCTTTCAAAGGCATATGACAGACTTGAAAGGATTATGCACCAAAAAAATTATTTTAACATAAATGAAAACATCAACTAAAAAGACATATGGTCGTTCAGAGGATGCAAATTAAAAAAAAATTTTCAGTGGAACAGACTTAGGAAGAAATGAAAACCCAGAAAACAAATTTATAAAGACAAGCAGAATTTTAATATAATTTATATAATATGATATGAAATAATATGATATAATATAACATAATACCATATATATTAAGTCCACATAAAGTTATTTACATATGTGATGGAATGTGTGACATAAATCATTTAAATCCTTCAATGATTTTTACATTATAAATTTCAGAAATCATCATGGAAGACTGTCATTTTTAATACCATATACACATATAGCTATGTGATATAAAGACAAAGTATGGCATATAAAATTATGTACACAAGATATTTTCCTAAATAAATGGATTCATTTTGTCAATAGACAAATTAATATTATTCGAAAGATGTCAAAATGCATGAAAAGAAAGATACTCTATAGAAATCTTATTTCTAGTATATTAAGATCATGCCTATTTAAGTTTTTTTTTAATTAATTTACTTAAATTCAAGTTAGTTAGCATACAGTGTAGTATTAGTTTCAAGAGTAGAACCCAGTGATTCATCACTTGCACATAACACCCAGTGCTCATCCCAACAAGTGCCCTCCTTTAATGCCCATCACCCATTTAGCCCATTTCCCCACCCACCTCCCCTCCAGCAACCCTCAGTTTGTTCTCTATATTTAAGAGTCTCTTTTGGTTTGCCTCTCTCTGATTTTATATTATTTTTCCATCCCTTCCACTATGTTCATCTGGTTTGTTTCTTAAATTCCACGCATGAGTGAAATCATATGATATCTATCTTTCTCTGAATGATTTATTTCACTTAGCATGATATACTGTAGTTCCATCCATGTTGTTGCAAATGGCAAGATTTCATTCTTTTTAATTGCTGAGTAATATTCTTGGGGTGTGTGTGTGTGTCTATATCTACACACACAAACACACACACACACACCACATCTTCTTTATCCATTCATCAGTCATTGGACATTTGGTGGACATTTGGGCTCTTTCCATACTTTGGCTATGGTTGATAGCACTGCTACAAACATTGGAGTGCATTTGCCTCCTTTGAATTAGCATTTTTGTATCCTTTAGATAAATACCTAGTAGTGCAATTACTGGGTCATAGGATAGTTCTAATTTTAATTTTTGAGGAACCTCCATACTGCTTTCTAGAGTGGCTGCACCAGTTTGCCTTCCCACCAACAGTGCAAAAGTGTTCCCCTTTCTCTGCATCCTCACTAACATCTGTTGTTTGCTGAGTTGTTAATTTTAGCCATTCTGACAGGTGTTAGGTGGTACCTCATTGTGGTTTTGATTTGTATTTCTTTGATCATGAGTGATGTTGAGCATCTTTTCATGTGTCTGTTAGCAATCTGAATGTCTTTTTTGGAAACGTGTCTATTCATGTGTTCTGCCCATTTCTTTACTGGATTATTTGTTTTTTGGGTGTTGAGTTTCGGGTGTTAGGTGTTGGGTTAGATTTTGGAACTAACCCTTTATCAGATGTGTAATTTGGAAATATCTTCTCCCATTCTGTAGGTTGCCTAGATTGATCATTTCCTTCACTGTGCAGAAGGTTTTATCTTGATGAGGTACAAATAGTTCATTTTTGCTCTTATTTCCCTTGCCTCGGGAGACATGTCTAGTAAGAAGTTTCTGTGGCTGAAGTCAAAGAGGTTGCTGCCTGTTTTCTCCTATAGGATTTTAATGGTTTCCTATCTCACATTTAGGTCTTTCAACCATTTTGAATTTATTTTTGCATGTGGTCTAAGAAAGTGGTCCAGGTTCATTCTTCTGTATGTGGCTGTCCAGTTTTCCTAGGACCATTTGCTGAAGAGACTTTTTTTCCATTGGATACTCTTTCCTGCTTTGTTGAAGATTAGTTGGCCATACACTTGTGGGTCCATTTCTGGGTTCTCTGTTCTTTTTCATGGAATGCCTACTTAAGTTTTAAGAGAGAGAGAACGAGTTTTCTATCTACAGTGTTTTCTCACAATAAAGACCTGCTTCTCACTTTTCTCTGGGATCTGTGCCTGCAAGTGTGATGTGCATGGATAGTATCCACAGCCTTCTTCACTTTTTTGGTCAGCCAAAGAATAAGAAGGAGACCTGAGGAAGGGAGGAAAGTAAGTTCAAGGTATTTAATTTTCTTGTTCCTCCCTCCTTGTGCATTTGGTTCTTTTCATGAAAGTTACCCCCTCTGTTTGGAGAAACCTCTCTGCGGAGGGTGCCTATCCCCAAAGAGAATTCTCTCCACACATCCCCCTTTCTTTTCGGGTTCTGGTGAACCTATGCCTTTCTGATTTTCCATTTCAGAGTAGAAGCAATAACTGCACCAACTTTTACCAACCTGGGGCATAGCTTTCTCTTTTGAGGTATACTTACATTTTGACTGTACTTTTAAAACTATTTTTATTAATCTCTCCTTAAATAATACCTGTTTGAGTGTACCATTTATTTATTTATTTATTTCCTTGCCAGGACTCTGACTGATTCAAGTTATGTTTCTTTTACCCTAGTGGTAGCAGAATTTATAGTGGAGGTAATAGAGACCTCATAGAAGAAAAAGGAAGGAAGGAAGGAAGGAAGGAAGGAAGGAAGGAAGGAAGGAAGGAAGGAGGGAGGGAAGGAGGAAGGGAGGGAGGGAGGAAGGGAGGGAGGAAGGAAGGAAGGAAGGAAGGAAGGAAGGGAGAGAGAGAGAGAAAGGAAAAGTGAAAGGAGCATACTGAAAGGAATATTAATGAATTTTTACTAAAGGTCTTCAGGAAGAAATAACAGGCTTCATGCAGGGCTCAAGCTCATTAACCATGAGATCATGACCTGAGCCAAAATCAAGAGTTGGTTGCTTTAACTGACTAAGCCACCCAGGCAACGCCAAGCCTTATGTGAATTGCATTTACAATTCTGATACATAGAGATGTGTCTGTAGTCCTTTTTCTCTCACTTTATCACTTTTCCACCCTCTTTCAACCTAATATTTACAATATTATTTCAGATCCTCAGAAAAACTAGGCAAGCTTTTCATTGTCTGAGAGGTGGGTTTTAGCCTTTTTGGACTCTGAAAATATTGAATCCTGCCTTTCACTCTACTACATATGTAAAACCAATTTACTTCCAGTTGGAATGGTCAGGTTGACTCACCAGCTCCCTTCTGTCCAGTTACCAGGGGAGAAAATTCATGTTTTCATTTAGCATTTCAATTTACTTTTTTTATGCAGTACCCAAAGATGATAAATTTATTATTTTAAAAAAATTTAACAGGATTCCAAAAAATTATATGGAATGAATTTACAAATATTGAAATTTTTCATAAAGACAACCTAAATTTTGGGTGTGATATGCTAAATAAAAACTCTGAAGAATAAATGGAGTTCAAAATGAGTAAATGGTATGTATGGAATATTATGGGTATTCTTATTGAAACTAGGAGACCAAAAAAGGCTGATACCTATTACTTAATATTGTTCTAAATATTAATAATTGCAATTAGGTGTGAATTAGAAATAAGAGATAAGACTATGAATCCTGGATTAGGACAAATATATAGGAAATATCTGCTACTGTACCCCGTATTCTTTTTGTCTTATCCATTTTTTTCTTTTTCCTCTCACTATCTTCTTTTAGGTTAAGTATTTTTAAAATCCCATTTTAATATATAGTATTTGTAATTTAATACTTTGTTTTACTTCCCTAGGGATTTCTGTAAGGTTTGCAAAATACATTTTTAACCTTCTCATTCTGTGTGGAACTAACATTAAACCAGTTCACGTAGAAATGTTAGAACCTTGCAACTAAAAGGTTGACTTATTTATGTCTTCTCTTTTTTTAAGTATATTTATTTTGAGAGAGAGAGAGAACAGGGAAGATGCTGAGAGACAGGGAGAGAGAGAGAGAGAGAGAGAGAGAGAGAGAATATCTCAAGCAGGCTCCACAGTGTCAGCATAGAGCCTGACATGGGACTTGGACTCATGAACCATGAGATCATGACCTGAACCTAAATCAAGAGTCAGACACTTAACTGACTGAACCACCCAGGAACCCCAACCTTTTCCCTTCGTTTATGCTAACTTGTCATATGTATGACATTTATGTACATTACAAACTGTACAAAACTGTGCTATTCCTTTGGCATTAAATAGCTGTAGAGATTTTTTCAATTATGAAGTAAACAGTATATATTTATATTATCATATATTTATCATTTCTAGTGCTCATTTTTCTTCTTGAAGGTTTGAGTTTTCATCTGGTGTCATTTCCATTCACCCTAGGGTTTCTTTTATTTCTTGTAGTGCATCTCTGATGGAAACAGAATCTGTTAGTTTCATTTTATATAAAATATCTTTATTTTACCTTCATTAGTGAAGACAGTTTTCACTGAACATAGAATTCTTAATGAAACCCTTTTTAGATGTGGATATATATAGTGGAATATTACTCAACCATCAAAAAATGAAATCTTGCTATTTGCAACAATATGGATGGCACTAGATTGTATTACGCTAAGTGAAATAAGTCAGAGAAAGACAAACACCATATGATTTCACTTATATGTGGAATTTAAGAAACAAACCGGACGAATATAGAGAAAGGGAGGGAAAAGAGAGAGAGAGGCAAACCATAAGAGATTCTTACTAGTAGAGAACAAACAGGGTTGCTGGAGGGGAGGGGAGCAGACGACGGACTAAATGGGGGATGGGCATTAAGGAGGGCACTTGTTGGGATGAACACTGGGTATTATATGTAAGCGATGAATCACTAAATTCTATACCTGAAACCAGTATTACACTGTATGTTAACTAATTAGAATTTATATGAAAAGTTAAAAATAAATACCATTCTTTTTTATTGTTTCTGTTGACAAGACAAAGGTCATTTGTATCCTGGATCCATTGAATTTAATGTGTTATTTTTCTCTGCCTGCTTTCAAGATTTTTATTTTTTTAGGTTTATTTATTTATTTTGAGAGAGAGAGAGAGAGAGAGAGAGCACACATAAGTGGGGGAGGGGGAGAGAGAGAGGGAGAGAGAGAATGCCAAGCAGGCTCCACACTTTCAGCGCAGAGTGATTTGGGGCTTGAATCCACAAACCCTGAGATCATGACCTGAGCCAAAATCAAGAGTCAGATGTTTAACTGACCCAGGTGCCACTCAAGAATTTTCTTTATATTTGTTTTTCTTCAATTTGACTATGATTTGAGTAGATGTCATTTACTCTATCTGCTTAGAGTTTTCTGATTTTCACTATTTCCATATGTTTGGAAGGTTTGGAGCCATTTGTCTTCAAATATTTTTCAGAGGCATTTTCTCCTTTTACTTGATTGTTTATTCCTTTTACACTATTATTAAATGTTTGGTATTGTCTTAAAAGTCATTGACATTCTATTTTTTCAATTTTTTTTCATTTTTGTGTTCTACCCTTGTGATGATTTTTATTGATCTATTTTCAAATTTATTCTTTCCTCTGTTATGTTCACATTTTGTGTGTGTGTTCAATAATTTTCTTTTGCTCATTTTTACAGGTTTTACTTCTCTAAGATTCCCTTTATGCTCATTAACTATGGCAATGCTTAAAATTTTATTTAGTTTAGATAAACTACCACTTTAAAATACTTGTCTGCTAATTCAGCATATAGATTATATCATGGTCAATCTTCATTGAGGACCTTTTCCCTTAGGTTGAGTCATATTCTTTTTTTTATCATTTGTCCTTTAACTTTGGATTATTTTTTTAATTTTGAAAATAATATTATGTAGAGATTCCATATTTTCTTCCATTCCTCTGAAAAGTATTCATTTCGTTTCTTTTGTAAAAGTTACCTTGGTTGGACTCAACTATAAACTCTGTGCCTCTAGGAAGGGCAATAACTGGAATGTTTCTTAAGTTATTTTAGTCTCAGCACGGCCGCTTAGTGTCTTCCCAGGGCATTCTTAGTTTAGGGGTGAGCTGGGATTTAAACAGGATTTAAATGTCAAGGCTCTCCTCTGTGACAAAATGGTCTTTTGAAATATCCTGTTTTAGTTTTCTCTTGTTATAACAAATCACCACAAATTTTAATGGTTTACAACAATACAAATTTATTATGTTACAGTTCTTAGGTCAGAACTCCAATAACGGTATCAATGGGTAAAATAAAAATGTTGGCAGGACTGAGTTCCTTCTCAGAGTCTCTAAGAAGAGAATCCACTTTTTGGTCCAGTTTTTAGAGTTTTGTCCACACTCTGTCATCTGTGTCCTCCCTTCCTCCATTTTCAAAGCCAGTGTTGTTGCATATTTCTGACCGTTCTTCTGTAGTCATATCTCTTTGACCATCACTAGGTAGGGCTGTCCATTTTGAATGGCTCATATGACTAGTTTGGGCTCTTCTGGCTAATCCAGGATAATATTCCATCTCAAAGTTATTAATCGTATCTACAAGTCCACTTTGCTATGTAAGGTGACATATTCACAGGTTCCAGGACTTGGATGTGGGCATTTTGTAAAAGGATCATTATTCTGCCTACTATGCTACAATATCCCATATGCATTTATGACAAGTTGATGTAGAAACACCCTCATCAGGAAGTGGGGTCTCCTTAATTTTGGACAGTTCTCTAACTCACATGAAAATTGTGATGGTTAACTTTATATGTCAACTTGGGATGCCCAAATAGCTGGTAAACATTATTTCTGGGTGTAGCTGTGAGGGTGTCTCTGGGAAGAGATTAACATTTGAATCAGTTGAATATAGAAAATCACTCTCACCACTGCAGGTGGGCATCACCCAATCTATTGAGAACCTGAATTGAACAAAAAGGTAAAGGCAGGGTGAATATGCTCTGTCAGCTGGGACATCCATCTTCTCCTGCCCTCAGACAGTAGTGCTCCTGATTCTCCTGGCTTTGGGCTCATACTGAATTACACCATTGGCTTCCATTGGCTTTCCTGGTTCTCCAGCTTTCTGACAGCAGATCTTGGAACTTCTAGACCTCCACAACTGGGTGAGCCAGTTCCTATGTTAAAATCCCTTCATACATATGTATTTGATTTTCTTTCTTCTGAGCAATCCTAATACAGAAGTAATGATACATAACTGCTAAAAGCAGATAATAACAGTTAATACAGCCTTTACCATTTTTGTTTGTTTGTTTGTTTGTTTTGGACAGAAATCCTGAGATCTCCATTTGTAGCCAACCTCAACCAACAGTTGTGTAAGTGACAATCTTTAAGATGACGTAAGCCCCAGTCACCATCTAACTGCAGCTGTATGAGAAACATCCAGGGAGAGTTGTTTAACAATACCCATTCAGCCCTAGAACTGTGAAGGGCAATTTTACTGATTATTGTTGTTTTTAGATGTTAAGTTTTAAATTTAGCCTTTGGCAGTAGATAACCAACACTTTCACAGGTTCTATTCTTTCTGGGTTTTCTACCCTTGATTTTTACTACTCTATTTACCCCAAACTCTGCCTTCTGATTCTTCAAGCCAGTAAAACTGCAGGTTTCTGTGAAGCTCTCTCTGCCCTGTATGTTGCTAACTATAGCCTGCTTTCAAGCCAAGTGCTGTGATCCATGAAGTGTTGTTCCTTTCTTTCAAGTGTAGAACCATCTCAACGTTCTGCCCACTTTTGTTAATTTATGAGTAGCTTCAGGTAGTTCTTTGGTTTCGGTTTTATCCAGAATTTATAGCTGTTGCCCATGTCCATTAGAAGCATCTACGTCATTGCCAGAAACAGAACCATTAATATCAATACATTTTTAAACATGCTAATTTGTCAAATTCATATTTTTAGATTATTTCAAATATACAGAGCAGCATGAGTGCTAATGTACTTACACATAAACAACCTCCTTTTCAGATTATCGAGTCTTCATAGGTTTATTATATCCAAGGTCTGATGATATATTTGCTTCAGACATTTTTTTTTTTACTCTTAAGAAATAATTCATTGAAGAGACATTTGAATCTAGCATTCTTTGACCAGACTTACATTTCTAGCATAAATCCTATATGGTACATTTAGAAATATACAGTATTAGATTAAATTTGTTAGTATTCTATTAGGAAATATTCATTAATATTTATAAATGGGAAAGCTTTTAATTTTACCTGTGTGTATGCATAACTAATTGGGTTGTTACAAAACAGATGGTAGATTTAGAAATAAATTAAATTATTTTCAATTTTTCTGTAAATTATCTCTACAAAGATTTAAATAAATATTAGTTAATTTTTCCTAAGAGATTTAATAGCACTTGACAGTATCTACGTTGGCTAGGTGCTACTGTAGTTAGTACATTTAATTTCCATTTAATTGTTTTCTGTCCATTTCTGTCTACTGCTCTTCATTTAAAATGTAGATATCTTGTCCACAGATTATTTTGTAAATGTTTTGTTTAGATATTAAGCATTTGTTGAGTCTCAGTTTTTTCTGTTCTTAATTTATATTTCCCGTCGGTTACATCTTAACTCTATATTAATCTTTTAAAATTTATTGAGGTTTGTGTCATTACCAATCATATGTTCTCGCTTGCTGAATGCTCTGTGTACCCTTGAAAAGAATGTGGATTCTCTTCATGTTGGTTGTATGGTGGAGTTTTCTATAAATATTAATACATAAAGCTGTTTGATATTGTTATTCAAATCTTTTAGCTTTAGGTTGATTTTGTGAGTAAGTTTTGTATCAATAGGATGATAAGAGATATGTGTTGGCATCTCCAAATATACTTGTACATTTGTCTATTTCTCCTTTTATTTCTCTCAGTTTTTTTTTTATGTATTTAGAAGTTCAGATATTAGGGATATATATATTTGGAATTGTCACAGTTTCTTGTTGAGTTGGCCCTTTTATCATTGTGAAATGACCCTCCGTATGCCTGTGTTGGTTTGAAACCCTCTCTGGAGCTTCCCTGATGTAATCTGAAACTGGCCGCCATATGCAGAGGGCAGGGAGAGAACAAAGCAAGAAGTCCACTCCAGGTTGTTAGGTGGCCATTTGCATAAGCAAAGGTAACCTAAACGTAAGGGTTGTCTTGGGCAGCAGCAAGATGAATGTACCCCTGCATCTGCCTGCCAAATCTGAAAAGTTCTGAAGAGGACTTATCTGGGTTAAGTCACCTATGTGCATCACTATCTTAAGGCCATGTCCTTGGAGCAGTAACCAGGAACAGGAAAGGCAAATGGAACCCACATTCCAAGGACAGGGGAGTTGGTGAGGAGCCTCCAGTCACCTGGGTCCAGCTCAACTGTCACATATTTTTCAGTGACCACCCCCACAGTATGGTAATATTTTTTCTTGTGAAGTCTACTTTGAATGGTATTAGGCAGTCACTTTAAATTTTCTGTAAATAGTGTTTGTGTGTTAACTTTTCTCCATTTTTCATTCTAGTCCATTTTATTTTTTATATTAAACATTTTCTTTTTTTTTAAATTTTTAATGTTTTTATTTATTTTTGAGAGAGAGAGAGAGAGAGAGAGCGTGAGCAGGGGAGGGTCAGAGAGAGAGAGAGCAAGAGAGAGAGAGAGAAACAGAATCTGAAGACAGGCTCCAGGCTCTGAGCTAGCTGTCAGCACAGAGCCTGACGCGGGGCTCGAACCCACAAACTGTGAGATCATGACCTGAGCCAAAGTCAGATGCTCAACAAACTGAGCCACCCAGGTGCCCCTCCTTTTTTAAAATAAACATTATTTTCTTATAATGAATTCTTACTTTCTCATACAATAAGACAATGTATACTTTTTAACAAGAATATTTAGGCCATTGTTTTTAGTGAGACTATCAATATGGTTGGCCTGAATGCTACTATTCCAATAATTTATTTTCCACTTGTTCTATTCTTTTTTAAGTTATTTCTCCTTTCCTGCCTTATTTTAGATTAAATATTTTGAGTTAACAGGGCTTTTTTTTTAAATTAACAGAGTGTTTTGAATATTTTATTTTTACTAAAGGCTTATTAGCTATAGTGGTTTGGTATTCATAGTTGTATTTCTTTAGTTGTTAGTCTAATCTTTAAGCTATGCATCTTTAACTTATCACAGTATTCCTTCAAATAATATTTTACCACTTTATGTTGAACGTAAAATATTTATGTCAATATATTTCCTCCTCCTTTCCTTGTGCTATTTGAGAGAGATTTTAGTTCTGCATATGATACATATTCTATAACACACTGCTGTTTAAAATTTATTTAAAAAACAATTATATTTATTTCTTCTTTTTTGTAACCTTTACCTATATCATCCATCTCCCTGCCACCTTCCCTCTGGAAGCTACCAGTTTGTTTTCTGTATTTAAGAGTCTGTTTTTTTTTAATCCTTTTTGCTATTCATTCATTTGTTTTGTTTGTTAAATTCCACATATGAATGAAATTATGTAGTATTTGTCTTTTTCTATCTAACTTATTTCATTTAGCATCACACCCTCTAGGTCTATCTTTGTTGTTGCAAATGGCAAGATCTCATTCTTTTTATGACTGAGCAATATTCCACCATATGTATGTATACATGTATGTATGTGTGTGTGTATGTGAAAATAAGAAAATGTGATGTGTGTGTGTGTGTGTGTTCTTTATCCATTTTCTTTATGCATTTACCTATCAGTGGACACTCAGGTTCCTCCATACCTTGGCTATTGTAAATGATGTCATAATGAACATAGAGGGGCCTGTATCTTTTCAAATTAGCGTTGTTATTTTCTTTGGGTAGATAGCCAGTAATGGGATTACTGGGTCATATGGTAATTCTATTTTAAATTTTTTTAAGAATTCCATGCTGTTTTCCCTAGTGGCTGCACCAGTCTGCAATGCCCAACAGTTCCTTTTTCTCCACATGTTTGCCAACACTTGTTATTTCTTGTCTTTTTGATTCTAGCCATTCTGACAGGTGCAAGGTCTTATCTCACTGTGGTTTTGATTTACATTTCCCTGATGATTACTGATGTTGTACATCCTCTCATGTGTCTGCTGGCCATCTGTATGTTTCTTTGAAAAACTGTCTATTCAGGTCCTATGCCCATTTTAATTGGATTATTTGTTAAAAATCTTGCTAAGACGTAATTATCTTTTAAATATTGAGAAGTGAAATAATACTTTTGCATGTATTTACCCAAACATTTACTACTTTGGTATTCTCTTTACATAATTCCGTGTTTTTTTCTGCTATCATTTTTTTTTCTTTAACATTTCTTATCAAAGTTCCTTTAACATTTCTTATAGTGAAAGTCTGCTGGCAACAAGTGTCCTTAGCACCGATCATCCAAAACAAGTCTTTTATCACTTTATTTTAAAATATATTTTAGAGGGAGCGGGCAAGATGGCGGAGAAGCAGGGAGCTCTGTAATCCGCGCACGCCCGCATGGATTGAACTGAGAAGGACTGAAGGGATAAAACTTGGATTTGCAAGTGGGGGAAAGAAGAAACAGACGCCAGAAAGCAGACAACCTCAAAGATGCCTGAGTGAGTGACTGTGATCTGGGAAATTAGGGGACGGGCGGTCCCGGTGGTGCAGGGGAAGGAGCCCCCGAGCCCAACACAGGGAGAGCGCGCTGTGCCCCGGAGAGACAAGGCGAAGAGAAAGAGAGACGGAAAACGCACCTAGAACATCTCTAAGGGAGGAAAAACTCGCCCGTCTCCCCATATATAACTGCCGGGCGCCAGGAGAGAAATCCATCCCATCTGGCCAGGAAATTCTTCCTTGGGTGCAACAGCAGCGGCATCCACTCCAAGCCGCACCGGGAGCAGCGGCAGCGACGGCGGCAAGAAAGGCGCCTTGAAAAGCGGCAGTGGCGGCGGCAGCTCCGCGAAAAGGGTGGCGCAAGCCGGGCCTGGAGGCCGGCCGCCAGCGGGAACGCATCTCGTCCCCGGTGACGGTGTTGAACTGCACGGACTGGGATTCAGAAGAGAGGCGGAGCTTAGAGAATACAGTTTGGCTCGC
>CM053572.1:121648487-121754533 GCA_028646485.1 Cryptoprocta ferox
ATACTACATGGCAATGAGAAAGAATGAAATCTGGCCATTCGTAGCAACGTGGATGGACCTCGAGGGTGTCATGCTCAGCGAAATAAGTCAGGCGGAGAAGGACAGATACCATATGTTTGCACTCATAGGTCTAACAGGAGAAACCCAACAGAGGACCATGGGGAGGGGAAGGAGGAAAAAGAGTTCGGGAGAGGGAGGGAGACAAAACAGGAGATACTCTTGAATACTGAAAACAAACTGAGGGGGGAAGGGGGAAAGGTAATGGGGGGTGATGGTCTTGGTGGAGGTCACTTGTGGGGAAGAGCACTGGGTGTTATATGGAAACCAACCTGACAATAAACTATAAAGTTTAAAAAAAAATAAAATATATTTTAATTGGATGTAAAACAAATTCAATATTTATAAGAATAACAAATGCATTATATGGACAAATTCTTTATTTTATCCCCCGAAAATAATATTGCCATCCCTTCTGGAGTGGGTCGTTTCTGTTTTTCATCAGAAACTTAATGTTAATTTTTGTTTGTTATTTTATTTTGTTTTCATATTGCTGAATTTCTTTGATGAATAGATTTTTTGGTTTTGATTTGCTTCAAATTTGGAAAAAAATTATCTTTGTACCCTGGTCTTCTTGGACTTCAATCACACATACATATAACCGCATGTTGTTGCCCCACAGATTACTCAGACTTTTCATTCTTTTTGGTCCTTATCCCTGTTTACGCTCCATGTGAATAATTTCCATTGCTTTTCAAGTTTATTAATAATTTATTCTTCAGAATCTTCTATGCTATTAATCATACCCAATGGGCTTTTTGCTCTATTCATTTATTTTAATAGCTTTATTGAGTTGTAATTGATATAAAAAGAACTGCATGTACTTAATGTGTGAAATTTGATGAATTTGGACATGCAAACGCCCCAGACACCATCACCACAATTAAGGTAACAGATATATCTGATTTTCAGAAATTCCTTCTTTCCATTGGTTGTTGCTTTTCATTTTGGATTTTTTTGGGATGTGTGTGTGTGTGTGTGTGTGTGTGTATAAAAACACTTAACATGAGATCTGTCCACCTTTTTTTTTTTTAAGTTTATTTATTTTTGAAGAGACAGCAAGAGAGAGAGATAGAGAGAGAGAGAGAGAGAGAGAGAGAGCGAGTGAGCACTAGCCGGGGAGGGGCAGAGAGAGAGGCAGACACAGAAACCGAAACAGCTCCAGGCTCCGAGCTTTCAGCACAGAGCCCAGTGCAGGGCTCTGAGTCACCAGCCGAGCCACGAAATCATGACCTGAGCTGAAGTCAGACACTTAACCATCTGAGCCACCCAGGCGCCCCAGAGATCTATCCACCTTCTTAAATTCTGAAGTGCACATTAGTGTATTGTTAACTAGAGATACTATGTTGAACACCAGAACTGTAGAACTTATTCGTTTAGCATAACTGAAACTTCATAGCCACTGAATAACAATTCCCCATTTTGTCAGCCTTCAACTCTGACAACCACTAATGTATTCTGTGCTTCTGAGTTTGACTACTTTATATAACTCATATAAGTAGAATCCTGCAGTATTTGTCCTTCTGTGATGGAATTTATTTAACTTAGTAGGATGTCCTCCCAATTCATCTAATTTGTTGTAAATGACAGAATTTCCATCTTTTTAAAAAAGCTGAATTATATATTTATATATATTATGTATGTGTATATATATACACACATAAGTTATATATACATTTGTATATATTTATATGTACACATATATATTACATATGTGTATGTATATATACATTTTCTTTATATATGCATCTGTCAATGGATGCTTAGGTTGGTAAAGCTGCAGCAATGAAAACAATATTGTACTGGCATTAAGACAGAGATATAGACCACTGGAAAAAATATAGAGCTCAGAAATAAACCCATGCATATATGGTCAACTGATCTTTGACAAAATTGCCAAGAACACACAATGTGGAAAGGATAATCTTTTCAACAAATGACATTGGAAAAACTAGATATACATATGCAAAAAAATGAAACTGAACCCTTATACTGCATGCAAAAATAAACATAAAATAAATTAAAGACTTAAACTTATGACCTGAAACTGTAAATTTCTTAGAAGAAAACATAGGGGAAAGCTTGCTGGCATTGGTCTTAGCAATGGTTTCTTGGATATGACACTATAAGCATAGGCAAAAAAGCAAATATAGCAAGTGGGGCTACATTACATGAAAAAATATTTTTCATTTTAGATAGTGAATTTGGATTTTTTAGAAGTTTTTCTTTTAAATGTCATGTGTATGTGTGTGTGTGTGTGAGAGAGAGAGGGAGAGAGAGAGACAGAGATGGAGAATGAGAGGAAGAGGGAGAGAAGGAGAGGGAGAGGGAGACGGAGAGGAGAAGGGTGGGGCAAAGAGAGACTGGGAATCCCAAGCAGGCTCCATGCTGTCAGTGCAGAACCCCACAAGAGGCTCAAACTCATGAACTGAACCATGAGATCATAACGAGTTGAAATCAAGAGTTGGACACTCAATCAACTTAGCCACATAGGCGCCCCTGGATCTTTTTTATGTTACATTTCCCTCTTCCTTATCCTCATGTATTTTTTTACCTTTATTTTACTTTTAATAGTTTTTTTTATTGTGTTGTCAACTTATTCTACTATATCATGTTTGGGCTTCTTTCTATTCTACTCATTTTTCACATATTCCTATTTCCGAGCATATCTAGAAACTTATTATTGTTGTTGAACATCTTCTGAACTTCTTAGACTTTCTTTAATAAGTGTTTGGTCCTTTTATTCTGGTTGGCTGTTAAGTTTCTTTTAGTTCTATATGATCATTTTGAGGCTTATTTTAATGTTTTATTAAGATTGTCTAACGTAACATTTACTCTATGAGTAATTTATCTTCATTACTTAGGCATAACCCTCTGGAGTTTCTAGTAAATGTTGTATTTGATTACTGAAGCCTTTGTGATCTGATGGGGACAGAAATAATTCCCAGCTCTTAGGTGACTTCTGGGAACAATTCAGCTCCTAGCTAGTCACTCTATTGCATCACCCTGTGGAGTTAGATCCTATACATGAATATCTTAATATTCAATAAAGATTCAGGGGAATGCAGACTTTTGAAGTTCTTTTCTTGACTATTTCCCCTCTCTTTAGATCTCTATCCCACCACCTGCGGCTACATCTATGAACTCTGATCTGTGTCTCCTCAATTTAGTAAGACTGCCACACTCTATTGATCTTCTTTCCTGCCCTGTGATTCAGAATATGCCTCCTGGCATGGAGCCTGGACAATCTTAGGTTCACCTCATTTTTCCTTTTCTCAGTACTACAGCCCCGTGCTCCCTGTTGTCTATGGTCTGAACACAGTTAAGTACATTTTAAGACAGAAGGACAAATTCAGTCCATCTTACTCCATCATTGCCAAGATGAGAGGGAGGAAAGGTAAACAAACATTTTTAGTTACTATCATAATTTTAAAATCTCAGTCTTTTTTTAGTTTCAAAATATAAAACCCATGAATATAATACATGGTCATGATAAATTCCAGGAAATAAATTGATGTTATATGTTCTTGAGATCAAATACCCATTTTAAAATTAGGATATCTATGCATCTGAATATTTCATCTACTAGATAAATACAAACATACCAATGTAAACAATACTTGTGAAATTTATGGTTTACTCTGTTATTTGAAATATGTAAGTCAGTCTCAGTCAATTAGAAAATAGTTAGGTACAGCCAAGGGTTTCATTTCTTCCATAGCAACTATATACTCCAACTCACCATTTTCTTCTTGTATAGACACAATCCAATTATAACAAAAATGCAGCAAAATTAAACAAAATGTATTTTCTTAAAAGGTTCACTTGAGAATTCAACAATTCTAAAATTTCATCTGTTAAATAAGACATAGCATGTCACACCTTTTGGAAAACTCTTGTGCCTGTAAAATAATTAACTGTGAGGTTTAAAACAATATTGACCACATAAAATTAATTTGCCCACTCACACACAAGTATAATTAGTTTTATCTTGTTCTAAGAGAGCACATTTTCAAACATCTAAACTGCACTCTAGCCACTGAATAATAAAGATGGCTTAATTTAGATAGGTTAATTTTTCTTCATTAATACATAATTATGATAATTAGACTTTGTAGATATCTGTCAACTTGGGGAGAAAATAGTAAAACTATAAATGAATATTTGAATATATAAAATGAAGCTAAACTTTGTTTAAAAACTGTCAAATGTTTAAAGAGTATAGTTTTTATATTAATTTAATATATAATTTTGATACTCATTTGATGAATAAGAAAACACACTTTATCATTTATTTAATTAGATGAACTAATCACTTTTATTGTATTTGAAACACAAAATTGTGCTGGACCTTTTACTGTCTCTCCCTCCCCACTCCTCCAGACTTTCATGGAGGAATTTATTATTCCCCCTTATCTTTCCTTAAATCATGTGTTCTTACCCCATACACACTCTCTCTCCCTTTTCCCAACTCACACACACACACTCTCTCTCTAAAATAAAATAAATAAAAGTTGTGTACTTGAAATCAAAAGCAGTAGGAAATATATCCTACTGCTCAATTCATTAGATCTTGAATTGTGCTTATTGGGTTCAAGTAATCACTAGAGAAAAAAAATGGATACCATGAAAACTTCCATGGTTCACATTATGCCCATTATTAAGTGAAAGAGTAGGGTGAGTGAAAATGTGTAGAAGCCCAAAGGTCAGGAGGATTAAAATCACACATAGGGAGAGTGCTGGAGAGAGAAAGAGAGAGAGACAGACAGACAGAGACAAAGAAAAGGAACTGGAATTCTATTTTGGCTGAATTGATTTAAATATTTTTCAGGATTTAGAAGAGGAGAAAAACAATGGGCAGCTGTGGTGTGGGAGAGTAAGAAAATAGGTTAGAAAGAATATTGTAAGGAGATTGGCTGTGATTTGTATCTGGCTGTGGTTTATAGTTGGACTAAATATTTCCTTAGAGCCCTAGAGACTTAAAAATTACATAAAATTTTGTTGAGCTGTTATTTTGTTTCATTGAATCTCTACAAAATATGCCTTCAATTTGATTATCATCCAAAGTTTTTTTTTAAATAGTAATGATTAGTAAAGATAATAAGTAAGTATTTGATAGATACGTTATCATATCTGCAAAAGTTCTGTACTTCAAATAAAAGGCGAGTCTTAAAATTTATACTCCTGAGTCTGTAAATTAATATGATATAGAAGGGGCTCCTGGGTGACTCAGTCAGTTGAGCATCTGACTCTTTATTTCACCTCAGGTCATGATCCCAGGGTCATGGGATAGAGCTCTGTGTTTGGCTCCATGCTGAATGTGGAGCCTGCTTAGGATTCTCTCTCCCTTTGTCCCCCCACTCCCCGATCTCTTCCTCTCCCCCACTCACACATTCACTCTCTCTCCAAAATAAAATGAATAAAAATGAAATAAAATAAAATGATACAGTAGAAGGTCTGGAAAGAACCTTTAGGAAGTATGGAGTTTTGCTACTAGATGTGTCGCTCATATCTATGACTTAAAGTAAGAAAATAAATAATCTTATATGCCTAGAAGTGGAATTCCTGGGTCAGAGAGTAGGCATGTGTTCATTTAATTTTTTTATTATGTTTATTTGTTTTGAGAGAGAGAGAGAGAGAGAGAGAGAAAGAGAGAGAGAGAGACAATGCAAGCAGTGAAGGGGCAAACAGAGAGGGAGACACAGAATCTGAAGCAGGCTCCAGGTCTGACCTGTCAGCACAGAACCAATCAGGGAGCTCGAACCCACAACCTGAGCTGAAGTCAGACGTTTAACCAACTGAGCCACCCATGCGCCCCTGCATGTGTCCAGTTTTATCAAAAGATGTCAAACAGTTTTTATAAATAATTAAACGCATTTACATTTTTACCAGCTATGTAAGAGTCCAGTGGCCTACTTTCTCACCAAAATGTAGTATCACAACTTTTGAAATTTAGGCATCCTCGTGCTTGTACTATTATCTCTGCATTTTTTGTTACACTTCCCTGATTTAATGATGTGAAAGAAGCATTTAACATAGGCCCTTGGATATTTTCTTTTATGAAGCACTATTCAAGTATTTGCCCATTATTTGTCTTCTTACTGATCTGCCTATCTGAAGATTGTGAAGATATTTTCTTTAAGCTTGCTCTTTGAAGTTTTTCAGTTTGACATTTACATTTAGGTCTCTAATCTATTACACATTTTTATACATCATCCAAAGTAGGTGTGAAGGTTCATGTTTTTCTACACATTTATTCAGGGATTTGTCTACCACCATTTGCACAAAACATTCCATCCCTAATATTGAACATATGATTAAAAGTTACAAAACTGAAAAAAAATACAGATTAAGATGTGCCATGATTTAAAGCAACAAATGCCGAGATGAGCCAGATTTTGGATTAGCAGACAAAGCCTTAAAATAGCTATGTTAAATGTATGCAAACACTTCAAGGAAAAAAATAATTATGACAGATTATTATATGAGGAATAGTAGGTAAAAATATACACTTAAGAACTAAGAAGTACAATATGGGAAATGAGATGTTCCTATAATGATCTTAATAGCAGATTGATGATAGTGGAAAAAAGCTTCAGTAAACACGAAGGCATATCAATAGATATACTTCAATCTGCAGAACACTGAGTAAAAAATAATTTAAAAAAAAAGGAGCAAGACATCAGTGAAGGACAGCATTGAGCAAAAAGACAAGAAGGTGGAAAATGGTTTTATAGAAATAATCACCTCAATTTTCTACATATAATAAAGTAGGAAAACATATAGAGGCATGAATCTCACCGAACTCAAAATAGCGTAGATACAAAGATGCCAAGGGGCATCATAGTAAAATTGGTAAAAGGCAAAGAAACAGAGAATATTGAATGCATCCAGAGAACACAAAATTTCCATCTAGGGAAACATTGATACACATGATGTCTAAAGTCCCATCATAAACAGTGAAGGCTAGAAAACAGTGTAATAACATCTTTAAAGTACTGGCAACAATTTTACAAATGTTATCAACTTTTATTCTACATCCAGTGAAAATTTATTATAAAATGAAGGCAATATAAACACATGTTCAGATAACTTTTTTTTAAATGACAGAATTCAACTCTGTGGTTAGCAGAATTGTGCTTCCTTGACCTCATCATGGGGTTTTAATTATATTACCTTACATGGCAAAAGGGATTTTTGCTGATTTTATAATCAGAATATTATCTCGGATTGTATGGGTATACTCAATGCAATCACATGTGCTTTTAAAAGCAACAGGAGGCAGAAGGAGAAGTTGGGGAGATTCAAAAAAGAGAAGGATTCAACACATGATTGCTTCTTTAATGATGGAGAAGGTCTCAAGCAAGAACTGGAGAGATGTCTCTAGTAGCTGAGGGTGAACGAAGAGATCAGCCTCAGGGCACTGGACTCTACATGAGTCTGGAAGTAGATTCTTCCGATTGAGTCTCCAGAGGACAGCACAACCTGCCTGACACCTGGCTTCTAGCCTTGTGCAACTCAAGCAGAGAAATGCAGACAAGCCAACTTGGCCTTCTGAAGCCAGAAGTGTAAGATAATAATTGAGTGTTTGAAGCAACTAAGTTGTGGTAATTTGTATGGCCGCAATACACAACCAGTATAGCCCCAAACAGAACTGTATTACAAGGAACAGTAAATGTAGTTCTTCAAGCTGAAATCTACCAGCTTGATTTAGATTTAGAAAGTAAGAAAGATCTCTGGAAAATACAAATGTGTGAGAAAATATAGAGGACTCTTTTTAAAGTTTAATTTCTTTAAATGACAATTTCCTGTTGACATCCAAATTATAAATTGTATGTGAGACTTACAAAGAATATATATGTAAAATATGATATAAATTGCACTAAGGATGGAATAGAATATGTTATTATACTATTGCCATGGGTGTTCAATCTCTTTCTATTACTTTATTATAATTTTCAGGATTATATCCTTTTGCCTACTTAAAGGTATTACCTTCTGTGTTTAGCTTTGTGTTCAGCAGTTCTATAATGATGTTCCTTGGTGTGGCTTTATTTCTGTTTATGATGTTTTGGGTTATGAGTACATGTTGAAGTCAAAGATGGATGTTTTTCTTCACTTTTGGAAAACTGTCATCCATTCTCATAAGATCCTCTATATCCTACTTTCTCCTCTTTTTCTAAGATTCTAATTCCTTATAATTATCGGAAACAGTTTCCTTTCACATTTTGTTTATATATGATACTCCCTCTGGTTTTACTTTTTTCTCTTCGTGCTTAAATCCATTCTTTTTCTTCTGTTCTGTATTCAAGATGATTAAATTCTTTCTTTAAGGGTGTTGATTCTAAGTATTAAACGTTTAACCTATTTTTTCGGTTTATGAATTCCATTGATTTTTTAAAAAAATAAATAAAGCTTTTAATATCTTTTCTTTTAATTTTGTAAGCATGATCCTTTAAAGTCTGTTTCTAATACTATCATTACTTAGAGGCTCAGATAACTTTTTAAATAATTTTTTTTCCTGTTTTCTTGGCTTCTAGTCATTTTCTTTGTCCTAGTCTTATTTCTGTGTGTATCTCATTTTATCTGAGAAATTGTTTTGATAATTTGTGGCTTTTAATAATATTTATTCCAAAAAAGTATTTACTTGTTTTCTAACAGATAGCTAGGCTAGTGGCACAAACACTTTGCATCACGATAAACTAATCTAGGATTTAGATCGTGGGGAAATGGGAGGCAGTTCCTTACTCCAAGTATCACTTAAAGCTTGCGTGTTTGCCCAGGTACCATTCCCCTTCCTGGGCCCTGCACTTTGTCTTGTTGGTATGGTGAGTTTACTTAAAACGTTGTTCACTTCTTGGCCTCTCGGTCATACCTTTGGAATGAGAAGGTGCCTAATGGTGTCAGCAGTTCTGCATACTGTACTTACTTTACTACATTACTCGCCTACAGGATGTGGCAGCTTTCTCATGCCCTGAGATAAATATACTTTTTATGTTGAAATCCAACTCTTCTGATTGTTCTCAGCAAAAGAGTTGACACATGCTCTGCATTCCATCATTTCTGGAATGATCAATTGGTTTTTAAATATGTTAATATTTGCAAAATGTTATTCTAGACAAATATTTACTCCTAAAATTTTGGCACACCACACACACACACACACACACACACACACTTGCACACACACTTAAATACTTTAAGTAATTAATTTTGGGCACAGAATGTATCATATGGTTAGAAAGAACATAAAAGTAACATTCTTGCAATTAAAATTTGATTTAGAATATTGCAAAAAATAATATCACTTGAATGTGTAAACAGGCTTTGATTATGAATTTCCACATAATCAACCTACTGATATTATTATATTTGTTATTCTGTACGTAGATACATGGGTGATAAACATAGAGAATTAAATTATAGTCCAGTAAATTTTAGTGAAACCAATAACCATTACAGAGCATATTGATCTTTAACTTCATTTTTCTTCAGTAATATTATAAACACTATGTACAAACAAATTTACTATGTAATAAGTCATTATATAAAAATAACTTGAAATACTGTCAAAATTGTCATATCATAAGTCTAATACATACTTACTGGGATCTCCTATCCTATACCTATGACTTGAGAATTCACAGTGTTAGTTTCACAACATATGCAAATATGCAAATTCACAGACATTACAGACCCCTGACATCCCCTAAGGGAGAAGTCAAAACCAATGTGGCCCCCATCTGTTCCAAAGTTATATGTACCTGGCATCATGAACCACAAAATTAAAACAATTTGTAAAACACTTGTATATAATTTCCTCTTCACTGGCAAAAAAAAAAGTAGAAAGAGAAGTAAAACTTTATATTTGTTCTATGAAAATTTATAGTGGGTTGAAGTTTACATGGAACAAATAATGTTGTTACTAATTTTACATTGTTAATTTATAATAGATTACCTAGGAAAGAGCCAAAAAATAAATTCTGTCTTTTAAGGGTATAATACTGGTTTATTTTCAGAAACTAGTTTCTCATTTACATGGAGTCAAATGCATTAATCTTTTACCTTTATTCATTTACCACTAAAGATTATAAAAATATTCTCCTATACTTTTAATGCCAAAATAGTCATACAGTAGACTTATTAATTCTATAATCATAGATTAATTGCTTAGATAGCTGTAAATGTATATTGAAACAAATTCTATAATTGTATAATTCAAAAGTAATGTACATGGAGATGCCAGAGAACCTATTTCCACTAATATTATAAATTCTTTTATACCCTGGCAATGAAAGTACTAATGAGGTATAAATATTTTCTTCATTTTAAAGACATTCTTGTTGATTAAGAACAGAATATATGCAGAACAATTTATGTCTTTTGCAGAATTTTTTTTTTTCTAACGGTACTTGGAATGGATTCCATGAGAGTAGATGAGCTTTTGCATAAGGGAGCTATAACCGATGACATTAATATATGTCATTTGGTTAAGAGACCACTAGAGTCATGAGGATGTAATGTATGCAAAACAGAATAATTCAATATTGTGTAAGAGAACAGAAAACATTCCCAAGAAGTTTTAATTCATATAACTGAAAATTCTTCTTGTAAAAATGTTAATGATAAACTAAGACAAAATTGTTTGTGTGCATAAAGTTAACAACAATTAAAAATATCTACTGATGTTAGCTTCATCCTAGTGATTACTTTTTGTATAAGTCCCCATGTGGTATTTACTGTGGCCTCTGGTTAGGAACCTGTGTTTGCAGCTATCTGACTGTGAGCACAATGATAGCAAATCACTTCTACACGCTCAATGCAAGCAAGATGTCAAGAAAAGAACTCTTGCATATGCAGTTCCGCTCAGATTCAAAGGATTTAAATCTATTTACTTTTTCAGCTGTGATCTAAATGATAAATTCTAAGCAAATCTCTCAACTGTGATTTAACTGAATGATGAAAACTTTTCTTGGGAGGAATTCATGATTTATAGAGCTTAGTACCAAATAAAATTTCTTGGAAGCTTGAGAATTAATCATTCTGAGTAGAATATTTTTTGTATAAAAATATGTACTTCTTTTCTCCCATGCTACCCCCAAGCAGCCTCTCATTGCTATCCATTACTCACTGTTACATACAGGTGCCTCCTGGCGTCAGCAGCTTTCACAGCACTGACCATAGAAATGTAAACATCCAATGATTATTGACTGAATATGACTGTGAAGAGCTGACTGGAGTTAATACAGTGAGAAAATGCATGAAATATATTCCCTCTTTCGGATCACCAGAGTATATCATTTTGTGCTACTTTCTATTCTGAGGGACAATTTTTCCGTGGTGGAAGAAGTTTTCATAATTTTTGTTTTAAGTCGAAAGGGAAGGAAATATGTCCTATATCACATGAGACTTCTATTTCTATCTAGTATAATGAATCAAATAACTGAAGTGGTCAATTTAATAGGTGTTTTCCTTTTGTGTAGTTTGGTATTTTCAGCAGATGTCATTTTTAACATGGAGTAAATTACAAATCATGTATGAACTTGGGGTAACCAGAGTAGGTGGCCGGAATGAGATGAATTGTGGTTTGTCAGGAAAGTTCCATGATCAAAACATCTCTCAGGCTTAGGCTTTTTGTTAGGCCTGTTATTGTAAAGATAAATAGTACATTTAAAGCTATATAGAGATTATTTACTCTTGTGCTAGCATTACAGATTAATAAATTATACAGATTAAGAAATTCTAAAGAGTAATTATAGGAACCAGTAACTACGAGAGCTAACCAAATTCATCCAGTTTGTGACCAGGCCTCTTTTTACTAATTTTTTTTGACAACTTCTCAGATTTGTGTTAAATAAGTTGATCAATTTTGTTATATGCTTTTCTGTTAGTTTTAGCAATTGTAAACTAACATTTCAGTTTACAACCAAATGCCACTGAGAGCTTTAGGGCATTGCAGTATAAAACTGATACCCTATGATTACATGTTTAGAAAGTAGTTTTCCAGAGTACAATATCCTGAGAGCAAGCCTTTTTAAGCTGAGCTTGATGTTGGCAAGTGTGGTTTACTGTGGGATAGCACTGGATCATAGAGTGGCCCTGTATTGAAGACCTCGACCAGATACTAGACTACCCCAAAGGAAAGGGGTGGAGGAGTCAGCCAGTATTAGAGAAGAACTCTGAAAGAACAGGAAAAACCACCAAGACAGTCATGGTTAACTTCTGAAAGCAAAAGAGACATAGAATTTTTAAAAGTATACACAAGGAGTATGGGGAAAAGTATTGCCAAAATATGAAGACCAAGAGGTATGTAGCAGCAAGATAAATCACAAAGGAAATTATAAACTCTATTAAGGTATTTGTATTTTTTTCTTAAGATATTGGGGAAGTATCATAATGTTTTAAATAGGGATTCATTTTTACATCATAGAAATATCACACTAATGGCAGTTTGTAGAATGCATAAGACAAGGCACAGGAAATGGTCGGGAAAACCAGATAGGAGTCTATATAGCAAGACTTCAAGGAGATATCAGCTTGAACAAGATATAACAGCAGGATAGAAAGATGTGGTTAGATTTAAGAAATGTTAACTTAGGAAAACAAAACAAAACAAAACAAAACAAAAGTAGGACAATGCATAGGAATGCATGTTTACATAGGTATAAAGAATGAGGAAGAGAGTCATGATAAATGACTCCCTTGTTATATTTCTGGCTTGATGGTAGATGGTGGAACTACTGAATAGAGGAACAAGGTGCAGACTTCAGTCATAGATGAGACAGACCTCTGCTTGACATTTAGTTTGTGACCACCTTTGGTGCATCCAAGTGGAGGTGATATAAAAATATTGAATTTTATTTTGGAGCTCTGAAGAAATCTTTGGCCTCCTAGTTTTGGTATTCATTAGGTTTGGGGGTATAATTAAAGCTATATGTATTACTTTTCTATGCTGAAAAACACATCATCAAAAATGTACCTGCTTAAAAAATGTCCATTTATTATCTCAGAGTTCTGTATGTCAGAATTTATGCAGGGCTCAGCTGAGTTCTCTCTCAGAGTTTATATCAAGTCTCTATCCAGGCTGAAAGAAGTTGTTGGGTTACTAGGGCTACAGTCACATCCGAGTGTCAGGGATCTCCTCTAATCTCCCTGGTTGTTGGCATAATTTAGTCTCTGAAGGTTGCACGACTGATTTGTTCACTATCTTCCCAGCTGTCAGTGGGCCTTCTCTCCATTCCAAGAGGTCATCCTCCATTTCCTTCAATATGGTCCTGTCTCTAGCAGCTTAGTTTCTTTCTACAAGGCCAGCAGAAGAATCGCTTTCATTTTGAAGTCAACTGATGAGAGACCTTAAATATATCTTCAAAATCCCCTTGGCTATGTAATATACTCAGAGGAGTGATGATCACTTCACAGGTCTGGCCCACACTCAAGGGGAAGGGTCTGGCCCACACCAGGAGGGCAGGAACCTTGGGGGCCATTTTTTATTCTACTTACCACAATATCTGTAGGGGCAAGTTCCCTAAGGGACAGAGAGCAGAGTCCAAGAGAAGGGAGTTAGGGAAGAAGCCTGAAAACAGTAACACTTAAGGAGGAATGATAGGAAAAAGCAATCTGCAAAAGAGATTATGGACTGAGAGAATAATGTGAGAAATATGTATGACTAGAACCTTGGCCTTATGCTCTTAAGGCTATTAATTAATCACTGTTACTGCCATGACTTTGTGCCTCATTTTGTTGCACATTCCATAAAATTACCATGGTCTCGCCACTAAATTATGACCAGTATTTGTGCAAAATAATATTTTGGTTATAATTTATAAATTAACTTTTAGAATCTCAAAGTATTGTCATATCAGATCATGACTTCAGTCTCTTTAGACCATGAAAAACCTGGAGTTTTTGACAATTTATGTCAAAGCACTTCTGTAATGGGGATATATTTGATTGCCTGTTGAAAGTATATATAGGGACTTGAGCAATACACTCAAAATCTGAAAGATATAGAAACTGTATTGATCCCTGTCATTTGTGGATCAGTCCACAGGTAATATATATTGTTCTCTTATGTTTTATAACCTACTCTACTGTTTGCTCGTGAATATATTTAATCCTAGCTGTGAGACCAAGATCCCAGAGAGCACACATTGCATATTCCTCTATTTGTGCCTATATGTAACTCAATGTCAAGAAAAGATTAAGTATATACATGTTGAATAAACAAGTGAAGGGAAGAAAGAGTGATTTCACTTGATAATACTACCTCTAATATATTTTTTGTTTTGATTTTTTGAATAATTAACATGTTGGTTTAATTTTGGATAAAATAACATGGATATATATATAAGTGGACTATTTTTTATAGAATGTTGCCACTGACAATAAATGGACTCTTTAATGCATTGTTGAATTTTGAGGACATTTTATAGAGTTTGTCTCAGAGAAAAGATTGACCTGAAAAAGTGTCCATAACAGCTGATATCTGCTCACTGCCACTTCACCTGGGAAAGAAAAGGTCCATTTGAACTGACAGAAATGGATGCAATGGCCCAAATTAGTAAAATAAGGCCAACTTAACTCAGGTTAAAAAAAAGTGTGTTTTTTTTAATATAAAAAGGACTTTTTAGAAGTGAAAAGGAAGAATAAAAAGTTTAAAAAATAGGAACCAAAATACAATTAGATATATATCTAAAGGTTCACAAGAATTCAGAAAGAAAAATTTATTATATATCTCTAGAAAATACAAAATATCAGTCAGAATTAATACAATGGAACTGTACTGTTAGATGTTCATAAAAGTCTGTATTTCAAATTCACAGAAGCTAGTATCATATTTATAACAAAATAACATTTTTAAGTGTGCAAACATAAGCAAAATAAAGTATATTTATTGTTTAAAAAGTTTTTTTAAATTTTTTAAGTTTTTTAAAATTTTTAATGTTTAGTTTTGAGAGAGAGAGAGAGAGAGAGCAGAGAGACAGGGAGACAGAATCTGAAGCAGTCTCCAGGCTCTGAGCTGTCAGCACAGAGCCCTATGCAGGGCGTCAACTCACGGACCATGAGATGGTGACCTGAGATGAAATTGAGTGCTCAACTAACTGAGCCACCCAGGCGCTGCTGAAGAGTTCTTTTTAAAATTAAAAAAAAAATTAATGTTTATTTAGTTTTGAGAGAGAAAGAGAGAGACAGACTGTGAGTGGGAGAGGGGCAGAGAGAGAGGGAGACACAGAATCTGAAGCAGGCTCCAGGCTCTGAGCTGTCAGCACAGAGCCTGATGCAGGGCTCAAACTCATGAACCTTGAGATCATGACTTGAGCCAACGTGGGACACTTAACTGGCTGAGCCACCCAGGTGCCCCATTATTTAAAGAGTTCAAAAAGCTAACCTAACTCATTCAAGCAAAGTGTTAAAAAATATTAATGATTATGATGTACTAGTGTTAATTTTTAATTATATGATACACTAATTAAAGTAATTGTTTAACAGATGAAAATGACTAGTGTTACACATTCTGCTTCATATGTACTAGTCATATATATATATAAATATATTCAAATATACGAAGAAATATATTAAATATGGCTGGGTGGTGGCTCCAATAGCACACTAAACTGCTTCTGAAATTATTCTTCAACTGGGTACTGGGTAAAATCTGTTTCTTGTGAGTCTAATGTGACAGTTCTACATTCCTCTATATCAGTGTCAAAGAACAAATAAAATTATCATTTACCTTACATGACTATTGCCTTTGATTTCTATATTTATTTTGTTTAACCCCTGATTTGTTTTTATTTCTTTGTATTATTGCTATAATAATTTTGCAAAAAGAATTATGCTAAACCACCTACTTCAGTTTTATTGGTTCTTTTATCTTTGAATAATGCACACTGGTTAAAAGACCAATTTTATCTACTCTGTTCTCTACATTTGCAGTTAGGCGTGGAAAACAAGAAAAATCATGTTATAATTTTTCCGTAAAGTATACCTTCATATTTCTGGACAGCAGCATTTAAAAGAAAACCTACAAATTCTCATATAGATTTGTGTTTGAATCCCTATGGATAAGTTTCATCTTTCTTCAGCAAATATAGTGATGTTCATTCATTTAAAAAAGCAAACTGGCAGTTATTTATCAGAGATTGCACAGATACAATTGAAGGAAGGGTGTTCAACTCTCCTCAATAAATGTAATTATCTATTAATGAAATAGAACAAAAATTTTATGAAGTTAGAAATGCTATCAGTTTCCTTGAAGAATTGTGAAAAACAATATTTGTTGGTGATTCTGAAGGGTTATATCTTCCCCAGGAGTTAAGAAGTTCTTTGATCTCTTAGGACTAAGAGATTAGTCCTAAGGTTAGATCTTGGTCATCTTCAGTTGTGTTGCCTCAACAAATTCCATAGTGCACTAGCATTTATATAACTGATGGATTTGCCTTTCATAGAAATAGACCAAATTCTATATAATCTATAATAAATGTGTATGCTGTGCATACATACAATGCTCATATGAACATTAATTGTTTTTTCTTAAGTAATACCTCAGGTGTAGTTTAAAAAAGTTTTTTTATTGTTTATTTATTTTTGAGAGAGAGACAGAGTGTGAGCAGGGGAGGGACAGAGAGAGAGGGAAACAGAATCTAAAGCAGGTTCCAGGCTCTGAGCTGTCAGCACAGAGCCCTATGCGGGGCTCGAACTCATGAACCGTGAGATCATGACCTGGGCTGAAGTCAGACACCTAACTGGCTGAGCCACCCAGGTATCCCTCTCAGGTGCAGTTTTTAAAAACGATTTTGAGAGAATCAATGACAAAATTTTCATTTTAAGACTATGAATTAATTATATTATTTTGTTATGTACTAGTATATTATACTGCTGCATGTTACATCATAATATAATTTATATGTCTCTAAAGGGTTAAAAATTTTCACTAAATTTTAAGTAATTTAAAGAAGTTGTGGCATTCTATGTATTCCTTAAAATGTCTTTTAAAAATAATCCTTTCTCTGTACAAAATATTTCAGAAATTCCAGTAATTACAGACATATTTATGGTAATAAAAACAGTGATGACACTTTATCTTTGATGTTTACTTTTCTGTAATTACATATATCATGAATTTTATCTAAGAACACATTGGCATTTAGTTCTACAGCTCTTTACTCATACTTTCTGTGTAATTTATTATAAAATATAGCACTTATTAATACTACAGATAGATGACTTTTATTGGTAGTATCTTACAAAATGTGCTTTCAAATTAGATATTTCTAGGCTAAAAGGTTGCAATTTGATGACAAAATTCTCTCAAAGAAGAACTGCTTTTAGACTATTCCCTCTATACTGACATGGTTCCATGTTCATAAAATTTTATGAAAAGTAGAAAAGAAAACCTCTATAAATTCAGTGTAAGAAATGATCATAATGACTATATAACATAAAATATAGTAACATTTTGGTCATATAAAATGTAACTACAGAAATTATATTTTACAAGACAAATTTATATTAGAATTTGGATCCATATGAAGTTGGAAAACAGTAGCTCTTCTATTGCATTTCTCTTTAATGGTAAAGATGAAATTTATGGGTTTACTAGTTTACATGGCATTCTATAGTTGTACGGACTAGTCTTTAAAAGTGTGTTTACAAGGGCTTAAAAAGTGAATCACTCAAGAAGTATAGATTTTCTTCTAAATTTTTTTAAATATTTATTTTTGAGAGAGAGAGAGAGAGACAGACAGTTGGGGAGGGGACAGAAAGAGAGGGAGACACAGAATCCAAAGCAGGCTCCAGGCTCTGAGCTGTCAGCACAGAGCCTGACACAGAGCTCGAACTCACAAACCGTGAGACTGTGACCTGAGCCAAAGTCAGACGATTAACCAACTGAGCCACCCAGGCGCCCCAGCACAGATTTTTTTTAATGACAGAATATTCATAATTTCTTCCTCCTTCCCCTTTGACATTGCTTAACTTTTACATGTACTATAAACAATAAACATTGTTGCTATTATTGCTTTACACAAAAATATGTTTTGTATCAATTAAAAATAAGAAATAGAAAAGAATATATTTTACCTTTATTAATTCTTTTTTCAAAACTCATCCTTTCTTTATGTAGTGCAGTATAATCTTTCCCATTCTGCCTGGTAATTCCATCTAAGATATCACCAGTTCCAGATTGTAGCGAAGATTTTAAAATAAGAAATTTGCTTACAAAAAAGTAGTAAATTTTGTCTGCTCTCTGCAGGTCATTGTACTATTATTTGAATCTTCTCAACGAGTTTGTTGCATCTTCTAAGGCCGGGTGATATTTGATGACAAACATACTATAAAATTTGTATATAGAGATTGTTCAATGAATTCAGCATTTGGAAGGTAAATATATAAGATACAATGTCCAATCTGCTATCAGCAAATCTAGTCTGATTATTTTGAAAGTGGGCTTTGCTCACTTTCTCTCAAATTACATTTTCAGCTTGCTTAAGAAGCATCTTTCTCTGTTTCCTGAGGTCCTTGTTATATTATTCTGTATCTTTTCACTTAAACTTTCCTTTAAATATTTGTTATAAACAAGCCATGACCTTTTTCCATATAAACTCTCTATGATTACAGAATCCTCATTGTCTTTAACTACTAAAGAGTACGAACTTTACCAATTGTTTGATCATTTAGTTCCTATCGCACTGATTCTATGGTTCATGCAGCACACATGATTAAATATTGTGTTTTTTCCTGCTCCATTACCATTTCTTAAGATAAAATATAGGAGTTGATACATACTGTGTCTCTGATTGATTCTTTGAAATTATCATTACCCCTCTTAGTATTTAAACACCCTTTCTTTTGAAGTTCACACCAACAATTTTAATGGCAGTGTTTTAAACTATTTTGATATTATCCAGCCACCTCCTTTCATTATAGTCAATTATTAATGAGCTTGATTATGATTTCCCACTCAATATGCCTTTCAGAGGGTTTTTACTTTTGAGAGGGCTAATCACTTGTTTTGGGTAAAACCCGACTGCTTTATTTCATTGTTATCTTAGATGACTGGACATTGGAGGGAGAAAAAGTAAAACATCTCTGTTATAGTCAATGACAAATATATTCTCTCATCATATTTTGACTCTTGTTGACTTTCAGAAATCCCTTTGTTAACTGCAAAATGATGGCTAACATTCCAAAAATAGTTACTTCATAAATTTCACCCTGTCCTCAATCTCACAAATCCATCCACCTTCCTAACTCTGCATAAAAATTTTGCTTTACAAAGAATAATAAGCTCCTTATTACAAAGAATAATGAGTAAAGTATTCTCAAACTATACTTTCTGTACCTTACCAATATCTAGAACTTTCACTTACTGTCTTTTCCATTAGATCTTTCCATGGGAAAGTAGTGGTTAAATTGTGTTCCACATAAACCATAGCAATAGTCCCCTATTACTACTCCTAGTCAAATTGCTCTTTTCCAATTATAATTTATGTCCTCCTTTTCTATTGGATTATCCATGTTGTTCCCTTTAGATGGAATTTTCTTTTTCCTTGTCTGATTATACAAATCATACCATATAAAATATCTCACTAAAGCCACCTCTTCCATGAAGCCTTCTGTGATCCTTCCAATTGAAAGATGTCCCTTTATTCTCTGAACATAGATTGAATATTTTTTTCATTTTGCTTATTTTACATTTAAAAATTCACATGATGCTTATGTATACAATTAGATTTAAAAGCCTGACTCTATGCCTATCATGTATCTTCATCAGCTGATATAGTAATTTCCCTTCAGTATACTATCTACCTTTATCAATAAAATGTGAGTGAACAGTCTTGTGGAAGAGTGTTTCTAAATTGCTTTTCACCATAAAAAGATCTTAAATATTTGCAGGTATATAGCTTGCAAATGGCATATGCAGTAGCCGTGGCTTCAAATTCAAAATGTGCAATGAAATTATTCCAACTAAGATTTAGAGTTTGGATGTTAATTGGACTGATGATTAATCTTCCATTTTGCAAAGCTTAATAACTACTTCATTCTTGAATGATAGGAATCACCTTATTGCTGTTCAATTGGTTAAAAAAAAAGATAAATGGCTATAATTTCTTATCTTTCATGAAATTCTTTTTGGATTTAGATCCAGAGAATTACACAAGAGCCAAAGATCATTATTTTGGGTCGAAATTTAGCTTGACCACAATGTTTTAGTATGTAAAAGAGGAGTCCACTTACCCTTACTGTGTTCTACCATTAACAAGACTAGAAACCAGTTACTGTGTCTATTGCATATTAGACTTTGATGCAGGTAATTTGCTTACTGTGACCAGTAGAATTCTACATGGTCCAGGAATGACTCACATCTTTATGTAATTCCCTCCCTTTGATTCTCTCTTTGAGTGTTGAGTCTGTGAGTATTATGGAATTTTAATCCTGTGATTATATCACCTTATAGGACCAAGATGAGGGAATTTTGATGATGCAGTTAAACAGTTTTATGCCTAGGACTGGGTATGCTTTCTGATAAGCTTTTAATATGTGAGGAGAAGAAAGTTCATCTAATTAAGAATTGGGTTTGGTTTGAGATTTATGATTTATATAATTACTCTAAGTTCTCTACACAGTCATTAGTGATACTGCATTTTGGGTGAAGATATTTGCCAAGGTTCTTTTTTTCTTCTCTCTTCTCTCCACTCTTTTCCTCTATGCTCTGTTTTTTTTTTCTTCTTTTCTCTTTTATTCTTACTTTCTTAGCTTTTGGCTCTGTGCTGTGCTTCTGATTAAGACTTCATCTTGGTGATGAATGTGATCCTGGTCTGTGGTGGTGTAGTCTGTCCAGTACTCCCACCCCTTCCTGGAATAGCTCAGAGTAGACTCATGTGTCTGCTCAGTACCCCCCTCCCCCACCCAGAGGTACAATGCTTTTTTTCTTGATCCCTTCCTTGAGGTGCAGTTGGTTTACATCAGTGCCCTAACATGACAATGTCATCACCCTTTTGCCAAGAATTTAAGACTTTCAAATTGCTTATGTTTTAATAAATTGCTCATGTTTTAATAAATTGTTCATGGAAACTCTGCTAGCAGTTGATAAGGGTAACAATGATCTTGCCACACAGAGGGTGATAAAATGGCTTCTAGTGATACTGATCATAAGAATCATAGTACTAATGTGATTTATTTGTTATTTCAGCTTTTATGCTGAAGGGAATACTTTACATGTACTTCACCTGACATCCTGTTTTTCCTGTTAAGCAGAATTGTAAGAAATGTTATCTCTTTAAACGCTGTTCTCCCTAATAGGGCTTATCTTTATTCTAAATCCAGATATGCTGTGGAAGTCAGCAATGAGCTGTCCACAATTACTTGATTTTGATAAATATTCTTCATAGAATCCAACTTTTATCCAAGCAGCCCTCCCACCATGTTTAAAGGAAAGAACTGATAACTGTCTCTCAAAATCTTTATCCTTCCCTCAGTCCTGAATGCATAAAGGAAACAAAACATTCTCCTGAGATTTTTGTTCTTTGAATTTTAGGACAATGAAAATTCTCTCAGGGGTACTGCAGCCCATGGCAATGAATCAAATCATATATTAGAACCTTAGGGTTTATGCTGGAGATACTGTCACAACACACCATGAGATACAATGAATACTACCAACAGATTAGAACATTAGAAAATTGGCAAAGAAGTCAAACTATTAATTGTTTATTTTTTTACATTGGTCACCAAGAAATAAAAGAAAAGGAGTGACTTCCATTCTAATTCTGCATTAACTCAACCTAGAGACATTATTTGAAACCATCTAGATGGCTGAGAAACATATTGCTGCTGTACTTTACTAACAGTTGAAATCAAAAGATATATTGGAATTCATTTAGAATGTGTCATTATATTGGCTCAACCTTCTAGCTACTAAGTGAGCTTCTTACACTGCTTGTTCAGTGGTTGTTACAACAGGTCATTAAATACGACAATAAGTCACCTGGAAATTATGCCCAGGGGGGGAAAGAACACATTGGACAACCCTATTCACCCTATCAAGTAGCTCACAATATAGCTTCCTCTAATATCACCTTTAACAAATGAGTTACTTTGTAAACATTTTGTTGGATTTACATTTTTGCTGACTTCATTTCCACATAAATAATGGTATAATTCCTCTTGTAACTCTCCTGTAATGCATGTTCTTTAGACATGGAGGAAGTAGGGCACAATGAGGAATTGGGAGTGGACGTTGAGGATATATAATGTTTACATTTCCTTTATTTAAAAATAATTTACTTTTCCTTTTGAATTGCTTTCTATATAGTAAAAAGTGGGCTATCCATTTGATCCTATTCATAGTTATTACTAAATAGTAATAGTATTTCCCTGTTCACTTATATTTCCTACACACTGTATTTATGAGGGGGTTAAGAGGTATATACTAGTTATAAACTAAGGTCATGGGAATGTAATACATAGATAGCATAGGCAGAACAGTCAATAATATTGTCATATTTTTGACAGATGGTAACTAGACCTATGGAGGTGATCATTTCTGAATGTATAAAAATATCAAAGCAATATATTGTATATCTGAAACTAATATAATATTCTATGTCAATTATTAAACAATAAATTTTTTTATTAGAAAAAACTTAAGGAGACTATTTTGAAAGAACATGTCAGCTTTATATTTCTATAAAGTATATCCAAATTTGTTTATAGATTCTTATTTATCTTGGAAAGAAATAGAAGAAATTGTTTCAACAAAGATATACAAATTGCCCCTTTTATATTATTATGTCTCCCAATATCTTATTTTTTTATATACAAGGTTATTGCCACCTTTATGGTTCAGTAAGTGACTGCAGCCTTATTGGGAATTTCAATAAGGACATCAAGGGAACATCTAGACTCACTTGAAACCATAGTTTCATTCATCTTGGAGTAATAGACAATCCATCATAGAGGCTTGTCCTGCCTGACCCCAATATATGTCTTGTCCTGGGAATTGCTGATTGGCCTGGTAGTTTGTCTGAGTCACTTGCCATTCTTAGGCAAAGCTATAAGGACTGATAGAGTTATCATCTATAGAATAATATATAAGACATAAAATTAATTTTTACCTAATTATTGCGATCTTTCCTGTGTTGTGATTTTAGAGATGAAAATCGTGACGGTGAATATTAAATATCTATTAGAGAAGCAAAAAAGTAAAATAAAGTTTAAATTAGTTGAATCAAAACTTCATTTTTGTTGTAGGTAACTTACCATATTATTGAATTTAATCAAATTATTATTTTCTTCAGAAGGAGCCAATTTAAGTATAACTTTTGAATGATTATCAGGGTTAAATAAATAGACAAGTACTGTGAGATAAAACAGAGTTTGAAGGTCTAAATTATTTGCTGTGATCACAGCCACTAACAACAAAGTTCTCTTCTTTGCATGATTAGGCAGAATGCCATTAAAACTATTCTGTGCTAAATGAAGTGGATTTTTATTTTTTTCTTTCTGGCAAATGTAATTTAAGTCTGATGATTTAGTCATGAACAAGCAAAATAAAAAGACAGAAAATAACAATAGCAATGCATTAGCATGCATATTTGTGGTAGTTCCACTCATCATATTGTGGGTAAAACTACCAGAATATTCCTTCATTTTGTGTCATGACAATTGAGTGTCATTTCCTTTAGACAGAACAACAATTAGAGAAGCATGCCATGCTAATCTCTGCTTCAGGATAACTGGAAGAGACTTAAAAAGCAATAGAAAGAAACTCCATTAGGTAAGATGGTTATTTCTGGGGGGAAAGACAATTCAATTGATTTATTCAATGTAGTGAAAAAATTGAGTTCAGTAGGAGTGTGAAGGGGCTGTGTTACTTCTAACACAAAAATAGTCTAGGGTTGACTTTTTTAAGGTAATGGACAGGAGAGGGCCATCCCACCATAGCACAGAGTGACAAAGCAAAGAATTCAATCAAAACTCTGGATAACTTTATTAAGGTTTAGTTGTAAATGTTTAAATCTTTAAAAACATTGTCTAAACAAATAAAAATCTAGTTGTCTCACCCATTTAGAAAAGACTATTCTGATAAAGAATGAGAAAATGTTTTTCCCAAATGTATCTAGGGCACAATTAATATAGTCACAAACCTTGGTAAGTTTCTCTTAAAGAGTTAAAAATAAGAGAAGATATTTGATCATGTGAAGTGATGCTTCAGGGGTCAGGAGGTTTGTGATGTTTTGGAATACTTTATAAATTACCAGAAATCATCAGTTCTAAAACTGGGATCAAGGAGGTATGACAATTTCATGAACTTTTATAAATGCATTCAAAATAAATTATAGCCAAAACTCTAAATTTGTCGATTGAATGCTTAATTTCATTCCCTTCAGAACATGATTTTATTAGAAATGCCATTGTTAATATAGCACTTAATAATAGCATATATGCTTAAAATTTCATTTGATACCATATTAACAGTTCTCAAACTGTATGGAATATATTTTATATCTTTGAGATTTCGTTTGAAAGTTTAGGTTTCCTAAGTCAAAGGAGGTTGAATATAACTATGTAAATAGGATCCAGCTGAATGTTATATGTTCTCCCTTTATTCCCAAGGGTCATATTCATGACATAGTGCTGAATTTATGTTAAAATATTGTTCTGAGAGGAGTGTTGACATAAGATAATGTGATTTATGCTTCCCATCCATCATATTGACAGATTTTAGACAGATGTCGCTGTTTGTCAAACATGGTACAAAACCAGGCAAAACCCTATAATATCATAAAAACTATTTGCCTTTATCACCATCTCATCCATCTTTCATTTCTATGAAAATTTTAGTGTTAGAAATAATGATTGATTCAATAGGAAATTTCAAAATATGTTTTTGTTAAACAATTTTCTCCTGAAGACACTTAACACTTGTCACTCAGTTGTCATTCCAATAAAAAGTGGTATTTTAATTTCAGTCAAATAAACATACAAAATGTATTACATATGAACAGAATGAACAAGTTTGAGGGATTTTGTTTTAAATAAATGAAACAAAGTAAATACCAGGAAAATAAGGTCAAGTGAGTAATTTTTTTTTTGACAAACCTTAAATACTAGTGATAAAATAGGAACCTTTCAAACTTGCTAAAATTATTTTCAGTGTGTTCAGACTGCATTTTATGTATGTGGGTTGACTCTTTGTTATATGTGTGGATATGCATTAATAAATCACCAAATGAGTGGAACGGTATTAGGCCTCTGAGGCAGGTGAGAGGATAACCACCGTCTGTGAATAGCAAATATCTATGTTATTTATTATGCAAGATAACATCATCAAGGTCATCCATGGGCTACTTACTAGAAACCATCTTCCTCCTTTCAACTGACATAACTTTTGTCTTATATTGGTCTGTTCAAATGCTCATATCTCTCTTGCTGCAGGTTTTATTTTTTATTTATTTTTATTTTTTATTCTTGCTGAAGGTTTTAAATTGGATATTTAGCATAGAGAAGTTTCATTATACTAACTGAGTGTTCAGGAATTTGTCAGTATTTATAGGGACAGAGTATTTTCCTACTCTCTAGGAGGGCTAGCAATCTTGGAAAACTATCAATTGCTACTTTCATATAATTCTTAGTATAGAATAGTACTTTATTGGTCTCTACAGATTGTACAAAAAAGGCTTAAGACATGGACCCAGCATTCCAGGAGATTACATTTTAGTTGGAAAAAACATGTGAAAATTGTTATCATTGAAAGCTTTTATATCCAAGCTCAATCTAGGATATTACCAGATGGTTAATATACAAAAAAAATTCATTAAATAATTACTTCCATGTGTGATCTACAGAAAGCTCCATCCGTTTTACCTAAGATGATTATTCAAGTGAAGATCTTAGGAATTGAATCAAATAACCCCAAATGGATAGTTGAGAATTACTGGGTAGGTGTTGAAGGAAAGAAAAAATATAAAATCTAATATAAGTAAGTATTAAGTTTTTTGTGGATAGGAAAGTAGAACTTCAGATTTTGAGATTTAATCCCAGAGGTTTATTGTTGTGATGTATTGTTTTGTTTTGTTTTGTTTTAAAAATTTTAATGCTTATTATTTATTTTTGAGAGAGAGAGAAAGAGACAGAGAGAGCATGAGTGGGGGAGGGGCAGAGAGAGAGGGAGACACAGAATCTGAATCAGGCTCCAGGCTCTAAACTGTCAATGTAGAGCCCAACATGGGGCTCGAACTCATGAACAACATGGGGCTCGAACTCATGAACCGTGAAATCATGTTGTGAGCAGAAGTCGGACGCTTAACTGACTAAGCAGCCCAGGTGCCCCTTGTTTGTTTTTTAATACATAAGTATAACTCCAGGAATCTTCTTTTCAAACTAATATTTCAAGTGCCTTGGTACAGAATTACCTAGAATAAGACTTTGAAAATATTGAAATAAAATATAAGTAAGAATGTTCAAAAGGAAGCGATACCGAAATGACTATTAAAGGGACAAAGAGCTATGTTTTGAAGGCAGAGATGTGACTGATTGACTTACATAATGGGTGCTTATTGTATGGATACATAGAAAGTACTGGAAAAACAGATACATATCAAAAGACACACAGCAGATTCTCTTGGATATAGAATGTAGATCAGGCCATAGTGTACATCAGACAAAATGGTGATTTTTTTTTTTTCATTTTTCCAGAAGATAAATTGCTCTTGACTCTAAGTTCACCATTATGGAGCTCACCCAAATCACATCTCTTCCATTGCTTCTATTCCAGAGATAACTTTCTCCAGCCCAAATCTTGGCTTACTCATGGCTCCTCCTACCTCAAAATGTTGTTCCTCAGTTTCTGCTTCCTTTTTTAGCATTATTGTATTTATTAAGAAAATGTATGCTATGTAATGAATGCTAATTTCATACGAAACATATCAACTTACGTGGTCTTATTTACTTACCATAGCAACATTGTGAGGTTAATATCACTATCATTAACATTTTGGAATCAGAAAATCAAAGCTTAAAAACATGAATATACTACAAATCACAAATGTAGTATTCCTAAAGATATACTGATGTTTCTAAATTTAGTTCTTAATCTTAACTAGCTCTTCCCAGCACAGTGTATTATTTCTTTGATTGGCAGTATACAAAGGATAGAATCTGGTCACTACTCAGAGGCAGATGTTAAAGGGACGTTGTTAACTGGACTAAAATTATTGGCCAGGGATGACCTGTCCAGTCCAAACAGTTGACACCTAGAGAAAAGGCTCAGATGGTTTAAGACATGGTATTCCATTTGCAAAGTTCACTTTCATAAAACTGTTCATGGATCACATTCTCAGAAGAAAATATAATGTCAGACCTTGATTAGAAACATAATAATTTAGGGGCACCTGGGTGGCTCAAGCGTGCATCAGGCTCCATGCTGGGATTCTTTCTCTCTCTCCCTCTCTCTCCCTCTCTCTCTCTGTCTCCTTCCCTCCCTGTCTGCCCCCTCCACCACTGTCACACACACTCTCTCCAAAAAAAAAAAGAACTATAATTTAGGTAGTAGAGAAAAGACTATTACTCATAATTCAATCAAACAGGTAATTACCATGTACACATTAGCTAATGTCTTACAACAGTTTCAAATTTATATCATGAATTTTATGTTACACAGTCAGAATTTTACTGTGCATATAGCATTGTAGTACATTTTCAGTAAAGATCCAAGAGTGATCTTATGTGTAATTATCCTAAAACTTCTCTAAAAATAAAGGAATAGTGAATAAATAGTTTAAAATTGTATTAAGATATAATAGCCATACTGAAACAAGAAGACAAGATTCCTTGCTCCAAAAAACAAAAAACAAATATATAGATTAGGTCTTTCCTCACTGTAGGGGCCTCAGACTGATACACATGTTCATACACCATGGAACTTTTTACACTTTCACATTTGGAAGTTTTAATTTAAGCATTGCTAAATCTGTCCTAATTTGTTCCTTTGGGTCTAGATTAAAAATATCTATATCCAAGATTCTAAATCTATTCTCATAAATTTTCTTCTAATAATTCTAAAATTTCATTTTCACATTTGGGTTTTTAATGCTTTCAGAATATATTTTGTGCATGGCATTACTTTTTTTTCAACACACTTATTATAAACCCAGTTTTGTTTATGTTGAGTCTTATACATGTCTTCATACCTTTATTTTAGTCTTATATTTTCTGTCCATTCTTCACTAGGTCTAGCTAGCACACCACAGTATTTTCAGGTTATTCCTTGTATTTTTGTTGTTTTTACTATTTAATCCCATTTGTTAAGTTTGTTTCATTTCTAACTACTCTCTCAGCTCCACTAGCTCATTTTTTTTCATTGTGTTTCCTTTAAATCTTTTCTGTTTTGAACCTTCTGATCTCTTCTTTCAGATTTTTCTTGTAAGTAAGGGATTTGTTTTTGTTTTTGTTTTTCCTGTTGTTTCCTATTCCCTTTCAACTAATCCATAGGTTAAACTAAAAGTCTTTGGAGAAAAAATACAATGAAAACAAAACAAAAGAAAAACAACTTTAAGTGCTTGCCGTCCAAACCCAAAGATGTGAAGGAAAGAAAACACTAAGTTTTTCACATAAAATTGAAATAAATAAGGTTAAACTTAAAGAAGAACATTAGAAAGAGGCATTCATGAATTTTTGTGTAAACAAAACACTTGGCAATAGATCAACTTGTTTAATGGAGTTTCAGTTGTCAAGAATCATTGTTTAAAAATATATTTAAAATTAAAATATGTTCACAGTTTGTATGTGTGTATTCTGTGAGTATAGAGTCTCACAATAGTTAAGATAATATTAATATATCTCAATAAAATCATAAAAAAGTCACGGAATAACCCTGGTTTAACAGAAATGAAATTTTAATGGGTAACTTCCTTATGCACAGAAACAAGAATCATCAACCAGGTGTTGTTCCAGCTAAGATAAGAAATAAGCTTAATATCTAGTAATACCATCTATTCAATGAATATTAGAGACTTGACAGCCTAGGTATTACTTTGAATATTAATGAAATTAGCATAGAACATATATATAATAAACAGAAGGTCAGTAGGTTTTAAAAATTGTTCAGAGGCCTCATAGTTCATGCTAATGAAATAACTTTGATGTGAAAATGCTTTGCTCTTCAAATCAAAGTAAAAATGAATTTACACAATACTATAAATACTCTTTAATAAATAATTGTCATCATAAACTTCTTAGCAGTTTATGCTTTTAAAGCTAATGTTTTCTGGCAACAGAAATCTTCATAGTCCCTTAGCCATTGATTAATTTCAATAATTAGTAGCGACTTTGATAGTTAATCCTCAAAGCATGCATTTCATATTAATATTCTGATTCTTTTAAGCAGAAAATTAACAAATTTTGTAATCCAAGGGGAGAATGAATTCATAATTATTTGGCAAACAAATGTCTTTCCAGGAAAATATCCATGAACTTATCCCTAAGCTAAGGTCTTTTGTTGGCCATTTATCATTAGTAGCTTACTGAATTTTATTTTGGTCTCTGTGTTCTTTCTCTTTTCCTTTCTCTCTCTCATTTTTGCTCTTTCTCTCTCCTGTATTTTCTCTGATTAATAAAAGTGTTTGTTAAGCTATTTTTTACGTGACATATGGCTCAAATCATTGGAAAAGAAATATAACTACATTTATGTAGAAGAAGATCATTTCTTCCTTAACCCTCCTCCCCCCAAAAAAACAATAAAAACAAACAACACTTTCATAATAGTAGGCTGCCTCTCATTGACTGTAGTATAGACTCTATGCTAAGGACTTAACTCATTGTCTTATTTTATCCTACAACTTATTTTTAAGGAAGGCATTATTTTATCCATTTTATGGTAAAGAATTTCATGGCGATTAAGTCATATAACTCAATGTCGTTTTGGTAATTTGAGTGTGGGTTCATGTAAAAATCCCTCACTCAAATAAAGACATACTTACACAAAGAAAATCTTTGTTTTTTTTAAGAAACATAGATAAATATTTCCAAGTCAGCTACTTTTCTCATTTTTACATTTTTTTCCATGGGTCGGGAATTGTCTGCCATTGACGCAATTTCTTGGAGTGTCCTCTACCCTCTGAAAAAAGACACATTCTTATTTAAAGCTCTCTGGCATTCATGATAACAAGATTCCCTATTGGGAATCTAAACTGTGAGATTGTTTTTGATAAAGATGTATTTGACTACACTAGGAAAGCTACATTAAGAAAATCCTCACAGGATGAAAAGTACAACATAGAGAATAAAGTCAGTAGTATTGTAATACACATTGTGGTGAAAAAAAATTGAGAGCATTTTACCCTCCTTTAGGAATTTTGAATTTTCCCTAAGTTAATACAACTTTTTACATAACAGAGGATACTCTATTGTAAAACATTAAACTTTTAGTCATTTAAAAATGTGTACGACCACCTTTAATTGAAATGAGAGACTTGAGTTTCAGCTAATACATATGTATATACATTTCACTTTACCAGTTAAAACTTCTCTTTTTTTTAAATTTTTTTTGATTTATTTATTTTTGAGACAGACAGAGCACGGGTGGGGGAGGGGCAGAGAGAGAGAGGGAGACACAGAGTCTGAAACAGGCTCCAGGCTCTGAGCTGCCAGCACAGAAGCCGGTGAAGGGCTCAAACCCACGGATCATGACCTGAGCCGAAGTCAGACACTTAGCCGACTGAGCCACCCAGGTGCCCCAAAACTTGAATTCATAAATTAAAAAGCCAGAGTAACTATAGATACAATTAACTGGACAAATAATTTGCTCTGTGAATAGTATCACATCTGAATATTTTGTGACATACCATTGTTGCTATTTTCTTTTCCATGTATTTCTGTTCTCTGAATTAAAGTGTATTTTTAGCTCCTCTTGTGGCTGTGTGGGTTCACAGCTGCACACTATTTAAATAACTAAGGAAACATTAACCATGTGAGCGGAAATACAGAGGGCAATCGTATGGAACAGAGGAGGAAGACCTTGATGTACTGTAATGTAGCTACAGGGCTGTCAATGAATAGACTATTTGGAAGAGACATGGAATATGTTGAAGATACGCCACTCTCAATATTGGCCAACATTGTCATGGAAAGTATTGATTGGCTTCAAAAATTGGGGACAACGATCTTCCACATCTTGAACAGATTATTGAGGCAGTAAAATAAGCTATTCTTTTCACTGCTCGTCATTATTACCTTTATGCTCCACTTGTCAGTTGGATAAAGCATATTCATCACTGCATCAACTTCTGATTAGACAGGGCCTCTCCTATAACCTTACATATTCTGGTGATAGATAGATAGAATATCTAATTCATACTTCATTTCCTTGATGTTTAAAAAAAAAAAAGAAAAAAACACCCAGTAGCAACATATCTATATTATATACAGAAAACTAGTTTTACTGTAAATGTAAAATAACTGCTTTTGATGATATTATTAGCTATTTTTTTGATGCACATTATTGTCTCATAAGCTCCTCCAAAGGTTTTTTTCCTCTTGCTTCACTATACAAATACACAAATTTTTATTTCAGAAGCTAATTGAAGCTGTTCATCAGAGTAACTTTGGAAATAGTTTTAGTTGGAAATCTGAGAGATCATTTCCAAACAACAACAAAAAAACAAAAAACAAAGTCTACAAGTTGCGTTTAAGCTTTAAGGACTGCTAATATTTCGTATCATCATCATTTTGTGAAAAAATGTGATCAAAAGCTCCCAGAAATCCAATAGGAGCTACTCTTGTTTTTCAGTAGTTGTGAATATAGAAAAGAGTGTAATAGAGGGAAGTTTCCTAGCGTTTCCCCAGAGGTTCTAATCATGCTAACATTCTCATTCATTCACTTCAGATTCCCCAGAATGGATTTAGTATAAGTGAGCTTTCCTAACCACACAATGTTCCACCTGTATTACTTAATGGGTTAAAAACAGTATGAAATTATACATCGTTACAATGATTAAACTTAGGGTTTGTTTACTTCATAATACAGTACATTCCTGGTGCATGTGTAATAGGAATACTTAGTATACATAAATGAACCTAGTAAGGGGAGTGTTTAATACTAAAGGAATCTGAGGTCTCTTAGTAAGAACAGTTCCTAAGGAGACAATGCTGTTTGCTGGGTGTTGTGTGTAAGTGACGAATCACTAAATTCTACTCCTGAAACTAATATTACACAGTATGTTAACTAACTGGAATTTAAATAAAACTTATATAAATAAATAAATTCCTTATTATCTTGGGGGAAAAAAAAAGAAGACAATGCTGTTGGGAAGGCATGACAGAAGCTAAGTTATCTCAATATATTGAGATACAAAAAAAAAAGTTACGGACTTTTTCTTAAGGTGGCTTAATGACATTTGTTTGTCACTGATATAGTCCCTGATTTCCTGCAGGAAATAGCCAAAGAATCAAGATGGAAAGATGGGAAATATGTAACAAAACTGTGGCATTCTTTGCATCCAAACTACTCCTCAGAGGGAAAGAGTCAAGACACTATTTTCTACCATGCATACAGTGGGTAGTATGTGACATTTGCTTGGAATCTGAATGCCCATTTAGGTTGCAGGCAAATTTTACATTCTCTTCCTCTCTATTTGGAAATTGAAACATTTATGTTATTACATTATTTAATTATAGTATATTACTTGCTTGATTGAAGAATAAAAGAATATTCTTGCTCAACTGAAAACCAATGTACCCAACTTATAATTCTTCTAATTTGAAATAATTATATCACACAAAGTATGAAGCCGCTTATTATATTTGATTCATCACATCAATTTTCTTCTAAATAGTTTCAGAAATAATGTGCTTTGCCAGAAACATTTCTGCAGTATGTGATAAAATTTCAAGAAAATAAACAGTACTGTATGGACATTATTTACCTGTGTACAAATATCCCAAGCAATTTAAAGAGAGGGAGTTCCTATATACTTATATATAGAAAAATAAAAGAAGAGTTGAAGGGAAAATTGGAGAAGGAAGATGTATGAATCGATTAGGAATATAGCAGATGGAGAATTTGGTAATTCTCCTAATTACTCTCTTTTCAGTTAATTCTACACACCTTTCAGAATCTAGTAAGAAAAAGTCACACTTAGAATGACTAATTTCGCTTAACCATTCTATTCTTAGACTGGACATAGGTGCCGCTCAGGAGAAAATTACTGAGGTGGAGAATTACAAAGCTTTTCTTATCTGAGGAAATACACATTGTCTAATTCTGAAGGGAACCTGTGAATTGAACAACCAAAATGTTTCTCTGGTAAGCACTTCTATTGAAAAGGCATTTAGCTAGATTCATTATACATTTTAATAAATATCTGAATTTGTGACATGAAGTAAATAACATAAGTGACACAACTATATTAACAAATACTAGTTAATGTTGTATGTTTTATATCATTACAATTGGAGAAAAAAAGAATATATAAGCCCAGTTTTCCAGGGCTTCACAGAGATTATTTCACTGTCGTCCTTGAAAAATCAGCACGATAGTGCCCTGCGTAAGAGAGTGGTATCTACAGTGCAACTATACTGCCTTGGTTCTGATAATTAACCAGCTGTGCTCTCTTGGAGACGTTCTTCATCTCTGTTACATAAAATGGGCATAATACTGGTATCCTTCTCCTCGTGTTTGGGGGAGAGCAGATAAGGAGTTTTGAACACCATCATTTACATAACAACCACCCAGGAAGTATTTGCTCTCAACAGCCAGTTTGCCTATGTTTTACTAAAACTGGAAGTCTGAGGTTTCTAAATCTATAGGCAAACAATAAGATACGTTGTCATTTTCAAAATGTACTGTAACATAGTTCAGTTTAATTATTGAAGCCTTTTCTTACCTTATATACTTTATTTCAATTTTATGGAATTTAATTACTGGCCAGAGCCTCAGTATACAATTTGTGCTGAGGTCCAGGCTTTGGTAGTGTCGAGTCTAGACAGTGATGTTTCTCCAAGAAAAATCTCCAGGAAACCTTTATATCTAGAAAATCAGGTAATTGTATGATTTTGAAGAAGAGGTACGCTTAATTGAGATATGTAATGGTTTTGGCAACAATGCGGGGTTGCTACTATCCAAGGTTAGGGAAGATACATCCTGGTGACTAAGGACTTCTCTTGTCCCTTCTAGAGTCAAAATAATAACTCATCTCAGGAAAAATATACAGGAGAAGAAAATGTGAAAAATTAAATATCATTTTAAATATATTTTTCAACTTCTTTTGGGTATTTTATATTTTATTTAGATTAAAAACAAATCAATAAAAAATTGCTTTTATACTTTTATTAGAAATTATTTAATTATAAAAATTCTTTTTTTATTATAAAAATAAAAATGGTCTAAGTATTGGAGTGACCACAGTACTAAATTAGAAAAGTATATTTTAGGAAAAACAAGTAGCAAAGGTATCGAGATCCTGACCGCTCTAGAAAGCGACAGACTGTAATCCAGAGCGACAGACTGTAATCCAGAGCCCCATTCATGTGAGTTAGTCTTCACATTTTTTTACATAATACAGTTTTTTAAGTTAAAAATTGTTATTAAAGAACAATGCAAGATTTCCTTAAACTAGATAATTGATTGAAATGTAAAATAAGTTTTGAATAGTCTTCAGTAAAGAACTATATAATTATATTATTTTCAGCTTTAAAAACTTCAGTCTGATCGTTTTGGTTATATGAAGTAATCAGGATGATCTTCTCATTTGACAGATAATTCAACACTCATTAGTTTTTGCTTAGGAATTCACTCAGAGACACCACCCCTGCAGATGTATAAATACTATGAGGCATCTTTTTTTATACAGAGGTAGAAAGTCAAAAGACTTCTTATATACTCCTACAGTCTTCTCTTTATTTGATTAAAGAAAAAAATATTCTTTTGTATTGGGGCTATAGAAGTCTGAAGGGTGACTGCTTTTGCTACTTTTTTTGAAACATTTGTTTTATCCAACATAAAATGAAAAATACAGAAAACAGTAAAATGAATTTATACTATACCTTATCCTATAAGAGAATACAAAATGTCATATATTTTTTGTTTTCTAATGTCCATTCCTATTTATATCAATAGTAAATATTTAACTAATTTGTATGTATAAGGAGCTACTTTTTTCTCCAAATATTTGCGATTGAATAGGTATCATTTATTGAATGGTATATTCTTTCTTAAATAGTTTCAGTGTCATGCTTGTTATATATCTCAGTTGCTATTTATGCAAGATGCCCAAACTGGAATACAGTAACCTTCAGAAAAGTCAGGCCTATGATGTCAGGTGAAATGAGTCCTTTTTTTCATTATATTCAGGACTCTGTTGTCTAATGGAGGACACCATTTCACTCGTCTGTCTTCATGAATGCAGAAACATGCTGAACCCAAGTTTTAATTGAATATTATAACCAACCACAGATTTCCAGCAAGCCACAGCCATTCTGGCTTCCATAGTTCATTGCCTTTAAGAGGCACATTGATTTTGCTTTGGTATCTTGGTAGTCTCATTGTACCTTAGCATCTTGGATTCAAAAACTATACTCTGTATCTTGAATGTTTTCTCCTTTGTTTTTATTTTAATATGAATTTCAATAATGTAACTTTATGCTACTTTTCCCTTGTTCCTCCCCCCACCCCCAGAAGAAGATCACATATGACAAAGTGGGCTTTATGTCCAAGATGACAGGCCTGGCATTAAGATTCCTTTCAGTTTAATTTTAGGACACTTCATCCCTTTGTCCCCTAGAGTTAAATGGGAGCAGCTTATCTGATCATCCCAGAGGTCACAGAACAGCTGTTATAATCCCTCTCTTTTGATATAATGGTGCTCATTCTCTGCTGCAGGGTAGCATGGTCATCCCAGGGCAAATATATGACAAGCTATGGTTAACTCTACTGAGAGAATTTTCTTCTATAACAAGGAGGCTTAAGGCTTGTAATTTGCCTCTCACATAGGATTATATTTTTAGCATTTCCATAATGCAAATTTCATTTATCTTTCAGAATGTCTACCTGAATTATCTATTTTTTAGGAGAAAATTAGATGTTACTTTATGATGTAAATGACAAGTACACTAAATTAAAGTAAATCAACTTATGGATATTCCAACATATGGTAGATCTTCGATGTAGGGAGATTATATGGAGAGTCATCAGGTAGGATAGATCCTGTCCCCTTATGTCAATAATTTTGTCAAGGTTATTGGCTTTTATGAGATATTTTTCCTATCTTCCTTGTGTTATAAAAGGACAGCAATCAATTGTTATGTGCTAGAAGTAGCTGGTAGGGCTATATTTTATTCCTAGCAGGTATGAGGGGGCCTCAGGCTCTATGAATTTGTGATATTGGCTAGAAGAGAGTAATGCAATTATATCAGAATCCTAGTTGTTATAGATATATATTCACTGGAAACTTAAGGCCTTATGCCAGATGACATTTTATAAATGTCTATATATGGAGCAAGATCTTATTATATGTCTATGAAAGAAATATTAATCCATAGAAGTTGATCATTGTATACCCTAGTGGTGGACTAGAGGAACCATATAGGTAATGTGCCCAATATAGTATTTTCTTTTGTAGGTCCCATCATACATCTTGGTTAAACAGCTTGTTATTCCAAGTTTGCTCCAATCTTGGGTTGTGCTTCGGGCCCCAAAGACATGAATATTATAATTATATAAGCTGTGGAGATACCACTGTTGGGTAGAGCTATTATTGGCCAGTCAAAAGCTACTCGTGACCTTGACTCTTTTTTAGGTCAATTTAGTACACATGGATGTTCAGTGGTTGTCAGGTGCCTGCCTAGGTCTCCATCCAGTTGGCATAGAAGGCCCATATTTTTTCTGTACTATTAGACAAACTTAGATTCTACTATATCACAGGCATTATATCATGTTCTGGTGAACCTTAATGAAGATTTTAGTAAAAGTGGTGCTTTTTTGTCTATTTCTAAGAGAATAAAAGATGATATCCAGGTGGACTAGACTAGAGAGATTATTACCTAGCTTGAGCAACACCATTCAAGGAGAAATTGCTTGTGATTGTCCATGAAAGGCACAAGGACAACAAAGGACTTAGTAGAAGGTAGATAGAATCCATCTGACTACCTGGCTAGTTTGCAACCTGTCCCAATCAACTGCTGATTACAACTAAAACATGAATCGACCAAACCTTTTCTTTTGTCATATTTCCAAATGTTTCATCCATATTTATTATTTAATCTTCTAATGTTCTAAGAAACAAAACTATTTAGACTGTGCTTGTTGATTTAAGCTAGAGGAATAAAAACTTCAATAGTTACGAGATGCTTTCTGGAGGTCATCTAATATTAATGCTAGTGTTATGGTAAAAGTAATTTTGAAATGCTAAAAAAATGATGCAACAAAGTGTAAATTATTAGTCATTAGATAATATCTGTAAGATTTTGTTCATCAGCCCCCACCACTCTCAATTCCCAAAGTTCATGCAGAGAAAAGGTAACACCTCCAGGAAATCTTTAATCTATTGTCCGTGGACCACAAAGTACAGAGACCATTTTAAATTGTACTAGACTATTTCATCCTTTCATTTTTGTTTTCCTGTCACACCTCATTATTTCTGTGGAGGAATCATACAATTTGAATTTTCTTAGTTGTCAGAAATTGGGTTAGTTCCTTTATTATGTAACCACATGCACAAGATTTGAAACATTTATATTCAGCTTATTTGGCCAATAATAAACAAGTTTTCCAGCAGCTACTCTGCACTTTCTTTGGTTTCAAAATTAGCAATTAGGAAAAAAATACATATGAAATTTTAGCCTACACTTCTATTCTGATGTCTATTATCTTTTTTTGATCCCTTGTTAGCCCCACTTTTTGAAAAATCTTTGTCTCCCAGATGACTAACCTGAAATTGCCCCCATCCTTCAAATGGCTAAGGGTCTGACTAAAGATTTTTTGATACAAGTTATAGTATTTTATAATCATATTTCAATTTTAGTTAGCAGACTACCTACCCATAGAAAATGTTCAAAAATATTTCCTGAATTGAATTAATCACAGTATTGTTAACAAGGGCTTCCTATAATTTAGTAGGAAGAATCACATAGATAGGTATCCTTTTAAAACAATATGTTTTATTTTTATATTTTCTAATATATTCACTTTTCTTAGTCATATATTGTTTACCTAACTTTGTATGTGGGGTCTTAGCAAAAGAAGTATTTTATCTCTTTCTCATTAACATTTCGCTTAGGCTTTTCATCATAGAAATGGCCCCAAATACTTCATGATTCAAGAAATCTATTGGTTAGACATGATTTTTATGGGTTATAAATAGTTGTTTCTGACTCCAAATGTGGATTAATTCTGAAGGAGGTACTGAACATGAGAAAGCAATTTTGGCTATCCAAAGACAGTGTCTGCTTTTGCAAAGGATTTGAATAATATTAAAAAAATTTTTAATGTGTGTGTGTTTTTTTTTTTTTTGAGAGAGAGAGTGTGAGTGGGGGAGGGGCAGAGAAAAAGAGAGACACAGAATCCGAAGCAGGTTCTAGGCTCTGAGCTGTCAGCACAAAGCCCAACACAGGGCTTGAACCAATGAACTGTGAGATCATGAGCAGAACCAGAATCGGATGCTTAACCGACAGAGCCACCCAGGTGCCCCTGAATATTTTTAAGAGAATCATTCCAATGTCCATTATACGAAGCAGTTGGATTTTTCATTTCATACGCTATCATGGGACCGACCATTCAGTGGCAACCTCTTGTATTAAGTGAATCCTTTGTTCAGATTTTACTGATCATTGCATATCTATGAACAGATTACTGTGTTGAAAGCCTATTGAGGAATTCTGTAAACCATAGTTTGTATTATATTCATAGAAGGATAGATAGATAGATAGATAGATAATAGATGGAAAGATATCCTCCACTCATTGTCCATAAAAAAATAAAACAAACATCTGTCAATATTCCAATGAGATCCAGAGGAACTGGTTATTTGTCCTTCCCAAGGATGTTGCCAAGACCATGGATAAATAATCAATTCCTCTGTTTCTCACTATAATATTGGCAAACTTCTGGAGGTATAGAGGAGCCATAGCAAATCTTATATTTTCTGTGGAGAGTCTATATGTGTATGAATATAGAGTTAGATAAATTTTTCTATAATTTTATTTACTCTTCATAATCATATTTAAATATATCCCTTCTCAACCTAAACCAGTGAGATATTCTCAAATATAGTTTAATGAGCACTTGCATAAATGATCTTAGTCACTTATGCAATGAACTGGTTGCATATCTATGAATATGAGAGCCCCTGTTAACTTCTTATTTATATTCAATGACTTAGTAAAGGTCACAAATGGATCTAAAACACAGTTGGGCAGCTTGGTGAAAGTACAAGACACTACTGTGTAGGAGTTCACAGGTCAAAGAGAAGTGGCCAGATGAGATGCCCTGAGGCATGGAATGCCTTCTGTTGTCCTTGCTGACACTGGAATCTAACTCAGTCAAGAAAATAATTTACCAGATGTAGGACCTCAGGATAGAGCACAGATCTAATTATCATCACAGTGAAAGATAATGCTAATGTCACTCAAGTGGGAACAGTTCCAACACTCATTTGTACTAAAAGGTGAATTGTGTTTGCTGACCCATTTTGAAAAAAAAATTCTCAGGTTTTCAAACAGAATTTTTAGTACTCAGTATTATTTTTCAACTACTTCAGCCTCCATTTTGAGTCTGTGGAAGTAGCAACTAATATAATCTAAAAGAGTGCCTAAATCATGTTGCTAATTTGCAGGGGTAAGAAAACCACAGTAATATCAAGTATAATAATGCTTGATATTAAGAAATATTAGGTGTTCCATGGTTTGATTTTTTTGGCCATTTTGGCTCCTTAAAACTGACTCTGAAGCTGAGGCAAATCAATGCCATCATTTTATAATTAATATATGATACATGTCAATGAATAGTATATTATTGTTTTAGAAATATAATTCTTTGTAGTAATACTTGTAATTTTGTAATCTTGTTTCACTGGTTGTTTGTAAAGAAATATATAGCAGTCATCAATTATGCAATGTAAATATATATAATATATATAGTATATATATAAAACATATATTATAAGTAAAATATATAATACATATGTATTTATATATAAATTATTCCATCCAGTGAGTGACAGTGTAGCAATGAAAAGCATTATTATCTTCACTTTTGCATAAGAGGAAATCGAGACTCACCCTAATCTAAAATCAAATTTATCCTCTACTCAACATTACTTTAAACCCGATCCCTGAAGTGTCCTGTAGCCTCTCTAACACCAACCTAAGAAGATGATTGATAAAGAGAGAGGTCAAAGTAGAAAAAGACAATAGTGTTAGTCTATTGCAAATAAATTAACTTACATTAGAAAGTTTTGCAAATTAGATGAACATGTGAACACATTGCAAGAGCCCATCCTGTAAAAGCTAAAGCTTATACTTTATTAGTTTCGTAGTAAATCCACCTTTAGTTAATACTGTGTTAGTAAGGATCTGAATTATGGGCAGGTCGCTAAATGTTGCAATGAAAAAAAATGTTTTTCTCTCTCACTTTTTAAATATAAATTTGTCAGAATGTCCTTTTAGAACAAGGTAGTGGATGGTTTGTGCTCTGGATTTCAGGATACAAGTTCAAGCATATTAACAATGTAAAACAAAAACTTTCTTAATTTCCGATGAGCCATACTAGTTTCTGATCTCCAGGAAACTGATTATTAACTGTCTTTGTGGATTGTTTAGTGATCTAGATGACATCTCATTTTCAAATTTTTATTCTGTAACTTTATTTTCTATCTGTATGTTTAATTGTAGTGATCATTCAGAGATATGAAACATCAAATTTTTAATTAACATAGACCTCCCACCTGGACTAGGGGTTATCAAGAAAAGAGATTTTGAGTAAAAGTTTCATTTTTGAGAGGAAATGTTTGACCTTTATTGTTATGTTCTAGTTATTAGTGAGACATCTTATTATACTTTTAAAAGAGTATTCATCTGAATTCTATACTTTATTGCATCACGCAGAAAACAGTCCATCCTCATAATCAAAGCAGCAAGAGGTGAGCATACAGAAAATGAAATCATGCAAGCCTAAATTTATTAAGCCCTGAAGTCTAGACTTATTTCTGTGGGTGTCATGAAATAAATTACTTTATTATTCTGCAAAATGGCCCCACCTTGACAAAAATAAATCAAGCTTTCTAAATCTCTAACTGGATGCTGTAACTTAGAACAGTATCTGGCATATATGTAGGTTTTCAGTTTTGAAAGCAGTATTGCTGTGATTTAAAAATAGTTTTAAGTATTGATTTAAGGACAATTATTTTGGATATTTATTATCTAAGAAAATGTAATTAATGATCCAGGAGTGAGGGTTTTTTTAAATTTTTTTTTACATTTTATTTATTTTTGAGAGACAGAGAGAGACAGAGTGTGAACAGGGGAGGGACAGAGAGAGAAAGAGACACAGAACCTGAAGGAAGCTCCAGGCTCTGAGCTAGTGGTCACAGCAGAGCCTGACGCGGGGCTTGAACCCACGAACCATGAGATCATGACCTGAGCCGAAGTCGAACACTCAACCCACTGAGCCACCCAGGCGCCCCCCAGGAGTGAGGTTTTGTTATTTTCCAAGGCAAAATATTATTCCTGACCTGTAAGTTGATTTCTCAAAACACTGTCATTTTCTGCCATCTATCACAAGAACGGCATAGAGACTTCAAACAGATTTTCACTCCTTACGTATTCATGAGATATCTAAGTAATATTAGTTGCTTGATAAGATTATCCCTAGTTACACTAATATTTCTACATGGGTTTTACACACTTACCAAATAAGAGGATCACAAAGATTAAAACACACACACACACACACACACACACACACACACATTTCAGAGGACTTTCTATTTCACCTAGGGCATGTGAGAAGTGATATAAAGAAAAACCTGTAAGAATTGGAAAGGTCAAATAATATTCAAGTAGGTTTAAAAACATTTTTTTAAGTCAGCTCCATGCCCAGCATGGAGCCCAACATGGCGCTTGAACTCACGACCCTGAGATCAAGACCTGAGCTGAGATCAAGAGTTAGATGTTTAACCAACTGAGTCACCCAGGCACCCCTAAAAACATTTTGTAGTGAATAAAAATGAAGTTTATACTTGCTCAAAACTTGTGATCCATTATTATTTAGACAAGTAGAAGATACTCTCAGTCTGGAAGGTTTGGTTTCCATAAAAGCCATGTGGTATTTACCACACCAGTATTACCTCAGATGATAATCACTGTGAACTCCAAGCAAATTATAAATAGATTGAAAGCCTTGCAGAGGCTGTAATTAGAATGAACAACAGATTACAACCAGGCAGAATGGAATTAGATCCTTGAAAGGAGAGTATCACATGGGGTGATTTATGTTTACAAAACTTTTGCTCTTAGAGCACCCCAAGTTTCTGTGGTACAAGGTGGCTAGAAGTAAAGAAATTTGGAGACTTTTTTGGTGTAATGAGTCAGAGAATGGTGTTTAGGAGCACTGATTTAGAGAGAAATTGAATAGAGATAATCCAACAATAAGGGAACCACAGAAAGACAATCTCCGTAGCCTTAAAAAAAAAACCTCTCAAATTTGTGGCTTATCCAACAATTGTGCGTGGGTGAGCAAGTTCTCAAAGAATCAGAGGGAGAAAGAACCATTACAAAGCTGAGAGAGTTGACCAGAAATCTCAGCTCCTGCTCACTTCAATGGATTGTGGAGTTCAAATCCCACTGAGTTAGAGAAATATGGCAAACGCTAACTGGTAGAATTTACTATGTGCTAGGCTAGAAAACAATTTCAATAAATTTAAAAGGATTTAAGTCATACAGAACACATTTTATGTCTACAATGGAATTAAAATAGAAATAAAAGTTATGTCAAAGTTACCAAATATTTTGACATTAAGAAAAACATTTCTAAATGAACTGTGGGTGTGAGTAGAAATTGCAAAGATAAAATAAAAACGTTTTAATCACATGACAATGAACACACAATATACCCAAATTTGTGGATGTATCTAAAACAGAGTATGTCTTTAAATAATTATATTAGAAAAGAGGAAGTGTTTAAAAGTTAATGTTTTGAGGTCATACCTAAAGAAGTTAAAAAAGGATGACAATTAAACCCAACAAAAATAAATGAAAGACTCTATTTTAAAAAAGAAGAAATCAAGTCATTAAAAAAAATAATAATGTAAGCAAGTGAATAGTGGGTCTTTAAGGCGGGCTTGAGTGGCTCAGTCGGTTGAGTATCTAACTTCAGCTCAGGTCATGATCTCACAGTTTGTGAATTGCAGCCCCGTGTCGGGCTCTGTGCTGACAGCTCGGAGCCTGGAACCTGCTTCAGATTCCGTGTCGTGTCTCCCTCTCTCTCTCTCTGCCCCTCCCCTGCTCATGCTCTGTCTCTGCCTCTCTCTCTCTCTGTCTGTCTCTCTCTCAAAAATAAATAAACATTAAATTTTTTAAAAAGTGGGTCTTTTTAAGAAAAATAAAAAATCTGCAGCCATGGTAACCAATAAAATAGATTAACACAAATTATCAAAATTAGGGATTATAGGAAGGACACCATTAGAAAGTATTTAGATATTGGCTACATAATAAGGAAATATTTTGTAGTTAATGACAATAAATTCAACAACTTAGATAAAATAGACTATTTTCTTAAAAGGTGCAACTTGCCAAACCTTATATGGGATAATTAGAATATTTGAATAGCCATATACTTATTATAGAAACTGAATGTATTATCAAAAATCTTCCCACAAAAATATCCCATAAAAAGTTTATTATACTAGTTGACTCTATCACATATTTAATGGAGAAAAAAAATACCTAACATATTTTTTTCAGAACAGAAAAGAAAAAACACTTTTTAAATTATTTATGAGGCTAGCATATCTTTGATACTAAAAGTTGACAAGCCTATTACAAAAAAAGAACAAGGCTAATTATAGATGAATTTTTCTAGCACAGACTAAACTTCCTTATTAATCTTGATGTAAAAACTTGCAAAATATTAGTGACTTGACTCCAGAAATTATATGTATTAAAAACATATAGAGAGAAATCATATAGAGAGAAGTATATAGATTATATAGAGAAATATATAGAGGAAAATATATGTATTATATTAAAATATTTATGAAAATGACCAAAGAGGCTTATCTCAGCAAGACAGGACTTATTTTATATTCAAAAATCAATGTCATTGAATATAAGAGGAAAAAAGGATATAATCTCAGTGGGTATAGAAAAATGTGTTTAACAAAAATTTACACTAATTCATGATATAAGGTCTTATTACATTAGTAATAAAAGGATCTTAGTTGATCTTATAAAGGCCATCTATGAAAAACCTGCAGCTATTGTTATATTTAATAGTGCAATATTAAACACTATTCTCCAAAGATCCAGAAACAGCCATCGATGTCTAATGTCTTGACTTTTAGTCAGTCTTATAGTAGAGATCCTAGCCAACAACCAAGGCTAGCAAAAAAGCATAAAGTCATAAAGGTAGGAAGAAGAAAGTAAAATTGTTTTTATAAACAAAAGATAATAATCATAAAGAAGCTACAAAAAAGCCACTAACAGACATAAGTGATTTGGCAGCCAAAACAATCTGAAAAAAATAATAAAAATGGGGAACTTACACTAATCTGATTTCAAAGCTAGCTGTATATCTTGAGCAGTCAAAACAAGGTGGAGATCACATACAGATAGATGAATAATAGAGAAAATGAGTAATGGATAGTAGATTTTATAGCACATGATTATGGAACATTTGGAAATCCATATCAAAAACAAAGTAAACATGAACTCTTCCTTACACCACAGAGAAAAAATAATTTGGAATGGATCATACATCTAAATGTAAAAATTTAAAAAACTATTTTAAAAAAATAGAAGAAAACAAAAGATTAAACCTTTGAGACTTGGAGTAGGCAAAGAAAAGCAACACAATAGGAATTAGACATTATTAAAATGTATACCTGAAAAAGGCAACATTAGAAATATGAAGAGATAAGCCACACACATGGGGAAAATATCACAAGATATATATCTGACCAAGGATTTCAACCCATAATCTGTAAAGAATTCTTATAATTAAATAATAAAAATGTAAAAAATATATATAAACATATGAACAAAAATTAATGATGTGGAAAATTCTTAAAAGGAGGAATTTCCTCAGCATGTAGCATCCTGAGATAAAATGCAAAGTAAATAGGAAAAGAGGTAAGAATAGAAACAGAGGTGCTAACCTCTCTCTGGCAGAATTTTGGAGTAGAGAATAAATATAAAGACAGCAATGCAATTATGGAAGACATGAAAGCTGGGAGTTTCCTACAATGCAAGAAAGATAGGATCCTCACATTACAAGGAAAAATGCCGATTTTGAAACATTGTGATAATTTGTTTCAAGATGGAAAATCCTAAAAGCTAACAGAGTGAAGACATAAATTACCTACAGAGCAATAGAATCAGATTGATTTCACAATTAGTTTCATCAATATTTTATTAAGAAAACAATGAGCATATTCTAAAAAATTTTAAAGGAGAAAACGATTGTATAAATTCCACCTCCAAATTGTTTTGTACCCCCACAAGTTGAAGATAAATAAGATGGTCAGTAAAATACTTAACAAATTTAACTCCACTAGACTCACCCTGAAAATCTCTAGAAAATATACTGCCTTGAAGATGAATGGGTAGATCCAGAAGGAAGAAAATAGACTACACACACACACACACACACACACACACACACGTTAAGCAACTAAATTAGCTCATTTTTGTACAAATAAACATTTAAAAGAATACATGTTTTTATACTGATCTGGAAGCAAAATGTAGAGTATGGAGTGGGAGTGATGGAAAGAAGTAAAATCACAGTGAGGTGCTTGTTTTGAGAGATAATGTTCATATGTTCTTTAAAATGTGTTACGATTAGTTTTGGCTGAGAGTAAAAGAAACTCAAAATAGCAATGGTTTAAGCAAAGATGATATTTCTTTTTCTCATATGAATGTCCAAAGTTAGACAATTCAGGGCTATTTGATAGATCTGCTCTACTCCTTCCCCAGGGAGTTAATTTCCTTCTCTCTTGTTCTCCAGGTCCAGCATTTTCAATTCACCCCATGGTCTCAGGTATTGGGTCCACTTCCAAATATCCACTATAGTCCATCCAGCAAGAATTAGGGAAGGAAAAATAAAGAGGTGCAGCACAGGGCACTTCAGTTGCCTTTAAAGAAAGTCTACACAAGATGCTTTGCCTTCAGTCTCCTTGGCAAGACTTTAGTCCAATGGCTCAGCAACATAGACTTGCACTGTGATCTTTGGGTGGCTGTGTACCCACCTAAAATTCAGAGGGTATATTACTATGGAAGAGTAGAACAGTTACTGCAGCACCAAGAGCTCTCACCAACAGGAAAGGAGAAAAAAATATAACAAAAGCTTGATTAATCCAATGGAAGACGGATAGGCACAGACAGGAAACAAAGAGAAAACATGATATATGAAAACAGCAGACAGACTATGGAAGTTATCCTCAAGGACATATCTAAGTTTTTAATACCACTTATTTTCCCCGCAGCATTTAGCATTGCTTATTTTTCCATATTTGTTTCTTCTCAGGAATCTTGGGACTCTATTTCAATTCTCCCCACCAAACTGTGAGCAATTTGAGATAAGTAATGATGTTTTACTGTTTTTGCCATCATTTCTTTAACATGGTAGGCACTCAGTGAACATTAGTGTAATGATAATTAGAAATGGTAAGTGTCTGGGGCACCTGGGGGGTCAGTTGGTTAAGTGTCCAACTCTTGGTTTCGGCTCAGGACATGATCTTGTGGTTTGTGAGTTCAAGCCCGCATAGGGCTCTTTGTTGTTCAGCACAGAGCCTGCTTCAGATCCTCTGTCTCCCTCTCTCTCTGCCCCTCCCTTGTTTACTCTCTCTCTCTCTCTCTCTCTCTCTCTCAAAAATAAATAAACATCAAAAAAAAGGATAAGTGTCTGAGAGACTGGGTTCAAGAAAGACAGCTCTCACCTATTACTTAGAAATCAACAGAAAGGGGCCATGCCATTTAAGCCTCTTTAGCATCAATAGTGCCTGTTTTTCAAGGGACAAATTAAAAAGATTTTGTAGTCCAGTGGATAAACAAGTTTTTTGATCTAGATTATAAGTATATGCTTATAGAGAAAAAATCTGGTGCATTTTTTGTCTTCAGAGATGTACATAAATCATTTACTTTTTTCTAATACACCCAAATCCTGGGAGCTTTTGTCTTTTCTTATTAGACAGTACTGATAAGACTTAATCTTTCCTGGAGGGGAAGTTTTAATTTTGGAGGGAAAATGAGGAATAGATTTTTGAATAAATATGATTTCTAGCAAATGAAATGAAAATAATAAATGATGAATTTGCTCCATACATTTTTACTGTAAATGCCTGTAATGTATATGTGTTTATGTGAATAAATGTGTGTGTGTGTGTGTGTGTGTGTGTGTGTGTGTGTGTGTGTGTTTGCATGTTCTGTGCTTTGGTGAAAAATTATATCTCAGATTTTTGTAAAGAAATAAAGGCTTACTCATTTTTATTTCTGGCATGGTAGTGATAAGATATTTCTTTTTTTTATTTTTAAAGTTTATTTATTTTGAGAGAGAGACAGCACAAGCAGGGTGGGGCAGAGAGAGAGAGAGCCAAGTAGAGTCTTCCTTCCAGCCATTCCTCAGTGTCTTTCCTAACTGGAACCAGTATCTGCAGTGCATTCCACCATGTATCTGCAGAGTACACCTTCTGTTTATTAGAAATATCTTATCACTAGGGCTCCTGGGTGGCTCAGTCCGTTAAGCTTCTGACTCTTGATTTCAGCTCAGGTCATGATCTCACAGTTGATGAGTTCAAGCCCCACATTGGTCTCTGTGCTGACAGCACGGAGCCTGCTTGGGATTCTCTCTCTCTCTCTCTCTCTCTCTCTCTCTGCCCCTCCCCCACTACCATTCTTTGTCTCTCAAAACAATTAATAAAAACACTTAAAAACTTAAAAAGAGGAATGCATATATATGTCAAACTCAATAAATTGTACAATTTAAAGGATGCTGTTTATTGTGATTTGATTATCCATCAGTAAAGTTAAAAAAGTAAAATATATATTTTATTACCATACCAAAAAACGTTCCTTAGACTACCTAATGCATTCATAGAAAAACTAGACCTCTGACTAATGGTGGGAACGAGTAAGGTGTTAATAACGGGATGGGGACAGGGGACAGATGCAGCAGGGGGACAGCACATTCCTTTATGGCCATACAGGGATATAAACCTACCACTACCCAGGCCGATTTTTCCATTTTGTATAACAAGAAGAGAAAATACTCTGTGTGAACATGCACTTGCCATCTCAATGAGGCTTATTTCTCTTAAAAAAATAAAAAATGCAAACAGTTCTCCTATGTCTGTTTTTCCTTCTCTCCTCTTGCTTTCCAGTCACCTCCTCCTATACTTGTCACTCTTCACCTTCCATTTTATACGATCCATTGTTTAACTTACATGCACAAATAGATTTAGGAATAATTATGATTGTAATTATAAAGTGTGTGGAACCTACTAGTATTTCCTGGCTGTGTCAGCTGAGAAGATGTAGAATAAATGACTTTACTGAACATCCAGACCTGAATTTCCACTTGCCATTCTCCACTGAAATTAACCATTATTTCTCATAGATATATCCAATTTCAGGACTGGAGTAGAAATGAAAAGTGAAGGAAATGTTGAAAGAACAGTGGAGATGTGTCAAAACTCATTTGAGAGGGAACTGCCTTGGCTATATCTGGTTTAAGTTAAGCATGAAAATAAATAATGATAGTGATATATTTTATTCCATTCGATAAAATAGGTATCAATGATTTCATACTGAAATAAATAAGCACTATTGGCTAGGGCTGTCATAACAAAGTATTACAGACTGGGTGGTTTAAATAAGAAACATTTATTTACTCATGATTATAGAAGCTACAAATTCCATATTAACATATTAGAAAGGTTTCTTTTGAGGCCTCTGTCTTTGGTGGCTTGTAGATGGCAGTCTTTTTCCTTTATCTTTAACCTTCCCCATGTCTGTCTGTATTATATATATGTATATATATATATATATATACAGCTAGTATATATATTATATATATATACAGCTAGTATATGTACTAGCTGTAGTGTGTGTGTGTGTGTGTGTGTATGTGTGTATACACTATTGAGATATAACAGTAACATTGGATTAGGACTCACCTATATGAATTCATTTTTACTTAATTAGCTCTTAAAATATCCTATCCACAAATAATGCCACCTTCTGAGATATTGAAGCTTAAGATTTTAACAAGAAATTTTAGGATAACACAATTCAGCCCATAACAAATTTAAAGGAAGATTCTTTAGCAAAATACCCATTGAAAGAAATATGTATAAAAATGACTGACTTAGAAAATCTTCATTTGGCAATTATCTCAGGGATTATTGATTTAGATGATAGTTGTCAATAGAGGCCAAGGTAGGTGGGTGATTTGACAAGGAACTGAGGAGCAGGATATTGGTTTAATATTAGGATATCTCCCCCACAATAATAATATTCAGTTTCAAAAGGGGAAATGGTGACATTTTAGTGAAAGACCTGAAGAACACTAATATATCCAGGTGCTTAAGGGGTTTTTTGTTTGTTTGCTTGTTTGTTTGTTTTTATGTATTTTGAGGGAAAGGAGAGAGGGATGCAGAGAGAGAATCCCAAGTGGGCTCTGTGCTATCAGCACAGAGGGGCCAGACCTCACGAACCGTGAGATCATGACTTGAGCTGAGATCAAGGGTCAGATGCTTAACTGACTGAGCCACCCAAGTGCACCTGGGTGCTCAAGGTTAACACGGCGTCTGATAAGACAGGTCAACAGTGCCCACAGATATCATTAATCAAGAACAGTGTAATTTTGGTGATATTCTTGCAAAAGAAGCATGGCTTCATCAGAACTCTTGTGTTAAAGAAACACTAGATGGATCCAAATGGAAAGACTTGATATAGAGTACACAGGTCTGCATTCTTTCAAATAATGGGTACATGAAAATGGAGGAAAACTGAGGGACAGTTCCATTTGGAGGAAAATGAGAGACAAGACAATTACATGTAATCTGTGCTTTATGGTATACTGAACCATAGAGGAAAATATCTTGCTGGGGCCAGTGAAAAGCAAATGGCGTCCGTGGATTGGATAGTAGTACATATCAGCCCTGATATCCCCAACGGGAAGATTATATGAGGACACTTAGGAGAATGTCTTCGTTTTGGTGAAAAACACCAAAGTATTAACAACCTGCTCTCAAATGATTGTGAAAAAGACCAACTGATGATATTCTGTGTGTATTTCTTTGTTTGTATATGAAAAATATAATGAAATGCTAAAAATTGGAAAATATCAGGGAAAAAAGATATAAAAATCTTTGTACTGTATTTAGAAATCCTTATATATATTTTTATGTCTTTAAAATAAAACTTCTAGTCAGTGTACTTTTCCTACCAATCTTTGCCACAAATTCATCAATTAATCAAAGGGAATTTTGTTTTAATGTATTTTTCTTAACTTACTTAGAGCAATTCAGTAACTTTAAGATTCTGTCCAGCTTCTGCTTAATTAGACTAATTGGACCAAAGTTAAACACATTTCATAAATTATTCTTTGAAATTTAGCATTAATTATATAATCATCTAAACCGATGCATTGTTGTCAGAAGATCTTACTGAAATAAAAAAAAATCATAGTTTTAAATAGGTATAACAAATTCGTTAGAAAAAGTACAGAATTCCTGATGATTGTTTTTTATTTTAAAATTTTTTTAATGTTTATTTTTTTAAATTTTTTTTTACATTTATTTATTTTTCAAGAGATAGAATGAGACAGAGCATGAGCAGGGAGGGTCAGAGAGAGAAGGAGACACAGAATTCGAAGCAGGCTCCAGGCTCTGAGCTGTCAGCACAGAGCCCGATGCAGGGCTTGAACCCACGACCCTTGAGATCATGACCTGAGCCGAAGTCGGAGCCTTAACCAACTGAGCCACTCAGGCGCCCCTTAATGTTTATTTTTGAGAGAGAGAGAGAGAGAGAGAGAGAGAGAGAGCATGAGCATGAGCATGAGTAGAGAAGGGGCAGAGAGAGAGGGAGACACAGAATCTGAAGCAGGCTCCAGGCTCTGAGCTGTGTGCATAGAGGCTGATGCATGGGGCTCGAACTTACGAACTGTGATGGCATGAGCTGAGCCAAAGTCAAAGATGCTTAAGGACTGAGTCACCCACGCACCCCCGATTGTTGTTTTTAATGCAATATTTTCTGCTCTTGGAAATAGGTATGAGTCTTTCACATCCAGCTACTAAACTGATAATGCTGTATGCAGCTCATTAATCCATATCTACCAATATTTCACTCTGACAAATTATGACATATATTTAGCCACCTTGCTTATGAAACATTTTTTAAAAGTATATCAAATAATGATCCTTGTTTCTTGCTATCATTATCATAGCGACCAGCACTGCAAAGCCCTAATATTTTATCTTCCTCTTCATGTGCATTTAGAAGGATGCCTTTGACAGATTAAAATAAGAAATGCAAATCTACCTAATGTTCAAATCAAGGTTTTAAGCTAGTCTCATGCTCTGAAGAATTAGGTTAATGCCTATTTATGAAAGTAAAGTGATGATTATTCACTTTGTACTTTCAGTATTTGTTGCTGGTGCCATGGTATTAATAGAATGGAAAGACTTTTAGAAATCAAAAGGACTGTTAGAATTCTAGAAAAAATTTTTGAGACCAAAAATCAGTGGTAATTATTTCTTTTATTCCCTCTGCATCAAGATCGTCTTCATCCTCTCATATTCTCTAAGATGAGGGCAATCAAACTACTGATTGAGAGAAAATTTTATTTGAGGTATCTGTTTATCGATGGTCCCTTATGAAATTACCATTGTTAAACTCATAATATCACAATCTGGATAGAGGACATACAACCAAAAATAAATGTTCCATTTATTTATTACCCATTTTACATTCTTGATCAGGCAGGCTATTTGCTGCTGCTGTTGTTTTTCATGGATTATCTCATTGAGTTGTCACTAAATAGAATGAAATATTCATTAATATTACCTAAATTTTAAATATGAGGAAACAGAAGATCAGAGAGATAATGCAATATTCCTAACATCACACAGCTAGAAGAGGAAAGCCAGGACTAACTCACTTCACCTATCTTAACAATGTGTAATTTTAATCATTTTGATTGATTTTTTTTTAACCTCAAAAAGAAACTTTTATTTATTGAAAGTTTATTAGAAACTTTTATTCATTGAATGGTTAAACACCTTACTATTGATTAATTTGATTACTTTTAGTTAAAATTCATATAAATATTTCTAAAAGTAGAACTAGAGAAATTATATTGGTAATCTTTGTAATGTCAAGGAACAATCCTTTTTATTTTTGGAAATGACAATTATGTTAATATAGTTTTTAAATGTTTATTGATTTATCTTTGAGGGTGGGGAGGGGCGGAGAAAGTATGAGACAGAGAATCCAAAGCAGGACCACACTGTCAGCACAGAGGCTTGAACCAAGGAACAGTGGGATCGTGACCTGAATTGAAGTCAGATACTTAACTGACTGAGCCACCCAGGCTCCCTGTCAAGTACTAATATTAATCATGTCCTAAAAAATCAAAGTTAAATACTGTTAGGCCATTTATGTCTTGTCATGAATGTGCAGTTTGGGAATGAATAAGGGTATACATTTTTAACATATGCAAAGTATCACAAAATATAACACCTATGTATTTTGAGTGAAAATTTATTGACTCTTCCCCAAACCATAATTAATTAATCCATATTTACCTAAGCATTATTCTAATTTTTGAAATATAATATACATTCAGGAAGGAACATAAATCATAAGGGAGAACTAGAAGCCTCTCTAGCATTCTCTGAATCACTGCCTCCTCTCCAAAGGTAGTCATCACACTTAGACTTGTGATAGTTTAGTTTTACCTGTTCGGGGAATATAAATAAATGCAATGATACATTGTCTATTCTACTGAGCCTGGTTTCTTTTAGAATAGTGTTTATGAGATTTATCAGTTTTAAAGGTCAATCAGTGAAATTCACGACCCAAATAATACAAAGGGGCAATAAACAGATGGTGATAAAATAATAGATTCAGAGAAAGCACTTGACAACATCCAAACAATTGTTCATGATAAAAATTTAACAAACTGGGAGAAGAAGGAAAGGATTCTTAGTTAAAATACACACGTATGTCATAATTTTGCAGTGAATCTTCATTTTCAAAACCAGTATTACATAGTGCTGTTAAGTAATAAGTTGCTAAGTTTAATCAGTATCCTCATCATGTTATATTGCTATATTTTAGATGGTGAGGTTGATATACTTTATTACCATTTTAATACAATTTATTTAAGAGATAGTTCATAGTTTCTTAATATTATTTGAAGACCGTATTAGCTTCCCAGGGTTATCATAACAAATTACCACAAATTGGGTGGCTTATAATGGAAACTTACTCTCTTAGAGTTTTGGAGGACAAAAGTATAAACTCGAGGTATTGTCAGAGTCATGCTCACTCCTTGGGCTCTAGGAAAGAATCCTTCCTTGTTTCTTAATAGCTTTTGGTGGTTTCTGGCAATTCCTGACACCCTTTATTTTATAAGCACAACATTCCAATTTCTGGCTCTGCTATCAAATAGGCTTCTATCTTTGTACCTATCTGTGTCTTCACATGGTCTTCTAATAAGGATTCTAGTTATATCACCCTAATTGGATATAAACTAATATTAACTAATTGTATCTACAAATATTTTATTTCCAAATAAGGTCACATTTTAGTTGCCAGATAAATATGAATTTTTGGAGAATACCGTTTGACCCAGTAAAAAGACTTTGCATTGAAATAAAGAACTATAATTTTTCCATTGGCTTTGCATATCTTCAAAAATATAGACAGATTTTTTATATTAAGGCAATTGTGAATGGTTTTATAAAATAAGTTTCAACATTAATGTGATTGTTACAGTCTCAAATACTCATCTTTAAATATTCACTGTATCAAAACTTCATACTATGCAAATAATTTATAAAGAAGTAATTATTTCTATAATTTCACTACAACTACTTTTTTGTCTTATTATATAGTAGTGAAATATTTTCAAATTTCTATGTATTCCTATAGTATGGAGAGGAGTAGAATTTGCTATCTCAAAACATGCCTCTTTGGCATAAGGATTATTTATTTTTAAGGAATAGAAGACATAGAAAAAGCTCTGAAAACTTAGAAGTTACTCTTTGGTAAGAGACATTTCCATTTATGAGGGAAATCCCCATTTATAAGGGTGTCTGCCCCTCTACACCAGGAAGAGAAAGATGACAGACTCACTAGAGACTCTTGTCAATGGAGAAGGCAATGACCTAAATCTAAATAACAACCTTGTTTACTGCGCTTTTCCTGGTAACTGCAATTACTTCCCCCCATAAATCTTTCATCGTTAGCTGAGCCAGTATTTGGAGGTGATCTCATGAGCCATTTTGTAGAGTTACTCAGTTTTTCTGGGTATCTGCGATGTATACAGGAGGCATACAGGTTATTAAATTTCTATTTGCTTTCCTTCTGCTAATCCATCTTTCATTAAGGGGGGTCTCAGCCATGAACATAGATGGGTCAAGAGAAAATTAGTTTTCTTCTACTACCAGCTCTTGATCCTAATGTCTTCCATACAATGTTGAATTAATATTACTATATTCTTATATTCTGTAATTACTCTTGATCTGATTGTCTTGGGCCAAGGTGATGATAACATACTGTCATATAAAATGGTAATATTTATATATACACACACACCCACACATGTTATTTTTCATCAAGGTTCTGCAAGATTTTTTGTATATAAATGTATGCAATATCTGAATCTAAAATTGACATTAATTTATAAATGATAAGGTTAATTCTCATACTGTGAAACATTATTTTAGTAACTTATTTCATTTCCAACAATTCTCAGACATGCTTATTTTGAAGTATATCTTATGTGTATTTTTGGTTTTTAAAAATAAATGCATACTCTATATTATATATAGAAAATAAACATTATGTTCTTAAATTGTTTAGGACAACAGAATGCATTTAGGAAACAAAGAAAATAAAAATGTGCCCTTTCAAGCAAAATGACATCTTTAGGTAATCTAGAGTAGAATTAATTATGTAGTTTGTAGCACATCTTCTACCCAATAGATGCCATCCAAGTTCACAACTAATCACTGGAAAGACAGAAAAACAATTTAGGTGGTTTTTTTTCTTTTTTTAATTGATATTTAAAAATTATAATGTAGAAAGTGACAGCAGAATTATTTTTCATTAAATAACAAATGACTGGGGGTTATTTACCCATATTGACTGGTGAATAATAATAGAAAAAAAAGCTGATTACTAAATACTTTTTTTTGCTGGAAACTGTTTTGAGATAATGGAGACAGTCATTTACACCACACTAATTATAAACATTTTGACAATTAATGTAACACATAATAATAATTGGAAACATTTTGTGATTCATTATTGAGTGACACATATTTGATTTATCAATATATAATTGAATTATGCATATATTCACACCCTTCTCTCTTTGAAAATGTTTTTTAAATTTTATTTTTTTGTTTATTGAATTGATTTACATGGAATATTTAGTGACTCTGAATGACACACTATCTACTTTATAATGAACAACTTTGTTAAACATGTGACTAGTTGGAAATATTAGTTGTGAAGATATTCTAAAGAATATTTTTAGGATGGTCAATTTAATTATTATTCCTAAGACCCTAGATTCTTAGCATGACCTGTTCTTAAATTTCTTACTTCCTTAAAACTAAGAAGATATTGGTTAAATGTATAACACTAAGGTGCTCTTTGATATACCTTCTATGCTTCAAAATTATTCTGCTATAAACTTCTGCTAAATAAATTATCTGAAATCTTAAGGTTATGTGAAGGCTTCCTATTTGTTTGTTTGTTTGTTGTTTGTTTGTTTGTTTGTTTGTTTTGAGGGACAGGTGGAGTGGCAGAGAGAGAGAGAGAGAATCTTAATAGAATCCACCCCCAGTAAGGAGCCCAGTTCAGGGCTTGATCTCATAACCATGAGATCATGGCCATGAGATCATGACCTAAGCTGATATCAAGAGTCCCATGCTTCACCAACTGAGCCACTCAGATTCCCCAAGCCTTTCTATTGTTTTTAACCTGAAGAGTTGCAAATGAAACTATTATAACATCTGGAAAGAAAGTATTCATAGTTCAAATAGGTGTTTCTTAAAATCATAACTGCAGATTTTATGTCCAATGGAGTAACACATAGATGACATTTCTAAATATATATTTAATCCTATGCCAAATTAAATAGGAAATTAATCTTAAGTTTTGCTTAAGTTGTTATGTTTCAGAAGACACCCTGTCATATAGAAAGAAAACTATTCCATGAACCACATAAAGACTTAATATGTAGGAACTTCCCTTCTGGGATGGTGGAACAGACATAACTTTTACTGTCTTTCTACTGAATATAAGTAAGAACCCTGCACATTATGTATAAATTAAACATAAGATTTGGGGAAGTTATTTGGAATATTATTTGGAAAATATTCTATTAAATATTTGTTTCAGAAAGTAGTGGTTTTTAAAAAAAATTGTGTAGTTTATTGATTGATGCTATTAAAAGAATTAAGGCTTTCGAAAAATAATTCTTTCTAAATCTTTTTTTTATTTTATTTTAACTTTTTATTATCTAAAATTTTAAACATATACAGAAGTAGAGAGCATGATTAAATGAATCCAACACTTCACTATCACATAACTTCAATAATTTTCAACTCAGGGACAATCTTGCTCCATCTACACCCCCAACCACTTCCCTCTCTTATGTCCCTAGATTATTTGAAGTAAATCCAAGATATCCTAGAATTTCATCCTTAAAACTTCAGTATATGATTATAAGATATGAAGACTCTAATTTAACTATAATACCCTATTGTACCTTAAAAATAAACAGTATCATTTATAAAGTGTGTAGGAAACTGATAGCAATCTTAAAATTAAGTAATATTCAAACTACCTCCCACATTCTAATTTTTAAATAAATTTTAGTTGTAGGTGACATAGTGGTTTGAGAGCATGCACCGAACCATTTTCTCATCACCGATATGTTGAGAGTAATTAATTCAGGTGAAGGGTTTTCCATACATTTATTTCTCAGATATTTGTTGTGCACCAAGCGCCTTTAAAATGCTATTTGCTATTCTGCGCTCTGGCGCAGCGGGGAAGATGTTGAGGTCTCACACGACGTTGAAGATCAAATGCAAAGACAAGAGCCCCCAGTGCATAGAAGGCAATAAGGAATGGAGTCTGAGTGTGGGAGGGTGTAGAACGGCAGGCCTGAGTGAAACGCTGGGAGAGTAAGACCCAGCCTAGATTCCCGTGGCGCATGTTGCGGGGCCTATGGGTCTGCTCGCCCTTAGAGACCAGTTCTCCTAAAGGGAAATAGCGTAGTTCCCTTGTAGGATGAGTTAGGGGTAGAGGATTAAGCACTCTTTCTGACAGCAGCAAAAAGAAAGGCCTCTTATTACCCATGATTATAAAATCATATATAAAGTTTTAAGATGGAGGTATCATCGTTGGTATAAAATCCAGTGAACCCTGGTCCTGAGTAAGAAGTGTCTGTTTTTACACCTCCACTCCGCCTTCACACTAGCATCCTATTTTCAAGATACCTTATGAAACCGAGATTTAGTGTTTTAGGAAGAGACTGCCATTTACAGACTTAATCACAGAGGGAATAATTTCCTTCCAGTATCTTAAAACCATATTTATTCTTGCTCCTAGAATAATCAAGTTTGTCAAGGAACTTTGAAAAATATACTGCTTTGAAAGATGATTATAGAACATACTACATATTTTAAATATTAAGCTGATGGTATAGCTAATAATAACCTTCAAACTTTTATCATTAATTTTAAATTGTCTATTAGAAAAGAAATGCATACTCAGCATTGGGAGGACATCACAACCTTGTTTACATATATTTCAAGGTAATATGGAAAAGTCCACTCGCACTCTTTTTATGGCCAGGTAAGAGAAATGCCATAGTGGAGAGGATGATATGGAAAGAGAATACAAATTAAAAGTGATAAAATCCTCTATGCTAATCACAAACAATACCTCCTATTAAATACTTTTTTCTACATGTAATTCTTAGAAATTGTAAACCAGTCTTGGATGCAATGATGATAAAGCTGTCAGAGACCCTTCTATTTAGAAAACTTAGTAAAGGTAACTTAATTCTAGTACACTTTAAGTTCACATACATAGCATTTCATTAATCTTAATTTTGGAGCAATGTAAATTATTCCTTTTTTATATAATGCAAATTATTATTTTTTAATTTGCAGAAAATATATAGAAGTAAAAATCAGTAAATATACTAATTGGTTTAATAGACCATGTGGAACTAAACATTTGATTAATTGTACTATTCCTATAGTGACATTTTGTCACTATCTTATATTATTTATTAATATCAAAAATAGAAAAGTATATAAGGGTGTCTGGGTAGCTCATCAGTTAAGAGTCCGACTCTGGATTTTAGCTCAGGTTATGATCTCACAGTTTGTGAGACTGAGTCCCATATGGGGCTGCCAGCTGACAATATCAATTCTGTTTGGGACTCTCTCTCCCTCTCTCTCTCTGCCCCCCTTCCCCCTAAAAATAAACAAACATTTTTAAAAAATAGAAAAGGATATAAAAAATGCCTCTGAACTCTTGCCTCAAACAATAAAAGTTAACAAAATAGTTTTATTAGATGATTACCCTTTTTAAGTTTATTTTTTTTTAGTAACCTCTACACCAAATGTTGGTTTGAACTCATGACTCCTACATCAAAAGTTGCATGTTCTTCCAACTGAGCCAGCCAGGTGCCCCCGTATTACATGATGATTAAAACTGCAGTTTACTCTGTTGCTCTTCCCAAGTCCATTTCCTTACTTCCCAGTCCAAAACTGAGGTTATCATAATTCATGATAGTTAAGATTTTTATATTTTTAACTAAATACATATATAGCTAGGTATGATAGAATTGTTTATTATCTGTCTTAAATAGTCTACCATATTAATTATGGAAGAATATGTTATTATTCCTAATGATCCACAGTGCTTCCTTTCAGTGAGTTATACACCCCACTTCTGTCTTCATGTGACTTTTGTGTTTCTCTAGACTTTTCTACTGCACTGAGTCAGGCTTGGCTAAATGATTTGCTATCTCTATGCTGAAACTTCATGTGACATTGGATGTTCCTTTTCCTGCTCAGACTCGAGCAAGAAGCCTCGAAGTCTCGACCCTTCAGCCAGGGTCTCAGAATAGAAGGCATGTACTGTGGAATGGCAGCTGACCTGCAACTATTGCATGATGTGCATGAAAAAGAAACTTTGTTGTTGTGACACTGAGTTTTCTCAGCATAATATGGGGAAGGGTGACTACTGCACCTATCTTTTCCACTCAAGCCAGTTTATGGTCATACATATAGCTTTATGTAGTTCATGGGCTGGCAAAGGAAGGCCCACGTACAAATATGATTTCTGCGGGTTTGTGTGCAGCCTGTTTTTTTACATTTTAAAGTATTTGGGGAGGGGCATCTGGGTGGGTCAGTCACTTACACTTCCAAGTCTTGATTTCAGCTCAGGTCATGATCTCGTATTTCATGACTTCAAGCCCCACATGGGGCTTTGCACTGACAGCACAGGGAGCTTTCTTGGAGTTCTTTCTCTCTCTCTTTCTCTCTCTTGCGCTCTCTCTCACTCTCAAAATAAATAAATAAATTAAAAAAAATAAATAAAACATTTGAGGAAAAAAATGAAAAGAAAATGATGTCTCATTACATGTGAAAATTAACTGGAGTTTGAATTTAAATGTTCATCATAGTTTTATTGGAATACAGCCACACTCATTAATTTATGTATTATCTATGGATGCTTCCACGCTACAGTGAGAGAGTTCAATAGTTTTGGGAGTAAGGCTAGGGTGTGTCTTCATGCCCTTCAAACACAGCCTTTCTAATATGTACGTCTTAACTTTAACTAGACCTTTCTCACCATGCCTACTGACTATGAACATTTTGCAGTTTTCCTTCAGGGTCCAGACACCCTGGAAAAACCCCTGGGAAATGGAGCCTTTGAGAGAGCCGTCCCCGGCTTTCTTCTCTTTGCTTTGTCTCTTCTCTAAAGAATACTTTCTGCCTCAAGGCGGTTCTGCTGGCCGTACCTTTGCTGTCTGCCCTCTGCTTCATCCCTAATCCTGCCCGAGTCTATTACACAATTCTGTTTAAGTATCATTATTATTCTGTTTTGTATTTGGTTAATTAAAAAATTGTGGAAATTTGTTAGATTTTATGTAAGTGCCTACTAGCATAGTTGATTTTGTCTCTTGGGCTGTAAAACCTAAAATATTTATTATCTATTTATCAAGAAAACAGGTGCCCATTCCAGATCTAGTTCATTCAACTTTAACTCCTGTATGTTTTTCCATAGTGTGACTATGCTTCCAGCTATTTATCTTTGTTTCTGTTGATGAAGATTTTTTTTTTTTTTTTTTTTTTTGCTTTGCTTTTTAAAATAATGCAATAATGATGTGGAGCCTGGGTGACTCAGTGGGTTAAGCGACCAACTTCGGCTCAGGTCATGATCTCATGGTTCGTGAGTTGGAGCCTCACATCAGGCTCTCTGCTATCAGTGTGGAGCCTGCTTCAGATCCTCTGTCTCCCTCTTTCTCTGCCCCTCCCCTGCGTGTGCACATGCTCTCTCTCTCTTTCAAAAATAAATAAACATTAAAAAATGTTTAAATAATGCAATAATGAATATTTTTACTAAGTCTTTTGGTACACAGGCACATTTTTTACTCTTTGTATGTGAATTAAAAAAGAAAAAGAATTATAGAAGTCACTACAGTAGGACTATTTTATATTACATTTTTCCAGGTGAAGTCGAAATTGTCCTGTGGACAAATATATATATTTTTATAAAAAAAGGTATATGTACCTATGTACTACTCATATGAAAAAAACAACCCAATACTGAATTTTTTATAGTAGCCTTTAATTATTGTTAATAAATTATACAATTATAATGTGACCTTGCCACTTAATTCTTCTTACATATTATATCATAAAGCAATTTTGAAAATATTTTGTTTCTTCTCTTGTCTTAGCAATGTATACAGTCATTAAAATTAAACTTTGGTAAAAAAATTACCAAATATTTTAATTAATATATTATATTTAAAACATGTTATTTGTTATACCTCTAAATAACTTATTGATGTAAAAACCTTTATTTTTTATACTATCTTGACTTATACTTGCAAATTGAGGAAGAGAAAAATATCTAGGCTGAGGATACTTTTTCTTTCTGATGGCTCTAATTATTTCAGAAATAGAAAAGTATAGTTAGAAATCACTCCCTAAAGGGAAAAAAAAAAGAAGAAAGACAAAAGAAAAAATGTCCAAAGGAAATTAAGGATTAAAAAAAATTGAAGCACATACATACATACATGTGTTCGCACACACTCATAGAGACTCATAATCCTTATTAAAGCAATTTTGAAGTCCTGAGATTAATATTGTTAGTCATTGGGATCCAAAATATATAAATAAATACCTGACAAAAATGTTGGAATAGAATTTTGTAATTTGTTTTTGAATCTGAATGGTAGATGTGACAGCATTTCTAAAAATTGGGGCAAGCTAGCCAGCATTTTTCTAAAGAAAGAGTCAGAACTTTTCTGTAAGTCAAAAGATATAACCTCATTATCTGAAATACTTGATATTCAAAAGAGAAGGTGGTTCTGTTTTATTGATGTAAATTATATGAAATGCAAGGAATCTCAAAACTTTACATTCTGCCATAGAATAATCTAATAGCACAAAATCTAGGACAGGTCTCAGCCAACTTTTTCAGCAAACAAAGGTCCAGTTACTGAATATTTTAGACTCTGCGGGCCAAGAGGCAAAGTTGATGATGTACTATGTATATCTCTGTCACAACTATTTAGCTCTTCCATTGAAGTGTGAAGACCCAGAAAATATAGAAAAGAATGAGTGTGACTTTGTTCTAATAAAATTTTATTTATGAGCATGAAAATGTGATTATTCTTCTTTGGATTCTTTTCAACCATTTACAAATGTAGAAATGTAAGAATGAACATTCTTTGTTCATGTGCTGTATATTTACAGTGGGGCAGTGCTGCATTTGGCATGGGGGCTGTATTTTGCCAACTCCTGATTAAAGACCTGAACCAATGAGTCATCCTGCAATATGGATAAAAGTTAGAACCATAAGATAAAGTACTGATTATTTCAAAAATGTGTTGATGATCCAGTCTAAGCCTGAGCCCGAGACTGCTGCTTCCTCACATGTGTACCTAAGACACATGTCTCTCTATATGTAAGTTTCTCAAATATGGACATTTATTCCTAACTTCCTGACTGCTATTTGCAAACCATCTTAGTCTAGATACCATATAAGAAAGGAATGCACTCATCTCCAGCAAGTCAAAATTTCAACTCTAGGAAACAATGTTACGATTTTCTGAAACAGCAGTCATATTTCAAATTTATTCAGTCTGTTATGTCTATCTTCCTAATGGATACCATAAACAATACCATTCTTTTTTTTTTAAGTTTATTTATTTATTTTGAGAGAGAGAAAGAGAGAGAGAATGTGGGAGGGACAGAGAGAGGGGAAGAGAGAGAGAATTTCAACCAGGCTCCACACTGTCAATGCAGAGCCCAATATGAGACTCAATCTTACGAACCGTGAGATCATGACCTGAGCCAAAACCAAGAGTCAGATGCTTAACCTACTGAACCACCCAGGTGTCCCAAGGCCACTCTCTTTTATTCTACCTTTGGTATGTGATAGGTTGAATGGTGACTCCTAAAAAAATATGTCTACATCCTGTCACATTCCTGAAACCTGTAAATGTAAAATTATTTGGAAAAAGAATCTTTGTAAATGAAATAAGGATCTTGATATGAAGAGAGCACCCTGGAATATACAGGTGACCCTTATAACCAATGACAAATATCTTTACAAGTCTTCTGACGGAAGGCCATGTGAAGATAGAGGCAGAGATCAGAGAGATACAGCCACAAGTCAAGGAATGGGAATAGCCACCAGATGCTGGAAGAAAATGGCTTCATACCTGAAATCTTTGGAGGGAGCAGGGCCCTGTCAACACCTTGATTTAGGATTTCTGGCTTCTGGAAGTAAAGGAATAAAGTTCTGTTGTGTTAAGTTATCAAGTTTGTGGTAATTTGTTATGGCAGCCAGAGTAATCTAATACAACTCCCCTTATTTCATAAATAGTAATAAAGAATATCAGATTCCATAACCCTAAAATACCATCTCTTTGATTTTGTGTGTATTAATGAAATTAAAGGGAAGTTAATGTAACACTTGTAAACCAATCAATAAAAGACAGTTAAAGACAAGGGGTACAGTTGAACCATGTTAAAAAACAAAACAAAACAAAACACAGCTTTTGACATCAACAACTCTTCTGAATTTAAGAGAAAACAATAAAATTTCTAAAAAAGCAAACCATGAAGGTTTATCAATTTCTTAAAATTGACAGAATAAGTTGTATCTTCCATATTTAAATGTAAACTTTTTGAGAGAATATTCTGTGATGTATTCATTTTCTAATATCCATATACTAGATATACAGCCTCCATATACTAGAATGTCATTTCGTGCTTGAAATCAATGGATGAATCTTGGGAGCCACCATGATACGACATTTTTATTACTACAGGCTTTCGCTTAAGGTATGCATTACGGTGACTACCTTGTCTGAGACCTTTCCAAACCTTTTTCTTTGGACCAGAAGTGACACCTTGAGTTTTTAGAATATATATAAAAGTGACCTTGGAGCCTAAAATAGACTTAAAAATGGAGATATGCTGCTAATTATCCCAAAGGCCGTGAGAACTTTCTATGAGAGTTTCTATTTAAAACACAAAAATACTTTCAAAATTCCCTGAAATATTTGCTCTATTTTAGAAACTGTTAATAAATTTGGGCCAAATTTTAGGGGCTTTCAATGAATCAAGAACTTAACCTCAGATATAGTTTTAATTTTAATAACTCTCTTTTCTGTTATACACTAAAGAAATAAGAACTGCCTCTCTTCATTACTACTGTTGCTGTTATTTTTGAATTAATTGTGAAATATTAAAAGTCAGTGGCCAGAGACTTTTTAAGATTATTATTTTTCAGAGGAAAAGAGTCCTTGCACTGACAGTTGATAAGCCTAATTTGGCCCATGCAACCATTTTGAAACCAGTAAGATATTTCTTTCATGCCAAATATAAGTAAATATTATTCATGTAATTTTATAGTTGGAATAGATTAATATTATTTTGTATGGTCTTAATATTACAGTGCCCATCTTTTTCAAGTTTTGTTTTTAGTTATAAAAAAGTATTTGCCAATGCCATTTTTCCAGGGAAAAGAAAGAAATTTGTTTGAGGAAACATTTCTTCCTTGAAAATTAAGATATACTTAATTCATCCATAAGCCAATTTCTAGACAAGAAAATGATTCTAAATAATGAGTCTAAAAATGTTGCTTATATTCTCTTTCCCTCCCTCCCTCCAACCCCTTTCTCTCATTTAATAAATGTTTATTTATTTTTAGAAAGAAAGAGAGAGAGAATGTGTGCTCATGCACAGTGCAAGCAGAGGAGTGAGGGAGAGACTCCCAAGCAATGCAGAGCCAGCCCAGGCTCAATCTCATTAACCAAGAAATCAAGACCTGAGCCGAAATCAAGAGTCAGATGCTTAACTGACTGAACCACCCAGGTGTTCCTCCTTTCTCTGATTTAGGAAACGAAAAGCATACCTGGATGGCTCAGTTGGTTGAGTGTCCAGCTTTGGCTCAGGTCATGATCCCACATTTTGGTTCGTGAGTTCGAGCCCTGCGTCAGGTTTTGTGCTGACAGTGCAGAGCCTGCTTCGGATTCTCTGTCTCCCTCTCTCTCTGCCCTTCCCCTGCGTACACAGGTATGTTCTCTCTCCCTCTCAAAAATAAATAAACATTAAAAATTTTAGAGAAAGAATAAAATTGGGGCGCCTGCGTGGCTCAGTCGGTTAAGTGTCGGACTTCGGCTCAGGTCATGATCTAAGGGTTCCTGGGTTTGAGCCCCATGTCAGGCTCTGTGCTGACAGCTAGCTCAGAGCCTGGAGCCTGTCTTCGGATTCTATGTCTCCCTCTCTCTCTGACCCTCCCCTGCTCACGCTGTCTCTCTCTCTCTCAAAAATAAATAAAAACATTAAAAAAAAAAGAAAAAGAAGAAAAATCTTTTCTCTGGATAAGAAACTGATAAATTGAGTACCTAATGGAAAAAAAAGTAATAAAGTGAAGTTGTTTCTTAATAAAACAACATTTTATTTTAATACACTATGGCTATACAGAGGAAAATTTTTAAATATTCTAAAACTTAGCAAGATACCTTCATTCTGGAAGAGAAAAGTAATAACTAGCATGATAGGGATAGATAGCATTGCTAATAGATCCAGTTGAACAAGACGATTGCCTTGAAATCTGAGATTTTAGACTGGCTTCCCTATTCCATTAGCTAAAATGCAATTCTCAAAATAAATAATAGCGACATATTGCTCTGCAGATATAACCCTATGATCATTTAGTAATTTCTAATTGCTGTTGAATATTTATCGTATTTGAAAATGCATTTATAGGCATACTCAGAGACATTGCAGGTTCTGTTCCAGATCACTACAATAAAGCACATATTGCAATAAAGGAAGTCAAATACTTTTTTCGAGGTTCCCAGTGCATATAAGTGTTATGCTTACATTATGCTGTAGTGTCTTAAGTGTTCAGTAGCATTGTGTCTAATAAAGTGTACATCCCATTATTTAAAAATACTTGATTGTGAAAAAATGCTGTCATGTGAGCTTTCAGTGAGTTGTAAGCTTTTTGCCAGTGGAGTGTCTTATCTCAATGTTGATGGCTGCTGACTGATCAGGATGGTGGTTGCTGAAAGATGGCGTGGCTGTGGCGATTTCTCAAAATAAGATAACAATGAAGGTTGTAGAATCAATTAACTTGTCCTTTCGTAGATGATTTCTCTGGAGCATGCAATGCTGTTTGGTGGCATTTTACTCACAGTAGATCTTCTTTGAAAATTGGAATAAATCCTCTCTAACCCTGGCACTGCTTGATAAACTAAGTTTATGTAATATTCTGTCATTGTCAATTAAACAATCTTGATAGTATCTTCATCAGGAGTAGATTTCATTGGGAAAAAAACACTTTTTCACTCATCCATAAGAAGCAATTCCTCATCCATTTACGTTTTATCATGAGATTGCAACGATTCAGTCACATCTTCAGGTTCCACTTCTGACTATAGTTCTCTTGCTATTTCCACATCTGTAGTTACTTCTTCCACTAAAGTCTTAAACCTCTCAAAGTTATCCATGAGGTCTGGAATCAACTTCTTACAAACTCCTATTAATACTGGGGCACCTGGGTGGCTCAGTTGGTTAAGCGTCTGAGTCTTAATTTTGGCTCAGGTCATGATCTTGCGGTTCCTTGCTGTTGCATTGGGCTGACAGCATGGAGCCTGCCTGGGGTTCTCTCTCTCCCTCCCCCCCTCAACTTTTGTGTTCTCTCTCTAAATAAATAAACTTTAAAAAATATATTTATATTTTGACCTCTTCCCATGAATCACCAATGTTCCTAATGATTTATAGAATTCTTCCAGAAGGTTTTCAAATTACTTTGCCCAGATCCATCAGACAAATCACTCTCTGTGGTAGCTATAGCCTTATGAAATGTATTTATTAAATGATAAGACTTAAAAGTTGAAATTACTTCTTGTTCCATGGGTGCAGGATGGATGTTGCATTAGCAGGTATGAAAATAACACTAATATCATTGTACATCTCCTTTGGAGCTCTTGGGTTACCAAGCATATTGTCAATGAGCAATCATATTTTAAAGGGAATTTTTTTTTCTGAGAAGTAGGTCTCAACAGTGGGCTTAAAATATTTAGTAAACCATGTTGTAAACACACACGCAGCCATCTATGTTTTGTTTCATTTATAGAGCACAAACAGAGGAAATTTAACATAATCCAGAAGTCCCTTAGGATTTCTAGAATAGTAAATGAGCTTTGGCTTCCACTTAAAATAACCAGCTGCATTAACCCCCAACAAGATGGTCAACCTGTCTTTTGAAACTCTGAAGCCAAGCATTGACTTTTCCTCTCGAACTATAAAAGTCCTAGATGGTAACTTCTTTTAATAGGAGGCTTTTTTGTCTACATTAAAAATCTGTTGTTTAGTTACCATCTTCATTAATGATCTGAGCTAGACCTTCTGGATGACTTGCTGCAGTTTATACATTAACACTTTTTTTTTTTGAGAGAGAGAGAGAGAGAGAAAGTGCACAAGGCAAGCAGGGTGAGGGGCAGAAAGAGAGGGAGACACAGAATCCAAAGCAGACTCCAGGCCTGGAGCTGTCAGCAGAGAGCCAGACACGGGGCTTGAACCCGTGAACTGTGAGATCATGACCTGAGCCCAAGTCAGATGCTTAACCCACTGAGCCACCCAGGCACCACTACATTAGCACTTTCTGCTTCGTCTTGTGCTTTTATGTTATTGAGATGGCATTTTTCCTAAATTTCGTGAACCAACCTCTGATAGCTTCAAACTTTTCTTCTGCAGCTTTCAGAAACTAACATCTATAATCAATCCATATTTAACTTATGTTTGAAAAACTTATTTTTCAACTCTGTTCAAATTAATACCGCATTAATTTAGAGGAAGAAAATGACAGACTGGAGAATAAAGACAGAGTATCAATGATACTTAGGTAATAGTGCCAACAATAACAAGAAAAGCTAAGATCCACAAACCCACATGAAAGAAAAGAGCAGTACAACATTCATTTCTAAATCTTTTCTCAAAGGCTGGCTAGATGCCATCGCTTTGGGTGGAAAGATAAATAATTACCTGTGAGGGAAGGTCAGGCACATCATTGCTAGAAGTTGTATTTGAATTAGGCCACTTCCTTAGAATTCGAAGCACTAATAATTTTTAAACCTTTCCCATATGCCAAGGAAATGAAAGTAACTAATGATGGGAAGAAAACATAATTTCTTTCCATCTACAAACTCGTCAGCTCCAGGTTGAGTTATATAAATTTCCATCTTGGAGGTCAAATAATATCAAATAGAAGCAGTTCTACATGTGTCATAGATATGTATTTATTACACATACACATGGATGCACACATACAGAATTTAACCTTTGAGACATTAGTATTTTCTTTTTCTTTTTAATGTTTATTATTTTGAGAGAAAGAGGGTGTGTGTGTGTGTGCGCACGAGCTGTGAAGGGACAGAGAGAGAGAGGGAGAGAGACCATCCCAAGAAGGCCCTGCACTGTCAGCGCAGTGCCCATCATGGGACACCATTTCAGGAACTGAGCTGAGCCGGAATCAAGAGTGGGCCGCTTACCCTACTGAGCCACCCAGGTGCTCCAGAGACATTAGTAGTTTCTAATTATTCCTTGGACAGCAAAATATAATCTCAGGGTCAGAACTCTGTACTGAAAACTGTAATTCTTTCTGGAAAAAAGAAAAAAAAAACCTGTAATTTTTTTTACAAAGGAGGAAACTAAGTCGTTTTCAGAGTCAACACATAATCCCTTTGATTGGGCACTTTTAATGCATCTCATCTCATAATCTGCAGGGTGTTAGGGAGGGTAAAGCATGTACACTCACCAGGTGGGTCATCCCTTCATATTTTCAACCATGACCAGATAAGAAGAATCCTGGTGAAACAGACAAAAGGATATTGGACTTATTCTAGATATTTGTGGTAACCAATGTTTTACAAAATTACTCTTTTGAATTCCTTTATTTTATGTAAATTACTATAATGGCTTACCTTGATAAACTAAGGGCACCTGGGTGGCTCAATGGGTTAAGCACCCAACTCTGATTTTAATTCAGGTCATGATATCATGGTTTGTCAGATCAAGTCCTGTGTCAGGCTCTGTGCAGACAGAACAGAGGCTGCTTGGGATTCTCTCTCCTTCTCTCTTTGCCCCATCTCCCCTTTCTCTCTCTCAAAAAAAAAAAAAAAAAGACAAAGAAACTAAAACCATTTTAACCCACAAGTTTGAGCCTACATTACCTCCTATATGATCTTAGAACTCTTGGCTTTTGCCTCAGACATATTGCTGACTGACTATCCCCTCATCATAGAGAAAAATCTCTTTGTCCTGGACAGTTAAAAGATTTAGGAAGACACTCATCATTCCTTCATATTGGAAGCCATACATTTCTTTTTTTTTTAAACCCTTTAATGTTTTCATTTTTTTTGAGAGAGAGAGAGAGAAAGAGAGAGAGCAAGTGGGGAAGGGGCAGAGAGAGAGGGACACAGAGAATCCGAAGCAGGCTCAAGGCTCTGTGCTGTCAGCACAGATCCCCACGCAGGGCTCAAACCCATGAACTGAGAGATCATGACCTGAGCTAAAGTGAGACACTTAACCAACTGAGCCACCCAGGTGCCCAGAGAGCCACACATTTCTTAATGAGGGAGTTGGAGGAGGGCAGTGTAGGAAACTGGAAGGCTTTTTACCTTCTCTTTATGTGAACTTTTTTGCCAGATACTGAAGCATCAAACTTTCCTGGTCTGTCTTTTTTGTGTACCACTTTCTATTTGGGGCAGGGGGAGGGGGTTGTTGTCTAAAGTATACCATCTCTCCTAACTTTGAGCTACCTGTCACAGTAGTAAATTCTAGGATTTTAGTTAGTACTTTCCTTATGTCAGATCTTTCTCATTATCGGTTTTCCAAAAGTAATATTACTAATATCAACCTTCTGATATTTCAACAAAATCCTCCTTGTTACAGAATTATAACATATGAGTATAATGATTTAATTATTGATTTAAAAAAATCTTAGATCTTGCTGTTCTATTTTCTTTTTGTATCCCATTGAGGATCAACTATTCTCTAGTGAGGTATGGTGCTGTGGAATCTTTGGGTTCATTTTATAATTTCTATAGAGCTGGAAAATTGCCAGTCAAACCTTCTGCCATTTATTTATGGATCAAAACAATTGTGTAGTACAACGTTGCTAGCAAGCAAGGCAAGGGTGATGACTCTAGTATTGATTGACTCATGTCATGAGCTGTCATGGAAGAAAGAAGTGCTAAAATTATACATATGATATAAAAATAGAAGGGTCTGGAAGGAAAAAAATCCATAAACTTTGTTTTTTTCCCTAAGTTATTGTCCAATAATTTTCTGAAAAACAATCAGTGCCTTGGCTACAAACTCTAAGTTACTGAGGCAAAGACAGGATGGAGATATATTTGTATGGCTAAGTATTTTACTAACACTTTGTAAATGGCAAGTAGGGAGTTGTAAGCAATATATAAGTAAGGAAATAAAGTGGGGAATATAGAACAAACTCTAATAATTGTAGTTGTTTTTTAAATCAGTTTAACTAATGATCAAAATGACAGTCTGGCATAAAAAAGAAACCTTCATACCTATTTCTATTAAACCATAAGGATTTTGCAAAAATTAATTTCTGTAAGCTGAGGAAATATTGACATTCATTTGGTAGCTGGCCATTGTGCTTCTAGTTTGAAAACACTCATGATACAATCAGGCCTCAAGAAGATGCTGCAGGCAGGACTTGATAGATTTCTCGTCCATCTTGATTATCTTGCATAGCTCCAAAAAGCCTCGAGTTTTGCTGAGTTGAAAATGCTGCACACTCCTCCCTTCCTCCAAACTTCTCAGTCACAGTGTGATGTGTCTAGTTCTCCAGGGTTCCACATTACTGACCCATCCTGGTTGGTCCTGTGCAGAGATACAATACCATGAACTTATAAAAAGATTATGCCACATACTGTGATTAAAAACAGAAAAAAAAATTGGCTCTGACTGATGTTTTGTGCTCATTAGTAAGTCTTGCTTTTCCATGAGGAGATTGTTAATTTTGTTTTTTTCTCATAGATAATGATTCACTTTTACCAGTACAACTCTTGATTTTCAACTGAAGGTAAAATTTCCCTATAGTTCAATCAAAGCAGTGGATCTTAAAGTCCCTGGAAGACAGACTTTCTCGATTTGATCTCTGCAGCAGTAATGTGCAGAGTAAAAATATCATATTTCTAGCACACAAATGGTGATTTCACTAATTATTTAAATGCAACCTCCAGTCGGCATACACCAGTATGCTCTGGAGATTCTCTTCCAACTTATTATTTGCAAACTATGCTCTCTTATGCCAGATAAAATTTGAAATGTCTCCATCAATTTGAATTCAAATAAAGGATATCACTTTCTTTCTCTGATAAATATATTTTTATCACATTAGTATTTAAATATGGATTTAGTCTCTTAGTAAGATGGGATGTGTGATAAACTGGAAGGGAAAAAAGCAAAGTTCTGGGAAGGATCCTTTGTTCCCTGAAGGAAGCAATCTCAAGCTCATAGATGGAAGCAAAAGAAAGAAGTACAAATGTACTATTAATACTCCTGAACTACTTAAATATGCAAACTAAAATATTAGGCACATGTACAATATGAATATATAAATATTTTATAGCCATACACTAGAGAACTATTTTGAATCAATATTCTAATAAAAATCTACTGGCCACTTTTACCCCTTTTTACATCATCAGGCTTTTTTGTTTAATTCTTATTTGATGACATCAAAAAGATTTTATCTCACTACACATTGACTTTAACAAATTTCATGCAAACTTAGCTTAGAAAAACTTGCACCTACTGCACAGAATGTTTAATGTTGTTGCTTTTTCTTAAGTGAAGCATCTAATTATAGATACAGGGTTTCCAATAAATACTCTAGGAAACTTGCCACAATACAGAGAACATTTTAAAATCTATATATATTGTGTTATTGTCAGTGGGTGTGTATGTGTGTTTGAGAGGAGAACAAAGATAAGATCTGTGAGAGGGTCTCCATGTCAGCCTATACAACTAGGTTCACCTTACTACTTGATATCATTAGAATTGCTTCATCATTATACATTCATTGTTTCAGTTGAGCTCCTCAATCCCTGCATTAGCACAGACATGCTAATGGCATGGCATTTACGCTCCTGCACGATTGCTTAATCCTATTTTTTGACAACCAATATGCCCTCTTTCAATAATGCCCCAGCCAACATTAGGGGATGTGCTAGCACATTTATAGATTTCCCTTGTTGCGCCGCCTGCTCTTTGGTCTCCGGTCAGCGGCCACCTGCACCATTTCTCCTCCTTTCCTCCCGTTCTGATGATTGCTCTCTTCCACGTTCTAACAACTTGAGTTCTGGAAAACCCCCTGGCTCTTGCATGATCCTGACACTGAGTAGATCAGCATTTCCTTGATATTTTGCCAAATCGGTGGCAAAGGTTTTAAAATATCAACTTTTGGACCTGTTGGAAATCCAATCGCTCTCTGTGGGTTAAGAGAATGATATCTGGTGCTGAGAGAATTCAAGTCCCCATTATTACTGAGTCCCAGTGGCTACACCACACCCCTGCTGTTAGATTTTTCAATCTCTCCATGAGTTATGTAATGCAATATTTTTTTTTGGTCCAAACTGGTCTGAATTAGATTTTAATAAATTACAAATAAACTAACATGCTCTTTTCAGCCAGATAAAACAACACAGCTAAATAAACTGTGTGTTGATAGGGAACAAGTATTCTTACTGTACCAAAGAGTGAGGTTTTTTGTTTGTTTGTGTGTGAGGGAGCCTTACAAGAACAATAACAAAACAAGATTAGCAAAATTGAGGCACTATAGGAAATTGCTTAAAAACTTTCACCTTTAGTTAATATAAACTAAAAAAGAAGCAAATAAAAATATTTAAGTACAGACACAAAACACCTCAGGTATTGATTATCTAACATGTTTGACTAGATCATTTATTCATCTATAGAATAGGAATTGAGACATACTAAATGTGGATAATGTCCCATAGACTAGGGATACATAATATGTGGAGATATGATTGTTTGGAGGCAAATGAGTGAGAGTAAATGCTGGAAAATACAAGAGAAAAATATATAATAGTCCCAAATAGAATGAATGCAGAGGTAAAGTAAAAAACACTGATGACACAGTTAGGATTTAGAATTTACAGAAATGCTGATGGATTAGGCATGCATGAAGTCATCAAGAACGGTGATGTGCTTTTTGTTGCAGAAGATTTTTTGTCTCTATGCCTGAATTTGCTGCAACTTCTCAAGTTCCTTTTGGCTTTCCTTCTCAACTATGTAGACTTCATGCATTATCTTTTTGTTTTACTCATTTTTGTAATTGTAACTGTACAGATCTACACAAAGTTCTTTATTTCCTACAAACAACAAGTTTAGCCCTATTATACATTAGGTACTGTGTTGGGTAGTTAGGTTGTAAAATTAGATAAGCCTTGATGGTTAGGTTTTCATTAGGATAGTGATAAATGGGAAGGTAGTCATTTAAGCAAAACCAGTGGAATGCAGTCATAGAAGAGTTGTAATAAAAGAATGTCTGCATGCTATGCGGAAAGGACATAGGGAAGATAGTGAGTTCTAATTAGTGCGGGGACTGTAGAATGACCCAATTGTGGAGAACCAAATTATATTCAAGGTCAGTGGTTTAAGTTTTGAAGAAGTGGAGGGAAGACAATTCCAGATAGAAGCTCCATATGATTTAAGATGTGTTGACATAAAATGGCTCTTAGGTCCAGCAAATCTCCCACAGGTCAGTGGAAATGGAGTAGGTTAAGAAAGAGTGACAAGAAGGCAGGATAAAAGAAAAAAACTAAAGTTTGTGCTATATCAAGTGAATATCAAAGGCCATTAGAACAAAATGTTTTGTCTTCATCTTCTTCATTGACTTCCTTCTTCTTCTGTCTATTCTTGAGTTGTTACCAAAGTCAGTAACTGTGCCAAACCTTTTATTTACTTTCTCTCAATTATTCTCCACAACAACACAACACAGGATATTATTTTTCCCATTCTAAAAACAATACAACCGTGGCTTTGTAACAAGCTGAGGGCCACACAGCTAAGAACTGGCAATGATGGGTTTAAAATCCAGGAATATTTTCCCACAGCAAATTCTTGTCCACAAATTTTTGCCTAGAAATAAATCTCACTTCGGGGCACCTGGGTGGCTCAGTCGGTTAAGCGTTCGATTTCAGCTCAGGTCATGATCTCGCCATTCACCAGTTCCAGCCCTGCATCAGGCTCTGTGCTGACAGCTGGGAGCCTGGGGCTTGCTTCAGATTTCCCTGTCTCCCTCTCTCTCTGCCCATCCCCTACCCATGCTCTGTCTCTGTCTCTCAGAGACAAATAAATGTTAAAAATAAATAAATAAATAAATAAATCTCACTTAATTTAATTCACTTATCCCTTCAATCTTTTTCCCATCCTTCACCTACACACACTTCAAAAAGTAACCTACACTTTATTGCTTATGTTCTGGTGAGTCCAATGTTGATTAAATATTTTACTCATTGATAGAATAACACTTACTAATAACTTATTTTTGTAGCTCACATGTATATCACTGTTTGCCTCTAAACCCATTGTTTATAAAAAGTAAACCATTTGTGTTATAACATTGGTAAACTAATTACTCAAAAGGTATATTTAATTGGATTTTCTATATTGCATTCCAATGGTCTCTATATTTGCCTTCCCTACTAGACTCTCTGCTCCTGAAAGTGGGAACCATGTTTATTTTTTTTTCTTAATTTTAAAGTTTTTACTAGCATGGTGCCCAACATATCCTAAGTATTCAACCAATACTCATTGGTCTGATAAAAGAGATAAAGAAAGAATGGTATCTATCATTGCCCACATTTTAAAGAGAATTTGTATATATTCTTGAAATCACTTTTAAACCCTCATCCTATAAGTGCACTGACCCTGTTTAATTCAATTTTGTACTCCAGGCACCTGCTACAGTTGCTCAACAAACATCAGTTAAATTAAAATTAAATTAATGAAAGAAGAGATGAAGATTAATGTAATTTGCTTTATAAATGTGACTTGAGTATCTTTATAGAAGAATCATTTTATGAGCCTGAAATTAGAGATTACTTTTAGATTGGTTACTGAACCATTTATAAAGTTGGAAAAAGCAAATCATGAAAAGTCAAGAGCTGTAGCATGACAAGAATGTGAATGTGTTCTCATAGTATCCTATGTAAGTGCCTGTAAATCCTATCTCTCCTTGAACTGGGAGAGATTGTAGTCCTTCTAATAATTAGATAGAAGATATCCATTAAAAATGTATTAGTGTGAGTCATTGACCTGGAGAAAAAAAATACCAAAAATACAGCAAAATAAGAAACTAGAATTCACGATCAGTGTGGAAAAGAGAAGTCCAAAAGATAAAGACATGAAATCATATATGTGTTAACATAAAATTCTAAGTAGTCTATCCCAAGAGGCCTGCAAATATTCTGAAAAGATCAGATAAAACTCTTTATTTGCAATTTTACCCAAAATAGAAAGAGAAATTAAATAAAATACTAAATCTCATCTACACTACCAACAAAATAAGAACAATAACAAATACACGAAACATTGATTAAAATTATATAGAACACTCTGCGTAGACAGGACAATAAAAGAGATAAAGGAAAAGCAAAAGAGGAATTTGTGTAGGAGTAGAACTGCAATCACATTCTCATGGAACGTTTTTTCCCTAGAAGAGTGATGAGCAAGTGACCAAGAGTGAATTCAGTTTTTTGTTAATTCAAAGTTTTAAAGAAGCTAAAATTTATTATATTGTTGGAGCTTACTCAGTTGTCCAAATTCAATCACATTGTAGTTTCTTCATTCTATATGGAAATGTAAGTGTGTGTGTGTGCACGCGCGTTTGCGCATGTGCATGTGTGTATAGACTGAATATAGTTAATATTCTGTTTAATATATAACAGAGAAGAGAAAATAGAACTTTTGTAAGAAAAATATAATAATGAAGGGAAGTATAGAGATTCCAATATATATTACCACCTTTTCATTTTCACAGCACAGAAAACACTATATCAAAATGACTAAATTATATTTTAAGGAAGATAATTAGAAAAAGAAGATTATTATATTTAATAATTAATTTTCTTCACATTGACAAAAAGTTTTGGCCACAGAAAGTATCATTAACCACAAATAATAGAATGTTCTTATAATTTCTCCTGCTGAATGACTTTGTTAATTTAGTACTTTATGGATTTCATTATTGGAATCAAATATAAAGAACAGTCTCTGATATATTTATTGTATTTTGGGGAAATGAAAGTTATCTTAAAAAAAATCTCTTCAAGTTAAGTTGTAGAATTTTGTAGTAATATTAGCTGCTCTGTATCTCTAGCTCTTGCTGGCCTGTCACTGACCTGAAGTTAAATAAATCCCAAATGACTGGAGCCCTGCAGGCCCATCCCACAGACACGATGGTGAGATGTATCTATTAATCATATGAGTCCAATTCTGCTTCAGGTATTATGTGGCAGGTGTGTGTCAGCAGAGCAAAAGCATCCAGCTGACAAGATGCCTTTTAAAATTAAAATATATTTTTCTTTTTCTTTGAGACTGATGCAATGTTGTAATTTATTGAATGCAAACTTGAATTCTTATTAAAGAGTCAACATTTCTTTTAGTCAAACTAAATTTTACTTTTTTTCAAACATGAAGGGGGTAACAATAATCAGTGTAAATTGAAAAGCCCTAGGGCCCTCTATTTTTTAAAAAAATTATGTGGGTCTCCAAGATCAGCAATAGTGACATAGCTCCATTTTTTAAAATACTTCATCAGAACAATATACACCAGGGGAAGTCACTAATCTTCTTTCCCATAATAATAGTTAAGAGCTCATATATGAAGACTGTATTAAAGTTTGAAAGAACTTATCCATAAATTTATCATCTGGACCTCAAAAAGTCATGCCAGACATTATAGGCAGATATTATTTTTATAACTTTTACAGAAGAAAACTGGGACTTTTATCAGTAAAGGGATAAGTAGTATGATGAATCAGTGATAGACCATGAACTGAAACCTGCATCTTGTTTTCACGTTCCTCCCCTACTCAATCTGTCTCTCTGTCTCTCTGTCTCTCTCTCTCTCAAAAAATTAAATAAACATTAAAAAAAATTTTTAAAGTATATGGAGGAAATTTTGAAGAACTAAGGTAAGAGAAAATCATGTAAGAATTATCGTTCACAGAAGTTAGAAAATTTAGTAGGGAAATGTAGTACATACATGTTTGTGGCGAGATAGCAGATGTTCTGAAATGAATATTCCTGGTTGTATCCTTGCTCTCCCACTTAGCAAGTGTCTGACCCTGGGTTAGAATTCCTAGGCCTCAGTTTCTTAATCTATCAAATAGGGAGGAAAAAATACTACCTGTATCACATGGTGTCCTGAGGATTCAAAGAGCGATCCCTCTCCCCCATAACACACACACTTTAGAATAGTTCCTGACATATACGATGTGCTTAAAAGATATTTATAATGATTACAGTTTTTAGTGTAATAATGCTTACTATTTCCACATACTTTTCTATGTTCTAAGACACTTCCAAACTCACTATTTGATTTAAGGTGAATGCCTGGAAAAATGGAGGTGAAGTTAGTGTTCTTCAGAGATGCAAGGAAGAGTTGATGTTAGAGTATCAAGTCCAAAGTTCAGTTGGGAGGCAGAAATCCTTCCTCAAAGGCCCTCAGGTTTGGTCTGAAGACATTCAACTGATTGGATGAGGCCCACCCATATGGAGTGGGGGATTAATCTGCTTTATTCAAAGTCTGATGATTAAAATGTTTACAAAATCTAAAACAGACATTCACAGTAACATCTGTTTATTTTATTTGTTTTGGGAGAGTGAGAGAGGGTGTGTGAGCTGGGGAGGGGCAGAGAGAGAGAGGGAGAGAGAATCCTAAGCAGGCCTGCTGCTGTCAGCAGAGAGCCCCACAGTAACATCTAGACTGGTGTTTGACCAAAACCACATACCGTGGCCTAGCCAAGTTGAAAATTAAATTAATCATCACCTGGTATAACCAGAAAGGAGGCTAGAATCTAAGCCTTCCAGTTTTTTTTTTAATTTTTTTAATGTTTCATTTATTTTTGAGAGAGAGAGAGAGAGAGAGAGATAGGGAGTGTGAACAGGGGAGGGTCAGATAAAGAGGGAGACACAGAATCTGAAGACAGGCTCCAGGCTCTGGGCTGTCAGCACAGAGCCCAACGGAGGGCTCGAACCCATGAACCGTGAGATCATGACCTAAGCTGAAGTCGGATGCCTAACCAACTGAACCACCCAGGTGCCCCTCAGCCTTTCAGTTCTTATTCTTTTGCTCTGTTCCCTACTGCATATTCTGGAAAGCGAAATCAGAGTATTTGGTATGCAAATTTGGGCTTTTCCTATCATTTCACAAAAACACTTCTAGCAAATCTTTTTTTTCACTTTGACAAAATTCTAATAAATCTATCAGAGAAGGTCAACATCATGTAGAAAGGATTTGGAAATTAAAACAGATGACACACACAGATAACTTCTAACAAGGAACCGTTATTGATATCATGCAATTCTTACCTCAAACAAAATTTTTAGTGTTATTCGTTCTATATTATAGACAACGAAGTAGAGCTTAGGAGAGGTTATGATACGTGCTCTCAAGCACACATGGTGAGTCTGGGATTCAAATGTAACAACCAACTTCAGAGTCTAGGCTCTATTTTATATATTTTTTTATTGTTTATTTATTTTCAAGAGAGAGGAAGAGACAGTGCACAAGCAGGGGAGGGGCAGAGAGAGAGGGAGACAGAATCCACAGCAGGCTCCAGGCACTGAACTGTCAGCACAGAGCGTGACACTGGGGCTCGAACCCACAAACTGTGAGATCATGGCCTGAGCCAAAGTCGGACACTTAACTGAGCCACCCAAGTGTCCTTCCTCCATGTACTTTAATCTAAACAGATGGACTTTTTTTCCAGTTCTACAGGGAAAAACACAGGCATAGAAACAATAGAAAGACATTCCACAAGTTCCCTACAGCCTATCAAACAGGACACCTGTACTGTCTTCCCTCTTGTAACTAAGCATACTCCCAGGCCTGTATTTCCAGCCAACCCCTTCGGTCTTGACAGCCCTCGCACTCTGAACTACAGTGATATTCCTCCCCTCCCCATATTTTGCATCACTAACATTTCCAGATATACAGTTTCCCTAAACAAACACATTTGCTCACATTTTCCATCTGAAAATAATCATAAAAGACTCCCTCATACCACATGCAATTCTGGTTACTGTCCAGCTTCTCTTTTTCTCTTTACAGCAAAACTATTTTAAAAGTTGATTAGGAGCACCTGTGTGGCTCAGTCCGTTAGCGTCTGACTTGGTTTCAGCTCAGGTCATAATCTCATGGTCTTGTGACTTTGAGCCCCCCATCAGGCTCTGCAAACTGACCACATGGAACCTACTTGGGATTCCTTCTCTGCTTCTCTCTCTGCCCCTGCCCTGCTCACACTGTCTCTGTCTCTCGCAAAACAAAACAAAACAAAACAAAACAAAACAGAAAGTTGTTTAAATTAACTGTCTTCACTTCTCCTTCATGTCCCAATGTTTTCCCCTATTTTCCTCCTTCCTCCTGCTCCCCCCATTCCCCCCCCCTCCCAGAGCAGCCAGAAAGAGCCTTTTAAAATGTAACTCAGGTTTTATCACTTCTCTGCTAGAAATCCTGCACCTTTTAATTAAAAGCCAGGGTATTAGCATAGCCCACTTGGTTGGCCCACTTATGATCTGGCTTTTTTTTCCCTCTCTCTCTGGCTCACTGTCCTCCAGCCATATTCACCTCCTTACCACTTCCCAAAGACACCAACCATGTTCTGACCATGAGACATTTACATTTTCTGTTTGCCTTGAATCTTTTTCAGCCAGTTATATTCATGGCTAATTCCTTTCTTTCTGCTCTCTGCTCAAAGTTGGCCTCATCCAAAAGCCTTTCTTTCCTCACCACTTACCCTAAATAGCAATCTTCACCCCTCCCTCACCATCCCTATCCCCTAAATTATTTTACTTCCTCCATAGAGCTCATAACCATTGGACAAATCATATACTTATTATTTATTTGCTTATTATGCTTCCCATACGTTTTACAAGCTCTAAAAGGAGCTCGACACTTTTTTTACTACTCTAATCCCAGTACCTAGAACGAGAAGTAGCAGCCAAGAAATATTTCCTGACTAGAAAAGAGGATGCATGATTCCCATAGCTTGTTCCATGATTCTTACCACTCAGTATGCATGAATCCTGATATTCTTGTACAAGTATCTCCCCCTGCTTCAAGAACATTGTAGGCGCTATGTTCTCTGCCCTATCCCCTGTCCAGTTGACCTCTTTCTCCTTCATGAAGTCTCCCTGTGGTAAGAGTCTGCATATGTCAGCTTAAAAGTGACTATCAGTGAGAGTTCTTTCTCAATAGTGTCCTAAAGCAGTAGAACCACTTTATTCTTTCTGTATCCCTTGCAATCATTTTATTCACTTGTATGATTACTGTTTTTTTGTTTGCTTTATTATTCTATGATGTCAAAAGCCATGGCTTGCTATGTAAGCACTTATTGTATTGATTTTTCTCTATTTTTGTTTGTGTTCAATTTCCTTGATTTTTGCTCTTAATATATATTTTATATATACTATATTATAATTATACATAGTATATTATATCTTATATATAATATATATATTTATATATGCTTGATTTGGATTGAGTTTACTCTTCTTTTATTAGTTTCTTTTTATTTTATTTTATTGTTTTTGAGAGAGAGAGAGAGAGAGAGAGAGAGAGAGAGACAGCATGATCAGGGGAGGATCAGAGAGAGAGGGAGACACAGAATCTGAAGACAGGCTCCAGGCTCTGAGCTAGCTGTCAGCACAGAGCCTGACGCGGGGCTCGAACCCACAAACCACAAGATCATGACCTGAGCCGAAGCCGAATGCTCAACCAACTGAGCCACCCAGGTGCCCTCTTTTATTAGTTTCTTAACATGAAATTTTAGACCATAGATTTGAGAACTTTTTCATTTCTAATATGGGAATTTACTGATATACAGTTTTATATTATCATCTTTTTAACCCAAAGTCCCACAAATTTTGATATACAATTGATCCTTGAACAACACAGGTTTGAACTGTGTGAATCTACTTATATGCTGGTTTTCTTCAATAAATACAGTACCATACTGTAAATGTATTTTCTCTCCCCTATAATTTTCTTCCTTACATTTTCTTTTCTGTAGCTCACTTTATTATAAGAATACAGTATATAATACATACAATCTACAAAATATGTGTTACTTGCTTGTTAATGTCATTGGTATGGCTTCCAGTCAACAGTAGGCTATTAGTTATAAGTTTTTGGAAAGTCAAAAGTGATAAGTGGATTTTGAACTGCATGGGGGGCTCAGTACCTCTAACCCCCTGTTGTTCAGTGGTTTATTGTATTGTATTTTCATGTTATTTTAGTCAAACATATTTTCTAATATTTCTTGAGGATTATTCTTTTATCCATAGATTGTTTAGAGATCCAGTGTTTAATCTGTAAATGTTTAGGTTTTCTAGATATCTTTGAATAACTAATCCTAGTTTAATTCTGTTATTGTCAGGTGTACATTGTATGCATTCTTTTAATAAAGTTTGTTTTATGGCCAAGCGTATTGATCTTTTGGGCAGACTTGAGTGGTGGTTTATATTGCAGTCCAGTTCTCACAGCAGCCGAGACGTTACTAGTGACCTGTTAAGTTCACATGCAGCTCGGGGGTAAGCCTGGGACTTGGGTCAGCTCAGGTGCAGATTTAGCATATCCCATTTTCCGGTTCCTTGCTCTTTCCTCTCCAGACTCTCCAGATCACAGAGGCCTCTATTCCTGTTGCTTTTGGATGAAAAATTGATATAGCTCAGGGTTTTAGCCCCTTGCACTACCATGGACATTTAACCGATTTCCCTTTCAGATGGAAGGAGCAAGAGAGAAATAGAAACAACAGGGATTTTCCCCTACACGCTTCAGACCATAGGATCCTTTTTTTCTAGTTTTTCTTGCAAGACAGGATTAGGAGTCAGCATGGCTGCACTGCCATCATCCCTGACACAACAACAGTAAGATTTTTAATGCTAGGGATTGTTTTCTTGAGCTGTGCTGGGAGAGAGATATGAGGAAAACAAGGAATTCCTCTCTCCCATACCCTCGGTACTTCACAGAAGCCTTTGCCTCCAGACTTCTGCTTAGAAAGAGATCGTTTCTCTCAGAGTTTTTACTTCCTGACCCTGCAAATGGGATTCTGGGATTCAGCTACCTTCAAGTCAAAGCTGAGATCTGTATAGGAAACACAGAATACTCACTGTGATACTTATCATTCATCAAGATTTTTCTTTGCACCCCAATTTGCCTGCTATTATTCACTTTTCAGAGTCCTCAGGTAGCTTTAGTATATATTTAGTTTAGAGTATTTAGTTCTAATCAATGAAAGAAATAGCATATATTGGGCTTACTCTATCTCCACTGAGATGAGAACTAAGTGTAGAAATTTAAGTGATGGAATTTTCTTGATTCAAGTATTATTCAGATTAGACCCAATACAAATCACTTAATCAATTCTAGGTGAAATACTATGGATAAGATGCTTCATTCTCATAATTAGGGGAGTAAAGTCTCTGATAAAAGTCAAATTCAACAGACACCCATCAAAAGTTAACTTAGAGTAAACCCAACTTAAAGGCACTGTAAGAAAATTTCAATAGAGAGTATATCTTTGAATGTTCAGTCGTACTAACTGTATGACACATAATAAAATACTCCCACTGCTTTAGATTCTGGGTCTGAAGTACTCTCTTGTCCAGCAAGAGAGCAGGACACAGGATTGAAAATGCGATAGAGGCTAATGTCTGGGAGGAGACAAGAGTCCCAAATAAGGGTTCTTGCTCCATTTTTATTAAAATTAGAAGTCTTACAAGTTTGATGGGTGTGCACAAAGAGACAATGAAACTGTGAACATTAACTCATGGGCATGGGGAAAATAGGGTTTTCTTCGAGATATGTGGTGTTAGGGATTTGGGTCAATACAAAACAAGATTCTGGGGCTGGGTGGAAGGTTGTTTACAGCAAACATGAGGCTCCACCTGTGTTTAGGGGACAAGAAAGACTGACCATGCTACCTCAGGGTCAACAAGGCACCTTTGTTTTGCTAATTAGCTCTGCTCTGGGCAACTTCATGCTGCCTCAGTAGTCTAAAGTCCTGTTTTCCTGTTTCCCTGTTTTGGTCCTTCCCTCCTGTGAAAGCAGCTTTCTGCTATTGTACTAAATTAGTGGATGTTTTAGCCCTTGTTTGCCTCATCTTGGATGTTTTCATCCTGGAAATTTCCTATTCCTATAGCTTTGTCCTATACTGGGGGCTTTTCTCTGTTTACCTAATCTTATTTACCTAATCTTGGATGTTTTCATCTGTGGCTTTCTAATTCTTTATGCCTTTATGCCTTTAAAATATATATTAACCCATCAGTCCAGACTCAGGGAATTCCGAAGCTTATTCCCCACATCTCACCATAAATTTCCAATGTTACCATCCTGTTGCTTACTTTGCACTCATTCTTTATCCATTCTCTTTAGGCCATTTCCGAATGGAACCCTCTAGCCTACTAAAACAGATTAGTCCTATATCAATAACTGGCAAATGCCACCACTTTCATAGAAGAAAATAATTGTCTGAATAATCATAATTATTTTAAAAATGGCAATCCAAGTCATACCAAGCAAGTCTTAGGAAAATGCATACAACAGTGAAATTTAATTAAAGCAAGATCATGAGTTAGAATGAAGATAAATTAACTGGATGTTGTAATTATAATAAATGGTAGAATTATACCTAGGGAGTTTAGAAAAGAGTTTGAAGTAAGATTCAGAGGTTGTATAATGAGATGGATCAAATGAAGGAGGGACAGAGTAAGAGACAGCAATATTATTATGATAATTTGTTTTTACAAAATACAAAGTAATAGAAGTAAACAAATATTTCTCTTGGATATGTATGATTGACACCTGAATCCATGGGCACAATATTATGAATAAAAAGTACACTACACTTCTAAACGCTTTGTCATATGCTCTTGGGTATATATTTAAGAAATTTCAAACCACATTAAGGATTACAAGCATAAAGCCATTGCAAAATACATAGTGTAATTGAGATCTAAAATAAATGCTTTACTCTTCCAAGACATCTAAAAAAAACTCACATTGGTATATTCAAACTTCTATGTTACATACTGTCTTCAATCTCAGGATTGAAGACGCACACGCACATACACACAAGCACATATATCTAATATGTATGGTTTTTATGAATTATTACACTTATAAATATATATCTTATTATTTTAAAAATCTTACATATCTTTATAAAAATTTAACATCCCTGTATGGTAGCAGCAGAAGTAGTAGTAAAATTAATGTTTTATAAACTAACACTTTCTCTTGTACTGAGAAACATCACCACTTAAATCTTCAATAAAATATATATCTCAGATTAAAAATATATGACAGAAATTCACTTTTTTTATTGAAGTTTAATTGAATTGAAATTTAAGTTCAATTTTTAAAAATACCTATTTTAAAGTGAGAGTTAAATCTCATACACAATTTACAGTTTTAACTCTATTCCTATGAATATCTTTGCTCTCATTGAAGCTGTTCATCATCATATTCAACATCATCGTCATCATCATGAGCTTATTTTGTGTATATACTATTTTCCAGCTTCTTTGATAAACATATCTTTCTCATTGAAGAATGGTAATATGATGAAATAGTTTCCCCATTTCACAAATCAGAAACTGGAGCTTAGCAGGAATATACTTTTTCGCCATGTTTTGCATCTTGGGGGTGAATTTCCTGGAATACAGCTAAGCCACATCAGACATAGCCTGAACTCCTAAATAATAAGCTATAATCATTCCATCATTCCAACTAAGAGTCTACTTTTTTTTTTTTGTCTTTTCTGGACTGCTTATGTGAAACATCGCTATAAATGTGGAATGGATTTGTAAATAAGGCAAATGTTCTGAGTAAATGTGAAATCATTAGTCTAAATAAAATGACAGTCAGGATTTTAAAGCATTTGAACCTATTAGTTTGTCTTAGTTATTTCCATTTCTTTCAATAGAATATGTCTGTGCCCATTCATGATTACTGGTAAGATCTACAGAGCTCTTGAGTCACTCCTTCCAGCATACATTTAATAGGGGTTTACAGGAAATACCGAGTAACTATATAGTGAGTAACTGTTTTCAGCTTGAACAAACGTGAATTGGAACTCTTCCTACCATAGTATTTTGAAAACATCCCTCCTAGACTAATAAAGAAGTGAAATAATTTGTAAACACTTAGGTGTTAAACAAAGGAATCCTATATGTGTTGTCAAACAATAACATCAAATTGATGTCTTCATTAGTGTGAGCTCGGAAAAGCTATACCTCTCTAGGCTTGTTATTCTTGATTACATGTTGAAAAAGAAATAGAAAGGAATTATTGTCTATGTACCGATATAGAAATATCTTTAAGATATTAGGGAAAAAATAACTAGGCATGTAAGAAGATCTAAAGTTTCTAGTTGTGTGTAAGAAAGGTTAATGTATAAAATATGTACCATAAATTTTGCTTTTATCTGCAAAAGACCACAGAAAGTATCTGTAAGAAAACAATAGAAGTAGTTGTCCATAGGGTGTAAAAGAGGAGGACGTATCTTCTCAGTGTGTCCTCCTAATTAAGCAGTTTCACTAAATAAACACTTTAGCGTTAGATCTTGCTGTAAATTACAAATCTCCAGTTATTTCTTCCTTGGATTTACTTACCTAATGAATCATTAAAAGCAGTAACTCTGAGTAATTTTGTTAAATTTATATTCATCTTCTTAAACACAATATCATGCAAAGTCACATTTCCCAAAAATGAGAGGATAGAGTCATATGTTAAGCAACAGAAAAAGTAAAAACTATTAAGCAGTGCTTGCTTAATCTTTCCAAAGTTATAATTATGAAACAGAATATAGAAACAGTTCCTGTTTAATAATTAAATTCTATAAATGATGCCTGGTAATGGGTATATATGTTTAAGGCTTCAACGTACAAAGTATTCAATATCTATAGACTGACTATATGAGAGCCAAGACTGTGGTTCCCAAATTCCTGTCTTAGGAGAAGTGCCAGTCCATGGTGAAGTTTCCACCAAAGCCAGAGAAACAAGGATAATGATACACAGAATGTGTTTTAAAAACTTACATCTTTATGATTTGAAAAATTGTGACTAATATTGAAATTACTACTTCTAATTTTCTTCGATATTTCTTTTGTGACATATTGGTGACAAATAAATCACTTTTGTTTTTGCTTTTAATATATGAATGCAGAAAAAAAATGCAACTTTATGTGACTCTCTGGTTCCTCATTTTTCTAATTGGTACAAAGTTCCCAAAGTCTAGGAATCACTATCCTACAGAAATTGTAAAACACCAAACTATGGCAACCAGGAATTATATTCTTAATGTGAAAAAGTAATAGCCATATTTATGTTCATGTGTAGATTTTGTTTCAGCTAATTTCCTACTTGAAAGTTATATTATTCCCCTGAAATGAAAGGAATTTGAAATCTGGCTCCCATTTTTGCATCAAGGCAAAAAGCACAGGCAGCTCGGAGTCACAAGGTTGCAGGGCTGCACACATAAAGCAAAAGAGATTTTCTTTCCTGAGCGAATTGGAGGAAGTTTCATTCTAGCAGTATTAGAGCAATTCTGCATTTAAAATGAAAGTTGGAATGATTGCACAAATAATGGAATGCTTTGGTTCAAAGAAATTATTATATGATCACAGAATCACAGAAAAGTTAAGCAATTGCTAAAACCATAGAAAGAAGGAAAGAAGGAAGGAAGGAAGGAAGGATGGAAGGAAGAGAGGAAGGAAGGAAGGAAGGAAGGAAGGAAGGAAGGAAGGAAGGAAGGAAGGAAGAGAGGAATGAAGGAAGGAATCTTAAACAGACCAAGGCAGATTACTCTCTCCTTTTTTTTCCCCTAAGGATTTAAATTAATCCTAAGTGGGAATTCTGATTTATTAACATAAGGGCACTTTATTTAGTTTATTGTTTATTATTATCTTGTCCTGGCTGCTACGAAGTACTCTGTAGTCGATCTTACTATACTAGTTGGTTCAAAGGTACATGGGTGGAATTTGAAGAGAGGAGCAGTCTTGTTGAGTTTCATGTCAAAGGCACAGTGACCTACCCTGCCAGCTGTCTAGCCCTCCTCTAGAGAAAGGCCACTTCATGTAGTCATCAGCTCGTGTCTCAAGCTGTCCAGCTGGGATGTGAGCAGATTGACAGAAGGATACCTTGGAATTCCCCAGCTGGGAGTGAGGGCAGACTGTTTAAGCTGCTGCATGTGACCCCAACGTTTCTGGGCTTCCGGTTGATTTTATTGACTCATTTTGTATGAATTTTATTAACATGGCTACACTGAATTCAAATGTTCAGTTCACAGTTTCACTCTGTGATGAAACCAGCTTTAATAAATGAAAAGACAGTGTGTTACAACATGACTGTGTGAAATATTGCATCACAATTTTTTCACTTATATAAATCTCTATTCCACAACCTTGACAATTATGTTACTGTTAGTCACTGAAGATGTACAACATGTTCTGTCTGGATTCTCAAAGCTGCATATTGTGAGGTTAATTACCAGTATAATAAATTAATAAATTCTATATATATATCCACACAGATGTATAAATAGTATTTTATTTATTGTTCTATTTAATCAGTTATTTGTCTCAATAAAATCCAAATAAATGAATACAGTCTGCTTTATAGCTAATTCATGGTTATAATGCAGACAAAATGTTTGTGTCTAAAGTAGACAAGCAAAATGTTTGTGTCTAAAGTAGACAAGCAAAACAAAACCCTTTACAAAATGTTTCCTTAGCCAGAACCCTTCCTTTTCAGTTATATCTAATATCAAATTGGTATGATTTATTTGGTGAGATCAAGCATGTCAAATAAGTTATTTTAAAAATTTTGGAAGTTTTGTGATACTAAATAGAAAGGCTTTCTACTATATGTCATATACCATGACCATGAACAATGTTCAAACATGATCTATGCCATAAGTTATACTAATTATCAATAAAATTGGCATTAAGGGATATTGGGGAAAAAGTTAAATGAAATATTTGGTGTGTGTTGTTATTCTTTTTTTTTAACTCTCTTTTTTTAGCAATGCATTCATTTTCTCCTGATTTTTGTACATTCTGGCGTATATTTTGTTTTGTTTTATTTTATTTTATTTATTCTATTTATTTTATTTATTTTATTTTATTTTTTAACTCTCGCTGGGTTTTAATGTATGCTGAAGATCCAGGGACTATTTCTCTGGGAATCTGAAAGCCACTCATAGGTTATTATTCACAGTCCACAGGAGAATAACCCACCATTTGCAGTTATTCACACTAGTCTGGAAAGAGATCATGACTCACAAAGTTCCTTCAGGAGAAAACACTCCCCTGCCAGCTCCCTTTTTGGTGTAGCCTACAATGTAGAGTCGATTGCTTTACTGTTACTTCTCATCCATTAGAATAAATTAAGTAAGTTTTCTCAAGAAGGGGCCAAGCCTCATCTGGTTGTGAAGAGAACGGTGCTTTTTTCCATTAGTCTTCGTGAAATTCTTAAAAACACATGGACACAGACCCCTTTGCTTCAACAAGCAAAAGGTTTCACAAAATTGATTTGATAAAAAGGTTCACAGGGTTCATGAAGTTTCTTCTTCTAAAGTGGTCTCACATGCTTATGTGCACAGCTCAACTATTTTATATTTTATCTTTGTATAAATACTATTCCTAGACAACTTCAAATCCTTTATGGTGAATTTTTGAATGGATCAAAAAGTTTTAGACTTCAAAACATTTTAAGAGGACCATTAGGATAATATTTTACTGTATTTGAAACCTGTTTTGCAAATGAGATTCTAGAGAAGAAGAAAATTAATCAAACTAAGTTGTACATGATAGTTTGGTATGGCATTATCCTAATCCAAGTAATTTTTTCACACTATGTAATTGTCTGAAATATTTGTGATCTCTTGTAGACCATGAATATCATTTATTAATTTAATTATTAAGTTGTTTATTTCTTCAACAAACAATTGAGAGTTTATTCCATCTCAATCCCTATGTGCTACTATGGAAGAAAAGTTTCAAAGACCATGTGCTCTATTCTTAATGTCCTTTACACCCTTTGGGGCTGAAATAAATAGATACACATCTACGTATGGCATAGTTTTCTTAGACATCTTTTTCATTAATTTAAACATAAATCTTGGGCCAAGCACTATAGTGGTTACTGTGAACAAATGAATAGCCAAGTTTAAATCTAAATAAGAAGAACAAATCTTTAAACAAAGTGATTTTATGCTCTAAAATACAATGGTGCCCCGATGAGAACGTAAGTAATCGTGCTCAGTTGTTCTTTCAACTATTTAAAGAAAATATAAACCAGACAGACCAAAGTAAAGACTACAGGGTCAAATATGGCGCACTAGAATGTGAACTTACCCAAGGACACGAAACTGAGGTATTATTTTATACCAGCTGGGCAAACTTACTTTCTGGTGGTTTCACTACTTCTGCTATTAAGAACATAATAGCATAAGAGCACATACGGGAACTCATCCAAATTCGATTAATGTTAGATTTGTGGTTGACCAAGCTCACTAGAAATTCACTATATGAATATTACTGAATTTTAGTTTGTAGTGAGTCTAATTAAGATGAACATTATTCTGAGCCTGTATGGAAGGTGGAGCAAAATAACATTCTTTATGATGTGGGGACTCAGCTACCGGTGATGGTAACAGGTCAAAGAACAGAATCAAATTGAGTCTGTGGTTTCTTGGTTCCTATGTTCATTTAGTGTATATTAACTTTGGAATTTATGACAGAACTTTATTAGGAATGTAGGTAAAAATGGTGTATCCAAAATAGTAAAAAGAAACAAAAAAAAGTAATTTTACTTAAATAGGTTCAATTCAAAGTTAGTGAGGACAACAATTTTTAACCACTATGCTGAATAATTTTTTTAAATAATTGATGAAGAGACAATTCTAGTGACAGAACAAGAAATGAACACCATGGGAAAATGCTCTTTGATGATTTTTAGGCTTTTTCCATAGGAAATGGGTGTAAGACTTAAATTTGTTCGGAAACATTTGATGAAGAAAAAATAATATACTCTGTTATTTATACGTGTATGCAAAATTGCATGATTATTTTTGGCAGTCAAGTCTTTATTATGCCTTTCTCCGTGGGCTTGGATTTTAATGTGTGGAGAAGAGTAACGGTAGTATCTTTATTATGGAAACTAAACTAAAGGGGGTTTAAATATTTGATCAGTTGGCCAACGGGTATCCTAACAACAATCGCTGCTCACAATTGGACTTTAGCCTGGTGTCACTGGAGCTCTGGTCAGCCAGATCTAATTGGATTTTCTACATAAATCAATTATCAGAGCTTGTTAAGACTGTCAATAGCAGTTCTCCCACTTACTCTCTTTATCCTGCTCTGGCATTTATGGCCCGTTAAGCTTGTGCTCAAGCAGAGCTGACTGACAGATTCTGATCTTACAGTAGAGATTCACTTACCCAGTCTGTAACGAGCAAGAATGTTCTACTACCTGCAATCAAAACAGTTTAGTTTATTTTCTTTCTTTTTTCCCCAAAAGAAAATTTCTGCCATGATATTTAGTTACTGCACAAAAAATCAAGTGCTTCTGAATGAGTTGGGTTGGGCAGGAGTTTTGGAGCTTTTGAGCCTTGACACTAATCCAGCTGGTTTTCTCAGATGCTCATTGCAGTTTTTGTTTGTCATCTGTAAAATAAAAATTCTACATGCCTACCTTTCAGGATGTTATATTGTATGATCAAAAAATTATGTAATGCCTAACATTCTCCCTTATATAGTTCTTACAAAATATATTGATTTCATTTTTATCCCTCTTCAAAGTCTCCAGTCCTCTCTAAATAAATGTATAATCTCCATTTTTTAAGTGGGAGAAATGATGCAATATCATTAGCAGAACAATGAGCCCTATTTGCATAATAGAGGCCCTGTGATTTAGCCAACAACTTTTCTGACAAAAATCCAGAGCTTTCCATGTTTTGGAATGGATGTTTTGTTCCCTAATTCCTAAAAACTTTTCTGAAAAATGTACTCTTTTTTTGTGTTAAGTTTATTTATTTATTTTGAGAGAGAGCAAAAGCCGAGGAAGGGCAGAGAGAAGACAGAGAGAATCCCACATAGGCTCCACACTGTCAGCAGCTTGAACTCACAAACCTTGAGATCAGGACCTGAGCCTAAACAAAGAGTCAGATGCTTAACCAATTGAGCCACCCAGGTGCCCTTGAAGAATGTAGTCTTTATTAAAAATCAATTTTGGTAGAAAAGGAAACAACAGAGAAAAATATATATTTGTTGGATGAGTTAAAAATGATTGAATATCTATGAAAAAAATATTGATTAGTATTGGAATATATTGGATCTTTATAATCTAACTTTTTAATTCTCTTTCTTTGTCTAAAAAAAACACTACTCTAAAGCTAACTTTTGAGTTAGATTCAAAAGTTTGAGTTGTTCAATAGAAGGATAAAGAAAAAAAAGTCAATGAAAAGTTAACACTGGAACAAAAATGATATTGTTAAGAACATTTTAATATATAAAATACAGTCATCCTGCCGCTCTAGTTTAACTTCTGGCCATGAAACTAACAAAAAGATGTAACTTAAAGTAAAAAATAGTAAGATTACTATTGTCAAACCTGAAATCATGTCAAGTACTGCATAAAAACTTGTAACACAAAGATTTTTCATTGAAAATGTATGACTTCAAAATTACTACTGACAGCAATAGGAGTTATATAATCATTAGCAAGAGAATAGATGCTGTCTTATGTGTATGATTCATTATGATTCCCAGTTTTGTCAAATACAGCTATAGTAGATATCAAAGTGCTATTAAACCAAAAGTCAGAACTCATTCTGAAATGTATGTTACATTTACATCAGAAACATTTATGTGTTTCAGAAACTTGGATTCTCTTCCTTGAGAATGTATTACTACCTAATATTAAAATGCACTTTAGTACAATACAGTATGCTTCCTTGGACCTCTGATGTTTATTTGCATGTAGAACCCCAGATTTTATACCTGATCCAGATTAAAATATCAGAATACTTAAATATTTTAAGATTTAGAGAGGCAGGGTGGTGGTTCAGTCTCCTATCTGAATGACTTGAAGATAATTAGTCTTTCTAAGCCTCTGGATTTCATCTTTAAAATGGTGATATAATCTTGCTATATGTTGTGAAAATGTACATAAAATGTCTAGAATCCTAACTCGCACTTAGTAGTTGGTAAATAAATTTGCTATGTATTTCTCACATCACTAATAAATGGGAAAAGAAAATCATAGGTAGGATTAATTCCACAAATCTTCTTTTCAATTTTTGCATTAAAGATTTCTAATTCCTTTATTTTATCCCCAGCCATTTCAATTCTGATCTTCAACTAATGTTTTATTTAATATAATTGCTTTGGCAATTACCCTTGCCCTAGAACATTTACATTTTCTTCACAACCTATGCTTTCTAAAGGATGAAATTGATGTGTTAAATCTCCAATGTTTTTTTCAATATTGACTATATTAATTTTAATTTTTAAATGTTTCCCCTTTAAAGCTAGTGGGGGGAATGCTTCTGTTTTGATGCCATTCTTAAATGCTGCTTTTTTTCCCCAGATGTTTGGTGATAATTGTTGTTAATATTTTAAAATTAACTTCACATTTTTTTTAAAATATTTATTTATTTTTGAGAGAGAGCACAAGCTGGGTAGGGACAGAGAGAGAGAGAGAGAGAGAGAGAGAGAGAGAGAGAGAATCTGAAGCTGGCTCCAGGCTCCAAGCTGTCAGCCCAGAGCCCAATGTGGGGCTTGAACTCATGAACTAGGAGATCATGACCTGAGCGGAAGTCGGAGGCTTAACCTACGGAGCCACCCAGGCGCCCCTAACTTCACATTTTAAAGTTAATTGTGAACAGAATTATTAAGTATGAATCCTTAGTCCAAATGGGAATGTTGTTTCTTCCTGTCTTTATTTTAAATTCAATTCTGGTTATAGGAAGTAACCCCTGATGACTGTATCTCCTAGATGTGGTAGTTTACTGCCTCTTCTGTTGCTGGGCTGTTTCTGGAGTCACTACTTGACTGCTCTGGACCCAGGTCCACTCTGCTCAGATAGTTGTAGGGCAGAAGCGTAGATGGCTCTGACGTTTGTGTATTTCTCTTGCCTGCAGCGCGGCTGCTTTGGACTGTGGAATTGCTTGTGGATTCTGATGAACAAGCACTTTCCTATGATCTGTCATTTTTGTATGCGACTGTGGACTCCTCGGCCCTGATGTGTATCACCCTCAACCTGGTCCAACATGCTTTTCATCTTCCAGAAATCATTCTCTGTCCTTATTTCTTGTAGAAATGGCTTCTTATTTTCCAACTCTTATATCAAGCTCTTTTTATTTTTGTACTTTTTCAGTGTGTAGTTTTTCATGGCCATATTGATAGAGCAAGGTACAGTTTCTTTCCGTAAAAGAAAAGTACAATTTAATATGATCAAGTATGCACATGGGGTCCAGAAAATGGGTGCAGAATTTTTGTTTGTTTGTTTGTTTGTATGTTTTTCATGTTTTCCCTCAGTATACCTATCAATCCCCATCAGTCTATATTGAGTTATCTATCTGTGACATCAAGGAGTTCCCTCTCTCTGTGCAACCTTCATTCTTTCTTTAATTCAGAATAATCTTCTCAGATTGTTTATACTTCTCTCCTTCAGGTACCCCCCCTTTCCTCTCAACTCTAACTGAAGCTCCTTATCAATAAAGTTTAACTGATTTTTTTCTTTAAAAAGTCAGAAGGGGAAACAGTTTCAGGTCTTTCAGGTCTGTTACTAGGGGTTTGAGGAGTGAGGGAAGGGAAGACGAACTGTCCAACCAAATATGTAGCAATCCACACAGATAAATCAAGGATTTGAATTGTCCATGTAAGCTCTGCTTTCATTGTTAATGCTGATTTCATTTTGTTAAGGATGACAGAATTCATGTTGCATTTTTCATCTTAACAAAGACCATCTTCTACTTTCCTTTCTTGGTGAGAACGAAGGCCTTAGGAAATGTTTAAAAAAACCTTGGCCTGGGAAGAATAAGAGAAGTTTAGCAAAATCCATAATGACATATGTCATTTCAGTGAAAAGACTGGCAAAAACCCATTAGCTCTATTAATTAAGTCAGTTTTTTAAAGGATAATATTTCAGGGCACCTGGATGGCTCAGTTGGTTAAGTGACTGACTCTTGATTTCGACTTGGGTCATGAAATCAGGGTAATGAGATTGAATCCTGTGTGGGGCTCCACACTGGGCATTGAGCCTGCTTAAGATTCTCTCTCTCCCTCTCCTTCTGTCCTTCCCCAGCTTGTGCACATGCATGCATGCTTCTCTCTCTCTCTCTCACACACAAAAATAAATAAATAAATAAATAAATAAATAAATAAATAATGCTATTTCATCTTCAACTAGAAGTTGTAAAAGAGAAATATAAATAATATGAAAATCACATGTATTTGAAATAGAACAATGATATTAACTTAATACAATAAACCTATTGTGACAGTCATAAATACTAGAACATATTTTGAAAAGAATAAAACAGTTTTATAGTATGTCATATCAAAATTAAATGTCAACCAATTATTTGAAGTATTCTTTTGGGATGTCTCATAATCAATCCTAAATTCATTCAACCAAATTAGAGATTTTGACAAAAGAAAACTGAAAACCTTTTTACACTTTTAATTTTTTTTAATAATCCTTGATGTCAGTAGAAGGGGATCCATGATTTCTCATATCTTCCAATCCTTTCCTATGTCTTAGACTATGTTTTTTTCCTTCATCAATGATTCATTTAAATAGCCTACTTCTCTTGGATTCAGGGTTATAGTTGAGAGACAAAAGCATCAGAGAACATTTTACTAAGAGATTTTCCAATTGAAAAAATATATATATACTTTTCCTACTTAAGGGACATTATTTGTTATTTATTTATTAGTGATGTAATGATTCCTAGTTAGGAACAGCTCATAGAGCAGTTCTAATCTCCATATCTTCATCTGGTAAATGGGCATCCCCTCTTACATCAAGACATGATGATCATCAAGTTTCTCAGTTTGTGTGATAGTATTGGAGGACTTTTGCCCTATCATACAGTAACTGAGAGGTTAAGTTTGTATTCACTTGTAGGGAATGTTTTCTCTATTAAAAAATTACCAATATGTACTATTTATTTATTTTTTTTACTACTGAGTCATTTTCTGTCTATTTTGTAATCCCTCAAAAGATTGCTGAGATTTACTATACTGTTGACATTTGGAGACAAATATTTGGTATAGTCTCATTCTATGTACTACTGTTGAGATAAGGAAATCACAATTTGCTCATATTTACCATAACACAATTATCATCCATTTGAATTTTATAAGACTGCTACTTATTTTGAAACCCTCATTATTGTTTGAAAGTATGTAAGTGGCATACTAAGCAGTTCAATATCGCATCTTTTAATTTTATAATTAGAATGCATTCAAGCTGTGCTTCTAAGTTTTCCTAATGCCCTAAACACTAAATTGGAGTGTATTCTGAAATCATACATTAAACAGAAAATCTTTGAATTAGTAACTTAAAGTTTAGCTTTATACACCAAGGAGTTTTACTCATTAGCAGGTAATTTAAATTCTTTCTTCTTCCCACCCCTCTTGCCCCAGGGAATGCTAAACTTGTTTTTCAAACCCTCCTTCTGAAATATGAGGGGCAAAAATACTACTAAAAGTTAGGATTTAAAGACACACAGAGATCTGTTAGCAGCCTTTAATCCTCTATTTGAACTCTTTATATTAATCCTCTATGTAAGGACAACTAGGTTGTCCTGGCGAGGCAGAAAGAGAGTCTTGAAAACTGGATTTGCAAAGAGCTTACTAGTATATTAGGGGGTGTTTGTTTCTCTTTTACCTCCTGTATTGATTGTTCAAGCTGCCATAATAAACTACCACAGACATTGTCAGAAACGACAGAAACTTATTTTCTCACAATTCTGGGGGCTAGAAGTGTGAGGCCAAAGCATGGCAGGTTTGGTTTCTTCTCAGGCCTCACTCCTTGGCTTATCTTTTCTCTGTCTTCACTTATTCTTCCCTCTATTCATGTCTGTGTCCTAATTTTCTCTTCAGATAAGAACATCCATCAAAAGTCCTGTTGGATTAGGACCCACCCTAATGATCTCATTTTAACTTAAATACCCCTTTAAAGACCCTATCCTAAATATTTATTGTCATATTTTGAGATCCTAAGGATTAGGATTTCAACATATGAATTTTGCAGGGAGGGGGACATAATTCAGGAAATCACTCACTCAATAAACTTTATCAGTACTGTAGAAATGATTCCAACACAACCCCAGGGCTGACTGGGATGAAGCAGTAGGGCTAAAAGTCATCTGGTGCTGTGGCTCACACAGCGAAGAGCAGGACTAGAGTTCTCACATTAGAGAACTGTGGGTAATCATGACAATTCTAAACATACAAAGTTTGCCCATTTGTGTGGATGGGCTCCTGACCTTTTTAATGCCTCCTACAGCCTTGAGAATCCATAATCTTTCCTTTCAAATATATATATGATTCAGAAATGGTAATGTTTTCTATAAATTCAGCATGGATGGGGGTTGACATATATGATATAAAAAAATGAAGTTGAAATTTGTCTTGTGTGGTATGCATAGGCTTTACCATCCAGCATAAAAATACATGACTAAGTGCTTTTTCAAATTTTTGCTAAGCCAGATATCTGAAGAATGTTCGAAGATGTTTTACTGATCTATAAATGCTATGAGTTTTGCTGATGGAATAGCATATTTTGCTCAACTTAAGTTCTTGCACACAAATATATAATTTACAATCACTCTATTTTCATTTTTTCCCCACCTAGTAGATTTTCCCATCCAATAAATAGCAGCATGGGCTTTTGTGTTCTAATTTATGTATGTTGGCTGTAGATAATAAGTTGCTGAGATGAGCATTATTCAAAATTTAAATTTAGACACTGAAAAATAAACCATGATAAAATTCTAAAAATGTTTTAAATAGAATGTTTAAGAGTTCTGTACTAGAATTCTTATATTCTGAACCATTCTCAGAATGGTCTTTGAAGTAGAGAAAGTTTTCTTTGGGATCAGGCCATGAAATCATGCTTGTGTGAGTCATATGGCTTACACAAGACCCCTGTGGGGCCTGTCCTTTCCCATTGATGTTTTAGCCTTTCTAATTTTTTTTTAATGTTTATTTTTGAGAGAGGGAGACAGAGAGAGAGAGACAGAGTGCAAGGCGAGGACAGAGAGAGAGGGAGACACAGAATCTGAAGGAGACTCCAAGCTCTGAGCTATCAGTACAGAGCCTGATGCCGGGCTTGAACCCATGAACCGCAAGATCGAGATCGTGACCTGAGCCAAAATTGTACGTTTAACCCACTGAGCCACCCAGGCGCCCCTAGCCTTTCTAATTTGTCACCAACCCTTTTTCTTAAGACAGCCCCCAAACTGTAGTGATAGTACAAACAACAATGAATATTTCCCTCTAAAATATCAAAGGGCTGGGTGAGACAGTGGGGATTAAAATGCCAAATCAAAAACATTATACCTCTACCTTCAAGCAAAAAATATTTTTCCTCCAGCCTTGTGACATCTTGCTATACTATCGTCCACTAGAAAACTGGATTTCAGCAGGGTCTTTGGTAACTTGATTTTCAACTGAAGTCACGTTATATTCTTAGAGGATTGTGGCATCAATTCATGAACATTTCATTATAAAGCCTCAGAGTCCATTACATCCTTGACACTTAAAAACCTTCCGTATTTTACTTTAGAAACTCACTCCCCAGCCACACACCGAAAACTTTCTCAGCCTAAAGCTTCCTCTAACCACCCATTTATTGGTAATTCCCGAATCTTAGCAACAAACTCTGATTCTTCTAATATTGCCTATTAGAAATCTGCATTATGAATGGCATACAGACATCCAAAACTTGGTATGACCAAACAAAAGTCATTTTGTCTCCCCCCAATTCCTCATTCTCTTCCTGTATGCTTGGGTTGGAAAACAGTATTATTAGGGATGGAGCAGGCAGAGTTTAACAGTCCAGGTGCCAGGAGAAGACAGCCTGGCGTCCTGTCCTGGGAACCACAGCTGAGCTGTGTAGCCCATCTAAATCTCCGTTTCCTCTTGTATAAAATGGACACCATGAATGATATCACCAAATTTACTCGCCAATTCAGAGAATTAGGTGACATAATTCAGCGAATGTGCTGAGCACACTGCCTGGCATGTAATTTGTTGTCCAGAAAAAAAAAATGTTTATTTACTATCATAATAAGAATAAACACAAAGAGTTTAAATACAACTAAAAATAATTTAAGCAGTCATCTACATCAGAAAGCTGGGACACAGATCAGACTTCATCCTCTGTTGGAAGCTCTTGTCCCATCAGTCACCTAGGACTTATCTAGTTCTTCCTCCATGAGGCCATCTTTATTTTTTATCTCGTCTCTGTCTCTGTTTGCTCTGCTAATATTGTAGGTCAGGTCACTCACACCATGCTTGCACTGCTGCGAGTGTCCCAGTTGGTTTTGGCATCTCTAACATATCCTGGCTATCTACTTTCTCCTGCATAATTTGACAAAATAATCTTTATAAAACAGGCACATTTAAATATATTACTCTCCCACTTAAAAAAAAATCCATTATATTCAAGATAAATTACAAAATTCATAGTATAAGCATATTGACCCAGTATAATTTGTCTATTCTTTTTCGATCTGTTCTGTGTCCTGTTATGCTCCCAGAGTAATTTATATTTTCAGTGCTGCAGTCTCTTCTTTCTTTCTATCTTTATTTCTCTCTTTCTTTTTTTCTGTTTTATTTATTTATTTATTTTTTGGTTACTTATCTTTCTGAGGCTTGCACTTTCCTTTTCCTTAATTTTCCTTTAGAAAGCTTATTTAAAATATAATTGGCTGATATGTGGAATTGTTTCTTTTCTACCTACACTATATTTACCTAATCTTTTCTTTAGATTTTCTCATTCTTTTTTTTAATATAATAAGTTTATTCTTCTAAAAGAAAACTTCTACAATGCTAAAAATTTAAGATCATTACATTTGCAGTAAGTAGGAGGTAATCATTAGTGTTAATGCAATGAAAACAAAATAATTTTATTACATTCTAGTTAGATCTCATGACCTAGCAAAGAGGCAGTAGACTGAGATATTATATTCTTTTTTCAAATGAAGAAAATTGTTGTATACTAGAAGTAATTTTCATAAGACCTAAAAGCTGGGAGGTGAGGTTTGATTACAAAAGTCTTTCCTGTGCAGAAGACAATCTATCCTATTTTTGGATTTCAACAAGTAAATATTTTTAATGTTGCTATTTGTTTCCTTTTTGTAAGGCAACATTTTTTTCTTCATATTGCTCATAAGTTCTCTTATCTGTTTTAGTATATTTATTAGTAAACTCACTGTTAGTCAACTTACGTGTGGCTGTCCAATTGTATACTTGTTGTGCCAGTGTAATGATTGATAGTAATAGTAATATTTCACTCCCCAAAGTATACTAATACATTTGATACAAATGATAGAGTATATGGTTGCCATTTTTCTAATCTGTGTGCTTCTGATAGGGGCTCTGATCCAGTATTATTTTTTTTAAAGTAATTATGCTTCTCAAATGTTCTGGTATTTAGGTCCATGATTCATAATCCCTTGTCGTCACTGGCTATGAATCACTACGCATCAGTCAGTGCACATGGGAAAAGGCCAGATTGCCATACCTGTTACCCCTGAATTTCATACTGGAGCTGGACGTGCTCAAGCTGAAAAAGTCTCCAAAATCACCGTCAGTCATTTCTCACTCTTACTCCTCAAATCAAGGTTTCACCCTTTGCTCCCAGTAGAGAAGTGGGTTTAGGAAGGACTACACTTTTGATCTTAATCCAAGAGTCATGATAGTTTGAAGGGTAGCAATAAGCAAATTTGCCTAGAGTTACCTGAGCCCCACCCATTTTTCTCAGCAACTTAAATTGCACACGTTCAGTGATGTCCTAATTTTACTTATGAGGACACACACAGAGGACAGAGCATTAGTCACTGCTGTAGATTGTGGTTGGCACTGTTTGTTCAAAGGCAATGATGAGGTGGCACTGGGATGGTAGAGACTGTAGATGGGGGTGGGAGGTGAATGATCTTGGTCCAGTGGAGGTGGCCATGAGACAGCAGGACTCCATATTTACTGCCTTCTGTCATCCTGCCATAGTGCTGCCTGATGCCTCTGCTCCAGTCTAAAGCCACAATTCCAGCCATGCCAGTTCAACACTGACTTCTGTCACTTCCTGATCTTCACTCCGTTTTCTCTGTTTCTCATTTTCCTTCTGTCATTCTTCCAGGCATAGATCCTTGAGGAAGGAACAAAGAATGACACTAAGTTCTGACACAGTCAGAATTAAGTCGGGGTCAGTTTTAATTTCTTTCACGTCCTAAAATGCAGCTATTAAAGCTTGGATGGTGACTAGCAAGACTCTCTTAGAATAAGGATGTTCTGTCTTTGGTGAGAACTTGCTGCTATGGCTGCTAAAATTGTGCGCTATTTCCCATAGGGCACTCTCATACCATCTCTTTCTGAATATTTCAAAGTTTCACCAAGACTTAAATAATGGGAGACTGCACACAAATAAGAGGGTTGTGTTTGGTTTCTGTCATCGAGTGGCACATTACTGTACATTTTGCAGCTCTTATTACCTCACAGTTCTATCAGTTGGAATTCTAAGCACACTGGCTGAGTTCTCTGCTCAAGGTATCACATACTGAAATCAAAGTGTCAGCCCTGTCTTCCATCTCACCTGAGGCTTGGGGATCTCTTCTAAGCTCACTAGTTGTGGCAGAATATATTTCCTCGCAGTTACAGGACTGAAATAACTGTGGTTACCTTGCTGGTTGTCAAAAGGGGCTGTTCTTAGCTGCTAGCAGCTGTCTGCCATTTTTTGCCATGTGATCTGCTCCAAACATGGCGTCTTGCTTCTCCAACACTATCATAAGAATCTATCTCACTCCTTTTAAGGATTTTGCAACCCAGCATACTATCCTTTTCAATCAGCTCAAAGTCAACTGATTAGAGACCATAATTCCTTCTGCCATAAACTATAACATAATCATCAGACTGTGATGACAGTCCTATCATATTCACAAATCCCACTGGCATTAAAGGCTAGGAAATTACATAGGGTATAGACTAGGCATTATTAGAATGTTATGAAGCTGCAATAGCATAAAATAAATTCAAACATATATTACATTAATTATAGGTGGTCAATACCTTGGTCAATAAAGAATAAATCACGATCTCTATACCATCCAATAACAATTTAAGATTCAGACTATTACGGGTCGAGTCCTTTCAAAATCTAAACTAAAGCCCACAAAAATTAAAGACCACTGAATAATTTAAGATGCTCTTTTGCCAGGATTTGGTCCTAGGCCAAATATTAGCACCTTAAAATAGTTCATAAATGAGCAATAATTTATTTTCTTACTCTTTTAAATGCAGAGAAGGTGGCTTTATGAAACTCTATATTTTAATTATAAAGGATCAAGAGACTACAAATAATAAAGTCCCTATTAATAACTTAATTATCCCTCCACATGGTAGATTCCACTCCTTTTTGTTACATTCTTCTCAGAAATCTCAAGTCTACCTTTCCAAATCTCTTAATAATTGTTTAAATATATATAAATTTGCTAAGTCATCAGGCAATATATTTTTCACTGACCTTTCATATCTGAACATAAAGGAATAAAATCTAAGTAAGACGATTTCAGGACAGTCCTATAAAAATCCCAGTTATTGAACCAAGCATAAAGTAAAAATACTTTAGTTAAAGGCTACCAGATCATACAACTTCTTCTTTAATCTCTACTAAATATGATAATCTGATGCACAACAATTTTTAATTTTATAGGTCCTGTTTCATAACACTGTATGAAAGTTGATAACTTTTAGAGATGGTCAGTTTGAACTAGGCTGAAAAAGACAAAAAAATAAGGCATCATTTTCACATGAAAAGCAGCGAGTTGATTACTGAGGGAGCCATTTTTCTGAAACAAATATTAAGTGGTTCTGAAAATTTTGTAAAAGTCACAAGGTAACGTACATTGCATTCTTTCTCCAATATGTAGGCTGCAATATATATTTTATCTGTTTTGAAGTTCTGTTATAATGTATTACATGGACATTAAAATGGAATATGGAATTTTGACAAAAATTAAGCTTTTAAAAATATTTCAGTTGCATAAGTCATAAAATCCAAACATTAAAAAACTAATGAGTTTAAGGAATAATTAAAATATTTGGCAAAAATGAACTGCTATGAGAGTTAATAGTGGTCATATGCTACGTAGAAAACTGTGTACATTTGAATGCAATTAATGTAATCCTCCACTTTATATTATGATCCCTTGTGTAGATAATAAGTTAATCCACCTGAAAATAAAGGCATTACTAATGGTAAATTGCAGTAGGTTATATGTGCTAAGTGGGGGTCTAATGGCCACCACTCCTTCATGAGATTTAACTCTGTGCTTGAAATGATCACAAATATCAGTGAACATTCTTTCAGGGATTGCAAATACTGTATTGATCTATGATTCAGGTTACATTTTGGGAAGTAATTGAGCACAGTGGGAATGAGAGGAGATATGGGAGTCAGGGAGATAGGATTCAATCTTTTCCTCACTTTGGCTATCTTGGTCAAATTGCTTAACCACTGAGAATTTGATTTCACGTCTACATGAAATAAAAAAAAAGATATTGCTCATAAAGTGATATAATGGTTAGAGAATCAAATAAGATATATGAGGTGCTTAACAGAGTGTCTGACATGTAATATAAATTCAATAAATGGTAGTACTTTTAATTCCTTACAAAATTAGTTACATAATTCAGGGAGTTTGAGAATACAGATTTTCCCCTCTCTCTGAAAGTTTGCTTTACGCCACTTAGCTTTTACGGAAGGTCTACATTAGTACCTGTTTTTTTTTTTTTTCTAACTGAAAGAAATCCAAAGAGAATTTTCACTTTAATGAAATGGTAATTGCTTGTTCATCTTACATGGTTCTCACTTACCGTAGGTTTCATAAGAATGCTCTACTTTCTGATACAGGGGGAAACCTGTATCCCACACTTCATCTATCTTTTGACAACTCACAGTGCACAATGATTAATGAAATGTTCTGGGGGAGACTTATGGTCTCTTTTGTATATTTATTTAAGCCTAATATTATGGTAGTGATTTCATAGGGAGCGTGTGTGTGTGTGTGTGAGAGAGAGAGAGAGAGAGAGAGAGAGAAGATGTTTCATGTTACTTTCATTCTGAAATTAACTACACCAGAATTGTACCTATTTTATCTTTTCACCATCATAAATAAGGCTCTTTCTGTTATATTAAGCCTGTAATATGGTATAATTTAAATTGACAAAGCTAAAATTGCATGTGAAAGCATTTTCTGTTGATTAGAACAGTTCTTGAAATTCTAGATAGAAATTTTTATTTTACTTTTTCCTTCATAGTGGAGGTGTGGTGTTTTTCAGTTTGGTTAATGAGACATATTTGTTTGGAAAAAAAATTAGAATCCTAGAGATTTTTTACTAACTTATTTGGAAGCAATTCAAGTTCTGTTAGTGTAAACTTGCATCGTTTTAGATCTCCCTATTTGATAATTAAATTTCCCATAGACATTTCTGTGCACATACCAAATAGTGAAGTTTTTATACTAGGAGTTGCGTGCCACTCTCTTCCATTATAAATATCTCCCATTCTGTAACAGGGGTCAGTTAATTATTTAATGCTAAAAGAAAGCACTATGAGAATTTATCAAAACGATTTCAGTTTTAAGATTAAATACTTTTTAATGCGTGTGAATTACAAATCAAACACACTTCAGGCAAATTCTAAATTTAGGAAAAATGCTGCTATATTTAAGGCATGATTTTTTTTTTTTTTTAGTTATAAGCTGGGGATTGACGAAGAGAGAGGGAAAAGCTATAAGGAAAGATGTGCATTTGCACTTAAATGGCAATGATTTAATCAATCGGGGAACTCTCTTTCCAGATGTTACCCTTGGAGCATATTTGTAGCAGCTGTGCACATTTTCTTATATTACAGGAGCAGCAAAATGTCCTTCTTTTAACTTGCCTCTTTTCCCAGAGACAACATTGGCAGGTAGAAATGGCTCTCTGAACACAGTTGAATGCACAGCTTTTAAAAAGAAGTGTGGAGGAGGGGGGAAGCAGAGGGTAGCATTATGGCTTAGTGGCCGCTTTCAGGAAATCAAAATCAGAGAGTTAAGTATATTCACTTTCTTTCAACTATTATTGTTTTTATTCCCTTCTCAGTGTTCAAAAATATGAAGGTTTATCGAAAACAGCGTTTTGTTTTGTCTTGCTTTCTGTTATTGTTGTTATTTTCCTAAAGATCCTCATGTCATGCCAGGACAAAATCGAACATGGACTCTCACCAAGAATAATAGCCATGTGGGACGTTTCTATTCCTCATCCTCCATAGTCCCCTCATCTTTCCTTTGCCCCAGTTCACTCCCTCCTTTACATGCCATGTGGCACATAATCATAATTCCCTAAACAAATCTGCTCACAAAATGATTTTATTTTTTTTCCATGAATTTATACCCAAATGTTATCTCTCTAAAGTTTATTTGCATTTTAAACCTTATCTCAGTCTGTGGAAGCAAAGAATTTAACACCCTGTAAAGGGGATTTTAAGCATCACTTGGCAGGCAGAGGTATGTTTTCTGTGAGCAAATCCTTTTTCTGCTTCTCAGAAACTGTATTCTCTGTAGTCACTTCTCCAGGTGGGAAAGCAAAATAGCTTAGAAATAAAATCACAGGGTTTAGGGGCAGGCGGACATGAATTTGGATCCTTGCTTCTGTCAGTTACCTCTTGAATGATCTGGAAAAAAAAAATCACTTGACCTGTTAAGTAAGTTAAGAGGTCAACTCTACCTTTGGCTGTGTGAGAATTGAAGAGGATATTGACAAAAATATGTAGTTAATAAATGACAGCTATTATTATTGCATTAACCTGGTTTGGGTTGAACAGTTAGAGTAATCGATTTACCTTTCATTATTATTTTTTTAATAGAATGATGTGAATCTTATCTGTCCTCATATGAAATGTTAAAAACTCTTAAAATATTTATCACCTTAGATGGCTGCCTATGTCCAGTCCAGCATCCTTGGAATTCTCCTCAGTGTTTCCACTCGAATGCCTGCCTGCCACCTCATATTCAGAATTTTCTCAGTTCTTCTTTGCACTAGGATCAATACTTACTATAGCTGCCTGGCCTCCTTCTGACAAGATATAATGCCTGAGAACAGGAATGCCTCAGGCTCAGCAAGAATAAAGCAGATTAGAGA
>CM053572.1:121755033-121971818 GCA_028646485.1 Cryptoprocta ferox
AAAGAAGTAAAGAAAAGGAAAGGAAAGGAAAGAAAAGAAAGAATAGAAGAAAAGAGAGAAGAAAAAGAAACAAAAACAGAAAGAAAAAAAACCAAGGTGGGGACAGAGACAGCAAAAGTCTGTGGGCAGTCTAAAAGCATATAACCAGCCAAGAGGAGAGATAAGAATATGCTACGGGGTATATATCTGGATGGCAGCAGAAAAGAAGGAGAAGCAAAGAAAAAAAGGAAAGAGAAAAAAGGAAAAAAAAAAAGTCAACTCCCCTGTGCGGATGGGCGTGGTTTGGCGTCAGGTCAGGTCTTGGGGGCTGCTCTCTCTGAGGTCCCGCCTTGGTGGTTGCGGGGAGAAGTATGGCGCCGCTTCAAAGCTTTGCTGGAACCAAGCATTGCATCCGCCCTTCAGAGTCCGATCTCCCTGTGCCGCGGGCGAACCAAACTGTATTCTCCAAGCTCCGCCTCACCTCCAAATCCCAGTCCCTGCAGTTCAACACCATCACCGGGGATGAGATGCGTTCCCGCTGGCGTCTGGCCTCCCAGCCGGCTTGCGCCACCCTTTCGCGGAGCCGCCGCCGCTGCCGCTTTTCAAGGCGCGTCTCTCGGCTCCACCGCCACTGCTTTTCGCTCCCCCGCTGCCTTTATCTGTGCCGCCGCCGCTCGCGGTGCGGCTTGGAGTGGATGCCGCTGCTGCTGCACCCAAGGAAGAACTCGCCGGCCAGATTGGATGGATTTCTCTCCCGGCGCTTGGCAGTCACATATGGGGAGACAGGCGAGTTTTTCCTCCCTTAGAGATGGTTCTAGGTGCGTTTTCCGTCTCTCTTTCTCTTCCCCTGGTCTCTCCGGGGCACAGGGCGCTCTCCCTGTGTTGGGCTCGGGGGCTCCTTTCCCCTTTACCACCGGGACCCGCCCGTCCCCTAATTTCCCAGATCACAGTCACTCACTCAGGCATCTTTGAGGTTGTCTTCTTTCTGGCATCTGTTTCTTCTTTCCCCCACTTGCAAATCCGAGTTTTATCCCTTCAGTCGTTCTCAGTTCAATCCATGCGGGCGGGCGCGGATTACAGAGCTCCTTGCTTCTCCGCCATCTTGCCCGCTCCCTCTCCAACTAAGACCTGTCTTAAGTGGTTTTCTGGAAATGACAAACTAGTGGTGTTATCTAGTGATATCTTCAAGACTTTCTTTTCTCAATATAATAATACCCAGTTATCTGATAACACCTCCTTATTCATTCTATCCTATGACTTACTGCTTTTATTCATTAAACAATTTACATTCATTCAACAAGCATTTACTGGATGCCAATGATAAGCTTCTGACGAGTCGAAGCACTAATGTGTTCACCCAGGATCTGGGCCTTTTTAAAATCATCTGTTGTAATGTGGTCAGAGATAAATCCTTTATTATCACTTCAGCCAAATTCTTCTCTTTGTTTTACATTTTATTCTAACGTGACCCCCTATTAGGTAGTAATGCAATAGCAAAATTTACTAGTTATAAAGTCTGGCTAATTCTTCCTGAGTAATGGATCCTGTGTCTCCCACACTATTGTTTTAAAATTCTGATTACCATGAGATTAATTCAGATTTTTACCATTTTATGCTAATACACATTCTTTGATTCCCTATTTACTTTAGACCCAAAACATTGAACCCGAGTGAAAGATATATTTAGGTCACCTTCCACCTTGCCATTCATATACAAATAAGTAAATAAGCAAACAGCTTAAATATATCTTCCAATCTCACATCACACACAAATATAAATTCCTAGTGGAGGAAAGATATAAATGTAAAAAAGATTTGAAAATTATGCTGAGCGGCAACTGGGTGGCTGAGTCGGTTGAATGTCTGACTTTGGCTGAGGTCATGATCTCACAGTTCATGAGTTTGAGCCCTGCATTGGGCTCTGTGATAAGAGTTTAGAGCCTGGAGCCTGTTTCAGATTTTGTCTCCCTCTTTTCTCTGCCCCTCCCCCACTCATGCACATCCTCGCTCTCTCTCTCTCTGTCTCTCTCTTTCAAAAATAAATAAACATTAAAAAATTTTTAAATGATGCTGAAAAATACTGAAGCCTCTCTCAAAAATAAATAAACATTAAAAAATATTTAAATGATGCTGGAAAATACTGAAGCCTATCTTCATGATATCTGGTTAGGAAAAGATTTCTTAAACATTATATAAAAAGAAAACGTCATGAAGGAAAACTAATTAATTTGACCACTTTGGTATAAAAAGTTGTTTACCAAGTAGGTACCTTAGACTTTGAGAAAATATTTGATTTGCAAAGCGCAGACAATTTCTATGGAATTCAGAATGTATTAGAAATCCCATGGGGAAAATGTTGCAAATTTCTATTTTAATCAAGAGACTGCAAATACTGTTTCACACTATCACATGGGTAAAAAGTTAGAACCTCTAAAAATAGCCATTGTTAAAGTATGAGGACTCTTATACTGCTAGTAAGAGTATGTTAAGTAATGGGACTGTTTTAAATAGGATACATGTTTTAAATAGGATACTCTGTAAACACTAGTATAAAATAAGAAACATAATTTTATTTATCTGTCATGAAGAAGCCCAATCCCTGGTATCTCTCTGTAACTTAAAAATCTTCAAGGAACTCAAACTTTGTTCATTGTTTTACGTTTTGGTGAATCTAAGATGACCTACTACCATTTGTTAATCAATAACAATGAAGAATGTATTGAAAAATCAAGATGAAAAAGGGAACAGAAATGTTTATTATCTAGAGAGAAAATCATATTTAAGAGATAGTTTATTTATTCAATGATATATTCAATATTCATTGAGCAACCATTATGTGACAGGCACTGGCCTGGCATCTCTCTCTATATGGCATTCTCTACAGAGAAGTTACCACCACTGGAGCTGGGCATTGAGATAAAAAATTTTCATCACCCATATATCAATAAATCAAGCAACATGTTATGAAATATAATGCCAATGCTATATAATATCAATGTGCCAGTTATCCTCCTGAAAATGTGGAGCAGAGAATTGTTTGATGTTTTGTTTTTTCATAACATCTAATATGGTTTCTAAACCAAAGCAAATAGTTAAATACATGCTAATGCAATTAATTTATTAGTTTATATATTTGTTCATTCCTCATGTACATTTGGAACCTTGACATGTTTCAGATACCATGCCAGATTCAAAATATAATAAGAATATTTGGCAAATATTTGTTCTCAAAACATTTCTACATTTTTGTGGAATAAGGCATGTAAATAATTATAAAAGAATAGATTAAATATAATGATAAAGCTACATCTAGAAATTTATTGGATCATGAAGGAAGATTGCCTATCTGGTGAAGTGAAGAAGCTAAGCAAATATTTGTAGAGAATATGATGCCTGAACTGAAGATGAGATGGAATTGGTCAAAGAAAAAAAGTAGGAGTGGTAGGACATTTTCAACAGACAGAAGAGCATAAAAATGATTTGAGATTAAAAAGGAGATTGACTGTAATGAAAGTTTAGAATATTCAGCATAAATATTTCCATTTCAAAACATAGGTATGCATTTTCTTTTTGGAGAAAAGTATCAGATTATCAAACACTTTTATTTTTGGCCCATGTTAAAATTTATCACAGTGCTGAGATTATAATAGAAGAAAGAAAAGGTGAGAAAGGAGGAGAAAGATGAGAGGGTAGGGGGCAGGAAGAAGATCAGGGAGTTGGGTAAGATCTTCATCAACCAGTTGTGGTAATTATATTATTATCGGAGACTCACTAATATATCAATTTATTAATTCTTTCCTTATATTCTTAATATTCTCTCACGTGTTTGATTATAATTTTAAAAACTAAAAAGAAGCAGATACTAATCATTAATTCAAACATCTGCTAGTACAAAAATATTATGCATTAATGTTTGGTTTTGTTATAAGAAAGCCTTCATGGTGGTCCGACCTGAATACTCCACAATGCCCAATAATTGCTCATCTAAGACATTGTTAATGGTGTAGTGTTTATTTATAATGTCTTTTGAAAGCCAGATTTACATAACAGAATTTTAATCAACAGGTAAGGAAATGGTAATTCTAGTCCCCATGAGTATATTTTATTACAAAAACAAAGCTATAAGAGGTTTGCCAAAAAGAAAAAAGAAAAGAACAAGAAGACTCTTTGTGTCCCAAGTTATTTTTATAAAAATCTATTTAACTAATAATGTAGGTGACTTTTGATGATGAAAAAGCACAATGCAGACTACTAAACTCAAAATCTTTTACTTACGGTCATTTTGTCTGTATTCTTTAATTACTGAATATATGTAAACGCTACTTTTCCTGATAACCCCATGCCTCTAGACAAAAAAATAAAAAAGAAAGAAAGAGAAGAAAAAGAAAAAGAAAAAAAGTATTTCAAGTGGAGCCTAATGTTTTATCAGTTATTCACATTTTTCATTTTACCCAACCCTTACTCCTCAAAAGAGGGTGTTTTCTTCACTTGTTGCTGTTGGATCCTGTCCCTGGTGTTTATGCCCTTGATACAATGAACTCATGTAAAGAACAAATGTCTCTGTCTTTATGGGCAATGTCTGCCTTCTCTAACTTCTCAAGGGATGTAAAAGGATGTTTGTTGGCTCTGGTTATTATGATTCTGGCCAACTGTGTTTTGATGGCAAGTAAATTTTTATCACTTCATCTAAATGATTGAACTAATAAATTCAAAGAGAAAAGTATTGTTTATTGACATATCTAGGGAAAATGCTGCATATTGTGTGGATAATTTGTTCTTAATTTAGAAACTCTGCAAATGAAAACTATCATATATATGCTTATTTATGTTTACAGAAGTGGAGCTTTAAAAAATGAACTTATTTCCACATCTAGTATATTTCATAAATTATCCTAATATGTCTATGTCTCTCTCTTTTTTAAATTTGGGTGGAGGGGAGGAGTATAAGATGATAAGTTATAGTCAAATTGATTAATAAGGTGATTCAGTTCTCCAACAAAAGTTTGTACTCTAGTATTAACAAAACTGAAAGATAAATTATTTTGTTATAAGTTTCTTTCTGCTAGCTTGGGATTCATTTCTCAATTGCATAGGTTAATAAATTCAAATTAACATATTCTTCAGTGAATCAGAAAAATACACTTAAAAGGATACCACATTAGAATAGAACCCTTGGTTTTCTATGGATGATATCTAATTAAATTAATAAATTTATTTCCCCAGTAGATTGATTTTAAAACATATATTTTATACTATAAGAATAATTAGTATAGGGGGATTTAGCCGGCTTGGTAGAGTAAGCAACTCTTGATCTCATGATTGTACGTTGGAGCCCCACATTGGGTATAGAGATTACTTAAAAATAAAATCTTAAAAAAAGAATAATTAGTATATAATTTTGAATTATATTTTAGAAGTTCTAGCATTAAAATTTTAATTTTTAAAATAATAACAAAAGAGAGAACATGATATGCTATCTTTCCCAATTATATCATAATTTTTTTGGTCTTCCAGACACAATTTGATAAGTTTGCCTAGGATAAACAAGCTTAATAACTACCACAAACTGGTATTTGTGAGTATCTGTGTGTGTGTGTGTGTGTGTGTGTGTGTGTGTGTGTGTGTAAGACAGGGATTATTTTACTCTAGGTATCTAATATTTTTGCTAAGCTTTTAAATTTAAGGTAGATTGAATCATTTATCTCATAATATCCTCATCTCATTTTGTATTTTGCAATGTTCCATCTTGCTCCCTGTGAGAAGTACATTCATAGAGTTGCAAAAATCTGTCATTTCGTCAAACATATTAAATTGAACAATCATAATACTATCAGCATAGATTTTATATTTTGTCATCTACATTATAAATACTTTAGTTAGCAGTAGTTAGGTACTGAGTGAGATCATTTATGTCTACCCAGAGTTGTGACAAAACTTACAGTTAAAGGATTAAGACACCCAAGTCTCCTTATCTCTTTTTTTAAATGTTTATTCATTTTTGAGAGAAAGAGGGCACAAGTGGCAGGGGGTGCAGACAGAGGGAGAGAGAGAGAATCCCAAGCAGCCTCCATTCTGTTGGCACAGATCCCGACGTGAGGCTCAATCTCACAAACTGTGAGATTATGACCTGAGTGGAAATCAATACTAGGACACTTAACTGACTGAGCCACCCAGATGCCCCCCAAGTCTCCTTACTTCTAAATTTAGAGAGATTCTCTCAGTTGAGGCCAACTACATTCCTAAGGATCCTCTGATAATCACTAAAAGCCACTCTTCTAATATCTGCACTCATTCCCTCTACCTCACACAACTTGAAAATATATCTGGGAAGAAAGGCAGAATCACCTTTCAGGGAGTGTCATGTTTAAAGAGAAAGGTACTTCCCAAAAGAATAACTGCATGTGGGCTAGACTGACATTTCTTCTTCCATATGGCCATGTGCTCACTCAGGAGGAAGAGGTGGAAGACAGAGCTGTGACTACCCAATGAAACTGAGGACTACCCTTCATGTGTGTGCTCATCGGTGTGAAAGAGTGGAGACACCCCACCGACAAATGGCCTAGAATAAGAGTGACAGCCCATAAGGAGAGTACTGTGAGCTTATGGAGTCAGTAAGGAGTCTGTCTTGTGTCTTTTCTTTCCCCCAAGATGCCTGAGGACTAAGAACTTGGATGAAGGGAGAAAAGTTGCTACAGAAAAGCAGACCACATGACCCCATCCACTCCAAGACTCAAGAGGCACAGGCCTAGCCTTAGCTGATGGAGAGAATAGCTTTGAATCGAATAAGAGACTGAGGTTTTCATAAAGTCCTCAGTAATAGAAGTGACTTTTTAATAATTAAGAGTGACTGAGAAGCTGTAGAAGTAAACTGAGATATTGTTAAGGAGTGGACATCCCAGTGATAAATAAGATGGAGACAGGTTGCAGGTGGGGGTAGTGTTCAATATATCATAGATAGGGCAGTTTTTGAAAAGCAAACTTCTCATTCCCTTTTACTGAATTGACCTTTGTCAATAAAAGAGTTAATGCACGTATCATATTAAATGCATTTTTACTATTAGTATGATGTCCAGTAAGTGTCATGTTGCCCTTTAGTGGATCTACTCTCTGCTTATCTTTGTCATTTCACAGACCATGTATTTACACTATGATCCCACATTCTAATTTCCAAATCGTATCATGGTTAGAGGTATTATTTGTTTTCATATAAATTATCTTAGTAGCTGCATTTTATAAAGTATTCATAAGATCCTTGCATAATCTCTTTTTCCTTATAGTTAAGCATTTATAGCCTCCTTAACTGTGAAATGGACACAGTGATAAGTCTCCCTCTATCATAGAAAATCTGAGGTAATTAGAAGTACTCTAACATATTTCTCATCATCCTTATTAGTATTATCATTATCTTGGAGAACACTAATAGGCCAATAAGAGTATGTCTTATTAGTAGATGTCAGGAAAGCACTCCTTAGAGAGAATTGCAGTAGGACTTTAAAAGATATTTCCTCTCCATTCTCCAGCCTGACTGTGAGGCAGATTCTTCTCCTCAAATATAATCCAGTTCTTTATTTTGTAAAGAATCTGGTCATTGAGATTAGGATTTCGGATACTGAGGCACATGACAGATTGTGTAGCCTGGTCTCCTTATTTCATCAGTGTGACATCTAAAGAATCAGGATGGCCTTCATGTTATTTTATGAAAGTTATAGCTCAGGATACAAGCCATCCTTTGTCCTCCTATGCATGCATATTCTATTTGTCCTCCATCTGTTCTAAGCCATTTTAGCTTTAAGACCCATTTAGTACCCAGTAGATCACTCCTAGAAGACCAGGCACAAAATCATGACTTTAAAACTTGATATTTGTAGAAATAGATAAAGTACAACCAAATGAAAGAAGCAAAGGCTATTTATTCAGAGCTTGTCACAGCAAGGTTGTCGGCTACCATTACCTGTATTTTGGCAGAGAATCAAAAGCAGGCAGAGGAGTGGACTGGACAAATGGAAAGGCTTCAGCTGAGCCCTGATTGGAGGCTGTTGGCATGAAAAAGCTGTAGGGACAATGTTTAAAAGCTGAAGCATAGAGAACAAGGTGAGGATATGTGATTGGATATGATTTTGAGAAGTCTTTTTGCCAGGATAGAAAGTATAGAGAATATCACTGAACAATGTTTGCAGGAAAGTAATAAGTTGCATTGTGACAAAATCACTCTAATGTGGTGACGAAGCATGCATTGGGAGGCAGAAAGCCTCCAGACAGTGGCCCAAGAGTGACCCAATTATGTAATTTATATTTTTTCCACCCCTGTCCCTTTCCAAATCATTCAGCTAGAACCATGAATATATTTACTAAGGTGATAGAATTTAAATAAATGATACAAGTATTACATAGTTTTAAACTTCATTATGAAACAATAAATACATCTTAAATGGAAAAAAAAGCTTTGTATTTTCTTCCCTGTCATACTTTTTCCATTTTCATTTTCCCCTTCCTTGTTCTTATCTATTTTGCATCTAGTCTTTTTTTTTTTAAATATATATCTCCTCCTTCTTGGTATCTTCTCCCTGAAATCCAGAGGGCATCACTTTTCCATAAGCCAAAGGAACAAAATCATCATTACTTGATGCCCTTAAATAAATGCATTAGTCAAAATGACAACCTCATTGGCAATCAATAAAGACATAGAAAAAATGGCTAAAGCAAGTAGTGAGTTCAGAAAAGCAGTCTAGTTAAACAATTGCTCACCTAACTGAACAAGATTAATAGTGATTGATTTCAAGTACACCTTACAGAGCATATTTGTCTAACCATTCATCCATTCCTATCTCTTCCCACCTTTCCCCTTTTTCTCAGTGTCACATTTACTGATGACTTACAGATTTAGTGAAAGAGCTAATTATATAGTCTTACTTTCTCAATACAAATTGAAGGTTCTAAATATGTTAATATTAGGGATTTATATGCACTGAAGAATTTTATACTTTATAAGAATGATATTACTTAATACTTGTTTATGGTGAAAATAATATAGTTCTATAAATTGTCTATGTGTATTTGGTTGAAATTTCTAGAAGAAAATGAAAATGGCCCTTCCCTATCATGTCTTCATACCCCAATTCAATTCAGTTTTGTGCACATCTAAAAAGCCATCTTTTCTAATAATACCTTTCTTTTTTATATTAATTTTCTTATTCTTTATTTATTTATTTTTGAGGGAGAGATGGAGTACGAGCAGGGGAGGAAAAGAGAGAGGGAGACACAGAATCTGAAGTGGGCTACAGACTCTGAGCTGTCGGCATAAAGCCCGACATGGGGCTCCAACTCACACACTGGAGTTCATGACCTGAGCCGAAGTCACTTAACCGACTGAGCCACCCACGCACCCTTCTAATAATACCTTTCTGATTTTGGTCATCCTCTTTTTCTTTCTTTCTTTCTTTTTTTTTTTTTTTTACACTTTCATTTCTTTTCAGAATGAGTTATATATGAGAGGAGGGGGTCTGTGATGACAGCCAGGTTTTTAGTTTGGGTAACTGAACAAATACATTTGAGGTTGTTTTCTTGTAGCAAAATCTGGTGAAAGCTGACTAATTTGAGTGTGACAGACACCATTCTCTCAGGTAAACTGCACAGGAAAAGTAAAATATTTGGTTCACAGGTATTAAGTTCAGTCACTGCCATTTTGAGTTTGAGGCACCCGTAAAGTGTCTTAGAAGTGTTATGCAACCAAATTGGCTGGAGCTATAGATGCAAGAATATCAGAAAATTCTTACTAGTCTTGTTTCTGGAAATTCTATACAGAAAGAAGACAAAGAAGGCAAAAGACAGAACCTGATATTTAAGGTCCCCTAATTGGAAGAGAAGCCAATGGGAAAAAACAAACAATGACAGCAACAACTTCATGAGGTAAACAAATATATATAACCAAATAGGAATTGATAGAGAGATAGGAAGCAAACCAGGATAAAATGGGGCTAAGGGAAGAAAAAAATGTATTTCAAGAAATGAGGGAGAAACGGCTTTTGCTTTTAAGATAAAGAACCAAAAAAGTTACCTTCAGTTACAAATTACTGTCTTCGGGCAATTCTTACCTACACTTACAGTATAGTCCTGGCTATTGACCAGGATTTTACACTAAGCAGAATATTGTTAGTGGATTATCCTGCTTGGCCATAAATCTGATTTTTTTTTATTCATTAAATACAAACTTTACTGTTATTATAAAAATACTCTGTGCCTTTGACATACATACATGACTAGACTGTCTGGGTGTGTGTCAACATGCCATAGAGACAAAACTATCTGCCCTTGAGAAAGACAGGAGTGACAAATTGGTGTGTGTGTGTGTGTGTGTGTGTGTGTATTTAATACCTATGAACATGTTTTACAACATTCACAGAATGGAACCTAATTAATTTACAGTTACATATCTAGTATGGAGAATGTAGGAAGAAGGTAAATTTTGAAATTTTGGGGGGTAAACAACCATGTGAGGAAGAAGAAATTATCTGTGTATGAGACTATCTTGGGATAGAAAAATGGAATCAGCTTCTATTTAAAAGCTATAATTTCATCCTTATTCATGAAGTTAACTCATACATGACAAAACAGACTGGTTCCGATGGCACCCATAAACACAACATTGTGTAAAACTATCATTTATATCAGGTTAAAACACAATTTTGTATTCTATAAGAAATTAAGTGACATCACAGTGTTTTTACCCCCTGTTTACTACACTACATTAGTATTTCTGTTCATCTAATTTATACCTCAAAATACTAACCACTTAAAAATATGTATTGTAGTTTATTTATGCAAAGTTATTCCTATTTAAATGAGTCATCAGAAGAGAAAGAGTTTTGTTTACCTTGGGGTTTCGATAAACATAGTTTTACTTTCCAAAACACTGATGTAGAAAACGCCACTGTATTCAAGTTGATCTCTGTTGGCTTACAAAGGAAATAAGGAGTAAAATATATTTATGTGGAAAAAAAAGCAAAGCAAAACAAAACAAAAACCCAAACTTGTTTTCATTGTTTTTGAGTCAATATGAAAATTCCAAGAATGAACCTGCCGTGTATTTGGAGAATATCTTTTAATGCTACTTGCTGTACCAGATGAAATAGAAGAAATAAAAGAGAATAAGGAGAACTATGTAATAATGCTAGTAGCTTCTCCCATGACCTTGGGCAAGTGGCTTAACCTTCTGGTGACTCAGCTTTTCCATCTGTAAAACTGAATGGTAATTGCCTCATTTATTCTGCACTCAATAGGTTGCAATTTGTATAGGCCTTGTTCAGCATCAAGGACATTTCTTCAAGGCTTCCTTCTTTTCATTGCCTGATGTCTATTTTTCACAATTTTAATAACGATTAATGTGATCACTGTAACAAAATGGAGAGAGGGGACGCATAAGTTATCTACTTTTGCTGAACAATAGCTCATAGTTAAGCCATATCTTATACATTTTTCTGTGGGTTTAAGATGGTAAATGAAAGGCAGGAGCCAAAGACTAGAACAAACTACTTTTAAGTAGATAATTTCCCACCAGTTATTTCATAGTGATTTCTGTATTTTAATTCAGCTCCTAAAATATTGATAAATAACCTCGAATCAGAATCAAAGCCATCAATGGAGGGGACACCATCTGTTGTTCATGCCCATTTCTACCGAACTCTTTTTCAGCGTTTATTCATGAGGTCAACTACTTACCTCACTCTTATACTTTGGAAAAATGCAAACAGATGTTCTCTTTTTCTCTTGCATATCATCAGTTCTGACTAATGATGGTACAGTTCACATTGGTGAATTTTCCCTGGCCCACATTATATTTTCCAAATAACTTTGAGTCTCACTAGCTTCTTGACACCACTTTTATCATTCAGTAAACACATTGATTACTTGACAAAGAAGACTTCAGCTGAATTGAACATTTTTAAGATCGATTTAGACACTGTCTCACTATTAGAAGAGCTAATACAATTTTAAGCACATTTATTTTTCTCACATCTGGGATACTGGCCTACAAATGCACTTTAAACCAGTGTATAAAAATCTTCAGTGATTCTTACAACCCAGAATCCACAGTTATATTACAATTAACATCGACAATCATTAACTCTAGAATTGTTTATAAGTAATAGAGAAATTCAATGTTTACATTTAATGCATAATTAAAATCTCTGACAATTGTGGTTATAAATTTGTACATCCAAGTAACATAAAGAAGTGTGTAACTAGAAAATAATTTAAAAGGAGAAGGTGAGGATTAACATATAGTAAAAGTGGTATTTCAAGTCACAGATGCTTAGTGTTACCCAAATCAACTATAAACCAATTGTGAAACTTTCTTGTTGGACTACTAAAATACCATCATGATATGCATTCTCAGGTTTCTTTTAATTCGAATGTGTGTATTTTTATTAGTAAATATTTATAATAAAATTCCACAAATAAAATAATGTTACTGATTTCAGTGTGCCTCCTATTGTATCAAACATTCACTGTCAAAAGCTTTCTTGAACACATCGTATATAATGAACATCTATCCATTGTTCTAGTTTTCCACAACTGCAGTGTCACCAAATCTTTCACCATGTAATAGACGTCCCCTTTTCACCAGGTTGCAATAACATTTTCCTTATTGCCTTTAAAACCCTTACCAATTCTTATGGAAGCTTTTCCAGCTTTTGCTAGCAGTCCCCTTAAGTCTCTTGTAGCCTCTGCTCTCTGCTCTATCTCCAAAGCAATGCCATATGTTAAGGATATTTGGGGAAAACCCCTCTTTTAAGTACTAGATTCTTCTTTGGTTTCCTATAACTGCATTGCAAACTATCCAGACCTAAGTGCTTTAAATAGCAACTTTAAAAATTAGATCTCATGTTTTCCTAGGTCAGGCATTTGGGTAGAGCTTAGCTGGTTAAGTCTTCTGCACCAAGTGACATCACATGAGAACGTTCTCTTGGCACATGGGCTCAACTGTCTTCATTCACGTGTCCAGTAGCTTCAGAAGGATGACTGGAAGGCTGGGCTCAGCTGGAACTGACAGAAGCACCTATAGGATTTTGGTGGAAACAGGGAACAGCTCAGAAATACAAAGGGAGGGTTATGAACTAACAAGCTGTGGCTATTCCCTATGACTACGAACATAGCAGCAGTTAATTCTCTCGTGGCAAGCAGGCATGAGGAAGTAATGTAATAAATTGTCACATTTCAGAAGATTTCAAAGAAATGAGGGTGCTAAAGAAGAGCAATACCTATCAACAAAGAATTTCTCCCACAAGGTAACGGAGTACAATAAAGATACATTTTCAAAGCAGTTGGTTCTGCCTTTGTGTCAAGAGAAGCTAAATTTGATTCAATAATGTACCAATCAGGGTTCCAGTGGAAAAAGATGACATGACTTCATTAAGGTGATTCAACAGGTGTTTAATAAAAGGATTGTTTACAAAGGTGTGTGTGAGGGGATAGGGAAATTGTGAGGGGTAATACAGTAATCTAGGAACAGTAAGAGTAAAGATGCAATTACTTTTAGTCCCGGAAGTGACATGGAGAGAAATGGCTACAAGAATTTGAGAACTATAGATAGAGACACCTTCAGTGGAGGTATGCACTGTGTTCAAGGTGCATAACAAGGTGCATACCATCAGCCCAAGATGCAAACATGGAGAGAACCATGGAAATATAAAATACAACCTCATCCCTCTCTTATTTTCTACTTGGATTCTTTATTGGCCAAATCTAACTGAAAGCCAAACACTATGACTTATTCAATCTGATCATTAAAAAATCAGGCAAGTCCCAATTGAGGGACGTTCTACCTGAATAATACTGGCCCCTGAATGTCAAGGTTATCAAAGGAAAAAAAAAGGAAATGTAGGAGATTGTCAAAGCCAAGAAGAACCTAAGAAGACATGACAACTAAATGTGATATGGTATTCTGGGTGGGATCATGAAACAGAAAAAGGACATTAGGTAAAAACTGGGTAAATGTGCCTCAAGTATGGGCTTGAGTTAAAAATAATGTATCCGTGTTAGTTTACTCATTGTAAAATATGTACCATACCAATGAAAGACATTAAACACCATGGGAAAGTTTCTTTTCCTAGATCTTTGCAATTTTCTGTAAATTAAGAATTAAAGAACAGCATTAAAAAAACAAACTAAACATTTTTGGTTTTTTGGTGTTTTTGATGTTATTGTCACCTAGCTTTGAGTGAACTATATCTCCCGTTTCATTTGTAAACAGGAAACCACCTTAAAGGATAGAACATGCCTCTGAATCTCAAAAACTCTAAGGAATATCATCAGTTGGTTCAGGTATTTTTGGTTCTTTTCCCATCACCTAGTCTAGGGCCTGGTATATTGATGGAACTCAGATTTTAAAGTAACCTTTTAAGTTCATAAATATTAACGATGTATCCACAGTTCTAAATAAGTCTTTTGCAGAGATTCATAACATTTTTGATATTCAAGAATGAAAAGATTTTCGCATGAAATAATTTTCTTATTGATAGAATAGTAATTGTCAAATATTGAACAACATATATAACTTCACCTAAAAGTTGAGATGTATATACATAAGGTATAACTTGTAAAAAAAAAAAGAAAGAAAAAGAAAGAAAACAACAACAACAAACAACGAAGTCACGAGATTTTATCAGCAAGCACAAATATTAATCTTTGGGCTGTGTTGTATAATTAATTTGCATTGGCAGCATGCCTCATTGTGTGCTTAGATTTGCTAATGCAACAACTAAATGCACTTTGCCAGTTCTTGTGAAAGTTGACAGACATCGGATAAATTAAACTGTGCTACAGACAAAGCTTAAATAAATACTGTACTGTGTTAAAAATAATGACTGTAATGATTATTCCAATAACACTGTGTAAAGTCGCTTATCATCATCTTTTGGAATCTTAAACTAACCGTATGAGCTATGGAAAGAATCCATTTCATAGGGAGAAGGAAAAAAGGCAATGTATTTGAACACATTAACTCTCAAAACAATCTGTTAACCTATGTATGGGATTGTGGGACTGATTGTTAGAGCTCTCTTGCTGGTATTCTGACATGAGAATTGTTTAACAAGCGTCCTGGGAATTAGAGAGTCTTCCTCAGTAGTCGCATCCAGCCTTCTCTGCTGCATACATAGCAGCGCTTCTGTGCCTCCCAGACTGACCCAGCATTAACTAAATTGGATGTCAAGTGTGTCAACATGCTTTAACTGCCAGTGACATTGTTCTGTGGGCTTCTGAGATGAACGACAAAACAGCCTGAAAGGAACAGAATACATGATTCAAAGAAGCAGGGTGGAATGCAGAGGATTTGTGTTTTATTTTTGGATTTATTATCTTCTAATACTTTAGTGCTTTATTGAAACAACTGCCATAAACTTTCCATCAAACATGGAATTAGAGGCATTCCTTCATTCACAGATGCACCTAGACTCACAGAGCACTGCCGTTAACTCTGTGTGCTGGAAACCTGCAGCCCTCACTTCCTTTTAGATCTTATTTCACAGCATGTACCTACCTCTTACTGGCACCTAATGAAATTTTGAAAGGTATTATCATAGAAATGATTTTTCCTTCATTTACATTTTCCTAAATAGTGGTAACATTTTAAAACATGGCCACAGATATAACTACTCAGGCTTCTTGTAGAATGAAATTTAGTGTAACCGTGTTATAACCATAAAATAAATAAAACATTTACAGCCTCTACTCACTTCCTGTGATAGAAATGCTGTTTCTTTATAAAAACTGGTCAGTTCTCTAATCTAGATTTGATTTCACTCTGTTCCTGAACTATGATTTAATAATACCGAATGAAGAAATTCTTGAGTTTTAATCTGTTCTTTAATACTCAGCTGAAATGATATCCACTTCAGTAAGCTTCTCTGAATTTCTGTGGATTTTTATGGTGTTATATTTATAGTTCTGTTAATGTTTCTGGCCTATGCCATGGAGTTTGTATTGCTTATTTATTATATATATTGTTTTTCTTCAAGGGAGCATATGGTCTAATATGGAAGGAGAAACTATATATATATGTATATATATAATAAAATGAAAAAAAATAAGTTGACAAATAATTGTAGCAATTACTGTTGGACATTTATCAGTAAACATCAACCCCCTCCCCTCTGTAGTGACCAAAGTCCAAATTTTTATCCAGCACAGTGACCTAGAATATAAGACCACATTTCCCAGCATCTCTGACAGACCAGAGTGATTATGTGTTAATGTCTCAACAGTGAAATACCAGAACAATTTATGTGAAGGGCTTTCAGGAAATCTTTATATTAGGACATTATTCTTCTACTCTGCTGCCTAGAAGGTCTGTGGTGATAGCTGTTGCTCTAGCCACTGTTCTGAAGCAAGAGGTCTAATTGAAGATTTTAGAGCAGGAGGGCTGTACCTGAAGATGTATCAGCAAGTTTCTATAATGTGCAAGACACCCAACTTCAAATTTATTTTTTGTGGGATGCCTGGGTGGCTTAGTCAGTTAAACATCTGACTTTGGCTCAGGTCATGATCTCACAGTTTGTGAGTTCGAGCCCAGCATCACACTCTGTGCTGATAAGTCAGAACCTGGAGCCTACTTCAGATTCTGTGTCTCCCTCTCTGTCTGCCCCTCCCCCACTTATTTTCTCTGTCTCTCTCTCAAAAGTGAATAACATTAAAAAAATTGAAGAAAAAAACAAATATATTTTTTGAGATAAGCTCATATTTTGTTTGAGCCACACTAATATTGTATGTTTTCTTCTAGGATCAAACCTGATCCTAACTAACAGGGGAAGAAGAGAAAGGGATGATAGCACTGTAGTGCAGTTATACATGCAAATTTTAATACTCTACTTTCAGTAACTGAAAATAAATTTTGAGAGAAAATCAATAAGGAATTAGAAGATTTCAACAACACAATCACAGTTGACTTAACTGCTTTTTTTCTAGAACATGACATTTAAGAATGGCAGAAAGCACATTCATTTTAAGTATAAATAGTAGACTCCTAATATTAACTGCATACTGAATCATGAAACATGTCTCATTAATTTGAGGGACAAATTCAAATATTCAAATAATTCTAAATGAATGAAAAATAAATCACAACATATGTAAGCTAGTAGGAAGGAGTTAAAGCAAGGCTTAGAGTGAAATTAGCAGCTTTAAATGCTTTTTTTAAAAATAATAAAGACCTAAATTAATGATCTAAAGTAAATTTTATCCCATATAGGCAGAAAGAACAAAATGACAATTTATATATAGAAATCAATGAAGAAAATACAAGATAGGAAATCAAATATTTGATAACAGAAACAAATCCATGAATTTTTTAGTTGATTGAAAAATTCACTAGAATCGCTAGAATTCTAGCATAAGAGATCAAGAAAAAAGAGAGATACAGATCACCAATATCAGATGTGAAAGAGAGGATACAACTAGAAATCATATAGATATTAAAACATAGTGAGAAAATAATATGAATAAGATTAGATCAATGAAATTGAAAACTGAGATGAAATGAACTGATTTATTTAAAGATATATATTACTGAACCTGACTCAAATAGAAAAAATCAGCTTATCCCTCTTTATACAAAAGAAATTGAATTCATAGTTATAAAACTAACACACACACACACACACACACACACACGCATGAGTCCACACACACACACCTGGTCTCCATGACATGATTGCATTATTCTATCAAATTCTTAAGGAAGAAATTATATCACTCATATGTAAAATCCTTTCCAAGAATAGACTATAAAGGGGAAAAACTTTCCAGATCACTTTATTAGGCCAACAACACACTGAAAGCAAAACTAATCAAAATCATTATGATCAAATAAAAATATAGACAAGCATCATTTATGACCACAGATACAAAAGTCCTCAACAAAACATTAGCAAATTGAGTCCAGCAATTTGGAAATGTACCATGACCAATTGGTGTTCTTTCCAAGAATATAACATTAGTTTAACATTCAAAAATTAATTAATACAAGTTGCAATATAAATGAAATAAAGGAGGGAAAATATGAACAACTTATTAGGCTTTCCGAACAAATTTAACAAAATTAAACTACTAAGATAAATATCTCAATCAATTAAGAAGAGTGAGGATTTTCTCAAATTGATAAAGATTATCTATAAGAAACCTATAGCTAACATCAATTTAAATGGTAAAAATTTGAATTCTCTCCCTATAAGATTGAGAATAAAACAGGAATATCTGCTCTAATCGTTTCCATTTAACATTAAGCTAGAAGTCTTAGTGAAATATGGCAAAAGGAAAAGAAGCATGCATACAAATTGAAAAGGGAAAAGTGTCTCTTTGCAGATGACAATACCGTGTATAGAGAAAACCTGATACAGATATATACAAAATCACTAAAATTCAAATTAATTTACTGCAGTCAATATACAAAAATAAATTATATGTCTATGTATTTCCTTTAAATGAATAATGAAATATAGCATATCATTTATAATAACATCAGAAATGATTAAATACCTAAGGATATATTTAATAAAATATGTGCAAGAATGGTACAGTAAAAGTATAAAATATTGTTGATAGAGATTAAACAATATCTACATGTATGTATGTGGTTAGGAAGACACAATATTGATACAATGTTTATTGTCTCAAAAATGATATATACATTCAATATAATTTCAGTTAAAATTCTAACAGAACATTTTGGATAACAAGTTGATTGTCAAATTGATATGGAAAGGCAAAGACCTAAAATAGCCAAACTATTTTTTATCATTTTATTTTTTTCATCATGAGAAGTGTACTCTTGAATCTCCATCCCCTAATTTACCCATCTTCCCACCCAACTCACCTCTAGTAATCATCAGTTTGTTTCTTGTTTTTTTTATCTCTCTCTCTCTCTCTTTTTTCTTTCTTGTTTGTTTTGTTTCTTAAATTCCACATCTGAGTGAGTTGACCATATGGTATTTGTCTTTCTCTTACTAACTTATTCTGCTTAGTATTATATTCTCTAGCTCTATCCATGTTGTTGTAAATGACAAATTTTCATTCTTTTTCATGGCCAAATAACATTCCATTATATATATATATATATATATATATATATATATACACACACACACACACATACACACCACACAACACCTCTTCTTTATCCACTCATTAACTGATAGAAACTTGGGCTGTTTCCATAGCTTGACTATTCTAAATAATGCTGCAACAAACAAAACTAACTCAAATCTCTTTGAGTTAGTGTTTTTGGTATTTTGGGGGTAAATACCCAATAGAGTGATTCTGGGGTCATAGGGTAGTTATATTTAAAAATTTTAAGGAACCTCCATACTCTTTTCACACTGCCTGTTCCAGGTTGCATTCCTACCAACAGTGCATGAAGATTCCCTTCTCTCCACATTCTCCTCAACACTTGTTTCTTACACTGTTAATTTTAGCCATTCTGACCCATGTGAGGTGATAACTCATTGTAGTTTTGATTTGCATTTCCCTGATGATGAATGATGTTGAACATCTTTTCATGTGTGTGGCCATCTGGATATCTTCTTTGGAGAAATCTCTGTTCATGTCTTCTGCCCATTAAAAAACTTTTAATGTTTATTTACTTGTGTGTGTGTGTGAGAGAGAGAGAGAAAGAGAGAGAGAGAGAGAGAGAGAGAGAGAGTGAGCATGAGCAGGGGAGGATATTTTCTGCCCATTTTTTAACTAGATTATTTGTTTTGGGGTTATCGAGTTGTATCAGTTCTTAATGTATTTTGGATACTAACTCTTTAATGGATATGTCATTTGCAAATGTCCTTTCTCATTCAGTAGGTTGCCTTTAGTTTGTTGCTTGTTTCCTTCACTGTACAGAAACCTTTTAATTTTGATGTAATCCCAATAGTTTATTTTTGCTTTTATATCTCTTGCCTCAGGAGACATATCTAGAAAAAAACTGTTGCTATGGTTACTGTCAGAAAAATTACTTCCTGTACTCTCTTCAAGTATTTTTATGTTTTAAGGTCTCACATTTAGGTCTTTAATCCATTTTTAGTTTATTTTTTTGTATGGTGAAAGAAAGTGGTCCAGTTTAATTCTTTTGCATGTAACTGTCCAGTTTTCCCAACACCATTTGTTGAAGAGATTCTTTTTCCCATTGTATAATCATTCCTCCTTTGTCAACGAGTAATTAACCATACAATGGGTTTCTTTCTGGGTTTTCTGTTCTATTCTATTGATCCACGTGTATATTTTTATTCCAGTACCATACTGTTCTACTTACTACTGCTTTGTTATATAACTTGAAATCTGGAATTGTGATAACTCCATTTTATTTTTCTTTTTTCAACAAAAATAATTTTTACATGTTCATTTATTCTGAGAAAGAGAACATATGCAAGTGGGGGAGGGATATAGAGAGAGGGAGAGAGAGAATCCTAAACAGGCTCTGTGCTGACAGTTCTGATGCAGCCACCAACCATGAGATCATAACCTGAGTCAAAACCAAGAGTCAGACACCCAACCAACTGAGCCACCGGGTGCCCCCAGCCAAACTAATTTTTAAGGTGAACAACAAAGTTGGAGAACTTACAGTGCTTTAATTCAAGATATACTAAAAACTCTAGGAATTGAGACAATGTAGTATTGATATGACCTATAAATCAAAGAAACAAAATAGAGTCTAGAAATAGATTTATATGTATGTATATATATACATATATACAAATACATACAAACCAAGGTTTCACTATATATATATACATATATATAGTGAAACCTTGGTTTGTGAGCATAATTCCTTCCAGAAACATGCTTGTAATCCAAAGCACTTGTATATCAAAGCAAATTTCCCCATAAAAAATAATGGAAACTCAGATGATTTGTTCCACAACCCAAAATATTCACATAAAAATGATTATAATACAGTAATATAACACAAAATAATAAAGAAAATAAAATATATAAAGAAAAATAATCAAACTAACCTGCACTTAACTTTGAAAACTGTTGTGGCTAGTGTGAGAGAGACAAGAGAGGAAGGTTACTGTGTAGGATGACTTTCACTATCACTAACGGAATCACTGTTGTCTATTGGCTCAGTGGAATCTCTTTCTTTTCATGCATCTTTAACAAGGAACCTATCCAATGACACTTGGCTTTTGCCTCCTTGTGAGGATTTTGTGGAAATGTGACATTGCATTGTTGTTAAACAGATTCACTACTCACACTGCTATAACCTAATTCAGGTGGCAAAGCATTCCTAAGCTCACTCTTGTATGGAAAAGCAAAGAACTGTCCATAGGTGCTTTGAAGTGATAAAAACTGTACTAGTGCCAGCTGTGGGCACCTTCCAACGTTCTGAAAGATCACTGATTTCTGCCAAGCACTGTGGCCTGAGACTGAGCAACCAAGCATGGGAGATGATCACCCACAATCCCTCAGTGAAAGAGAGAGAGAAAGAGGGAGAGAGAGAAAGAGAGAGAACCATTGACTCAGTTGTGACCATGTGACATTTGGCATCATGACTACTCGTATTGCAAGACATCGCTTGTTCATCTTGCAGAACAGGTTACTCGCAATCCAAGATTTTACTGTACAATTTTTTTTTACAGGACAGATAATTCACTAGGGAAAATAAGAGGCTTTTTGTTTTTTGTTTTTATTTATTTATATTTGTGTTTTTCTAATGTTTATTTATTTTTGAGACAGAGACACAGAGCACGAGTGGGGGAGGGGCGGAGAGAGAGGGAGACACAGAATTTGAAACAGGCTCCAGGCTCTGAGCGGTCAGCACAGAACCCAATGCGGGGCTTGAACCCACAAACTGTGAGATCATGACCTGAGCCAAAGTCGGACGCCCAACCAACTGAGCCACCCAGGTGCCCTTGTTTTTGTTTTTAATTTGGTGCTGGATGGTGCTGGATAATTTGCTATGAGTATGGAAAAAAATATGAACCTCTACCTTTTATATTAAACGTAAAAAAATTTACTTGGGAATATAACATAAACCTAAACTTAAAACCTCGATCTTTAAAATATCTTCCCAAAAAATGCATAAGAAAAAAGTTTGTGACCTTGGGATTGACATAAAAAATGGTCATTGGGGAAATGTTAATCGAAACCACAATGAGGTACCATTACAGACTTAAATAGCTAAAATAAAATAAATTCGTAAAACCAAGTGGTAGAATGAATTATGAAGAACAGATACGCTTTGCTTGTGAAATGCTAATTTGTCCACCACTTTAAAAAGTTTGGCAGGTTAGTATAACATGCAGATATCATATGGTCCACCAATTCAATTCTTAATTATTTATCTAAAAGAAATGAAAGCATATGTTCATGAATGTTTATTGCAGCTTATTTCTCTTAATAGCTTTAAATTCAAATGAATCTAATGTCCATCAACAGTGAATTAACAAATAAATTGCACCCCATAAATACAATGATATATTACTGGGCAATAAAACTCAACACAAACTACTGATACACACAATAATGTGCACATATCTCCAAATGTTATTGAGGGAAAAGGAAGCCAGAGAGAAAATAAAGTGTGACTCCATTTATATGAAATTATAGGAGAACCCCAAAATCACCTAGACAAAAATTAGACCTGGGATTGCTTTAAGTTTTGGGGGTTGAGGGAATTGACTACAAAGAATCAAGAACATTATTTGGGGATGTAAGAAATATTCTGTCTTAGTTATGGTGAGAGTTATACAAGTGTATCCTTTGCCCAAAGCCACCAGACTGCATTTTATATATAGATATATTTCATTGTATATAAATTATGCTACCCAAACCAATGAAAGATTAATAATACTTTGAATCATGTATACTATGCCTATTTGCATATTGTGCTTGTGGGACAACACCCTACTACTGGCTTCAACATTATTCACAAATTTTTTGCCATATTTTAAAAGCACATTCTTTATATTTATATGATAATTTTTTTTTTGCAGTTCAACTCCTATTCTTTAATGCAGTTGTTTTTTTTTCTTCAAGTTCGTGTGGCTGTTTGAATAAATTATCAAATACAATTGACCCTTGAACAATATAAGTTTGAACTGTGAAGTTCCACTTATAGACTGATTTTTATTTCCCCTGTAGAAGGCTTTATTGTCTCCATTTGCTGTACAACTTGGAAAAGGGCTCCAAGGTGATTATAAAGCTACCTAGTGGCTTCCGGAAGAGGCTCAGACAGAAGCCCTGATGCCAGGAGGATGACCAAGAGGCTGTTTAAGAGCAGCTGGGCTTAGGAGACTCCTAGTAAATGCTTGGGGGTGAGCCTTTCTAAGATATACTCTCCCCGCCTGGAGGCCAGCCAGCTGGTGGAGGTGAGTCAGGTGGTCACCATGTTCTTAATAAGTTTCACCTCTTCATCTAGGAAGTGGTTCTCCAGGAAGTCACAGAGATGAGGGTCTGCTCAGGCAGAACCCAGAGTATGCAGACCCAAAGAGCCTGGTTCAGATTTTTCTCTAGAACTGTAGCGGCTTCAGTTGCATTGTAGGTTTTATCCTCACGCATCTTGGGACAGTTTCTGCATGTTCTGGAAGAGGGAGTGGCTGCTGTGCTGTTTTTGTGTTTTCAAGAGATATTTGGTACCCTTGTGCTTCTCCTCTGCCAACTCATGAAAGAAGTGGCCCATGTGCTGCATCATCAAAACAGAAGCCCAGAGAAAGGTAGGTGTAAACGTCCCACAGATGCATGTTAACCAGGTGCTTGACTGTGCCCCCAACTTGGTGGAATAAGTCTGACAGAATATGTGAGTTTATGATGGATTGCAATTAAGGAACTAAGATTAAAAAAAAAAAAGAAATTCTGCTGGTCTGGTCTGGAGGCAGAGGGCAGCTGAGAAAATTGTTTGGAGGCTTGTAATGGAAAAGATGTTGGAGGGTGGTTAGAGGTTGGAAGAAGAGGATCCTTGGACCTGTCAAAGGAAGGATAGGTTCAGGATGCTGGACACATGGATCGGCCAACTTTTTATAGGACGTTACTGCAAATGTGTTTTCTCTTATGATTTTCTTAATAACATTTTCTTTTCTCTAGCTTGCTTGCGTTAGTGTAAGAATACAATGTATGGTACATATAAAATATCTGTTAATTGACAATTTATGTTATTGGTAAGGCTTCAGATCAACAGTAAGTTATCAGTAGTTATGTTTTGTGGGAGTCAAAAGTTATAAGTAGCTTTCTGACTGCACAGAGGGCACTGCCCCTAACACCTGAGCACTGTTGAAGGGTCAAGTATAATTGAATACTTCATTGTGGATTCGGCTTTCGGCTTTGTCCAGCAAAACCAAGCCAAGGACAGCCGAAAGGATTACTCAAGACTCCGTGCAAGTCAAGAGAGGTGAGAGGGAGGCTCAGGGAATTCTCCCCAAGCTTCTCTCAAGTTCCCGTATTTATTAAGCATACATTTAGGGAAACATTGCACAATATGTCAGTGGGCTAAGTGCCAGAAAGAAGGTTTAGAGAAACAAGGAGTTCCCAAGACTACAAAAGAGCAGATGCAGAAAGCAGGGTGGAGAACAAGATAAGATTTTCCATAGATAGCATGGTCTAAGGAATTCTCTAGCACAGGCAGGACCCAATCCCTATATAAGTATTAACTAGATACCAGCCCACTGTTTTCAACAAGGCCAGAAAGCAGTGCTCTGCTTTGCAATGTGTTCCCTATAATCTCCTAACCAAGGACAGAGCTATTTGATTTCCTACACTTCATGTTTGTAACTGCGACAAATAGCACTGAGGATGGGAGAGAAGTGAAATAATAAAAGACAGCCCTCTATACTTACAAATGATTGTGTTGCTTTCTCTCTGTCTATAACCTACAACTAGAGTTTAGTTACACATTCCAGGTGGAATTGAGGTGAAGCAATCAGTAAGCAAGCCGAGTTTCACAATCTTGTACTCACCTATTATTGGAAGACAAAGCACCTGGAAGAATTAGTCACAGCCTTGAGTATCATTTTTCTTTAATTAAGTGACTTCCTTGGGAAAAACTAAATGTTCCACCTACCTTCTACTCTCCACCCCTCTTGATTTCAAACTCAGTTACTGATAAGACTGGTTAACTTATTGGACTATTTTTATTTGGCTCAATTTTCTAGATAATTTATTTTCTTGTGGACAGACTATAATTAGAAGTATAAACTATTGGAGTAATATTAATCGGTGGTGTATTTTATATGCTAGGTATGCAGTTAAGAGATTGCTTTACATCAAAATGAGCTTTGTTTCTTTTTCTTTTTTTTTCCTTAAGTGTGAATGAAGTAATTTTTATATTAAATTTAAAGTACTTAAAAGTACCATGAATTAGCTTCCTTGTGAAAGGAATAAAGGGACTTGGGGCATATATTTGTGTGTGTGTTTGCCTACCTTCTTCTGGAAAAGAAAGTCCTCTAGTGACTTTGTTAGTTCTATAAGTTATGTCCTAAAAATGATTGAATAGATAATACTTCAATTATCATTTTTTACAAGATTGTAAACAGAATGTCAGATAAACTATGTGGACATTGTATTTATGCATACATATGCATTTTATGGATCTACACTTATGTTGAAAGAAAGTTGTGGCATATAGGTCACATTGCAAGTGTAACAAATAGGAAAAGTCACAAAATGCAGAACTAATTTGAAGAAAATAAATGATTGATGGTGCAATCACTGTGCAAATAGCTAAGGAGAAACTTGGGAAGCAAAAGGGCATCAGGACAATGGAACATATTAAATAAGAGTGGTGGGTGAATAAGTGTCAGTATAGACACTCGTAGAGGAGAAACAAATGATTAGAATGCACACTTTCAATGAGGACCATAAAGTATTTCCTGTGTGTAAATTTGTAATGTGCATCCAGAATATCATAGGAAGTGTTTAACATATTTTACTGTTACATATTTACAAAATAATGAAATCCTTAAACGTTAGATTTTTGGGTATTGAAAATAACTCAGCAATTGACAGTAACTCTATTGATATTGACAGTTCTTCTACCAGGCCTTAGCATATCAAATAACCCAAATCTCCAAAAGATAGGTTCATAAGTTAAATTTGAATTATAACCTTAGATAGAAACAGGTTTTTCTTTATTTAACCACAAGGCAACCAAACTGGTGGTAGTTTTCTGTTGGGCATAAATCTATTTAAAAACCAGCTTCCCATCATCAAATTTGGTATAACTAGAAAATCCTCCAAAGAGAATGAATCCAAAGAGAAATACAAGTATACTAAAATGACTCTTCAGTCTCTCGGAATATAATTTGCATAATAATGGCATCTGAAGTAAGTCAGCACATGTTTAGTAATAATGAAGTAAATTATGCATCAAGTACCCATATGTGGAACAGCAAAAATCAATAGGGTATCAAACTAATAGGGTCTATATAGTTGCATTTGCTTTTTTCTATATGTATAAGCCATTTTCATCATGGTTTGTTAATAGGAGGTATAAATGCCTGCATTAAAAGCTCTAAGTAATCTGCCTGTGATTTATGTTTGCTGTTCTGCCGTCTAGTTTAATGTAATGCTTCTGATGCTAATTGCAGCTTCACAGCACTCTTTGGTGAACAAAAGTACTCATTTTTGTGAAAATGCAGACCGGTTCCTCTTTGGGCAGTCCAACCAGCTTATTCTACTCAGTCTGTATCTCAGAGGTCAGAGGGAGCTCAAGTGGCTGTGTAGCTGGGGTGCACATTACTCTGCTCTCAGAGATTTGTGGTCCCTGAAAAGACCATAATTTTAAACTTGCTGCGTTTTATATAGTTGGAGAAGAAAGGAAATACTATTTAACGTGCAAATACTGCATACTAGGCACATTACACAGGGACACTTCCTTATCACTCACCACTCTGAGAATGGTAATGTTCTCATTTTATTGATGATGAAACCCTCTGATTAAGGAACTATATGACATCCATACAATGGTAGAAAATAGTATTCCTTCATACTTATCAGTGGTATGAAGATAAATGAGAAACTACTTATAAAATTCTTGGAAGAGTGACATTTTTAAAGAAGTGATTCAAGGGGCACCTGAGTGGCTCTGTCAGTTAAGCATCTAACTCTTGATTCAGCTCAGGTCGTGATCTCATGGTTGGTGAGTGGTGAGATCGAGCCCCACATTGATAGCCCTGCGCTGATAGCAGGGAGCCTACTTGGGATTCTCTCTCTCCCCCTCTCTCTGCTCTGTCCTTCCTTCCTTTCTCTCTCTCTCTCTCTCTCTCTCTCTCTCACCCTCTCACCCTCTCACCCTCCCCCTCTGTCTCTCTTTCTCTCTCAAAATAAATAAACATAAATAAATAAAATCATTTATTAAAAAAATACATAAATAAGTTATGTCTTATGTGAGAGACCATGTTCTTTGCCTTATAATAGGTGTCACAGAAAATTATAGACAGGCCCTTTGAAATACATTCCTTGTATAATCAACATTCTAAAACATTATGTGATGGGGCTAGCTCACCTCATTTCATCAATTTGAGTTAAAGGAAAAGAGTTTTTGAGTTTGTGGAATGCCTGACCACCAAACCTTGCTGTAGTAATCATCAGTATTGGAAGATTTCAGCTCTTCCCTTCTGGGGTACAACAAACACATAATACACGTGATCTATAGGGTGGGCAGCCACAGCTGTAACTTTTTTTTTTCCTGGTAGACTCTTATGTCAGTGTTATTAAATCAAGGCAATAAATACCGAAAGAAGAATATTCTTATCCTGAAACAGTGAAATGCTTAATTTTTTCTTTGTCAATTAATTGACATCTGCAGTACAGATTTGTTAACATGTGTGATTGATAGCCCAATATTAAATTAATCCTGTCTCTATTGATCACTGAATCATTTCCATTACTTCCTATACCATTATTATGTTCTCACTTTCTATTACAATAGTTGATGGCAAAGGAAAGCAGAATATTAAATCATTTGTTTTTCATTACAGTTAAGACTTTTAAAACTCCCATATTCAAAAGTTCAGATTGTTTTCTCTGGATGCTTAAAAATGGAAATATGTTTAATAAATAATAGTTCATTAATCTCACTCAGTAATATTGAAATCACAAACTGACATTTCTTATTATAAATTATCCTCTGTTAAAAGCTGTTGCTTGATAATATATTTCCCTCTCCCTGTGAAACAAGCTATTTAACAGCCATTAGGTTTGTTTTTGTTTCTTTTCAGTGTGATTCCAAATGGCTAACTTCAGGCATTGTAACTCCTCCGCTGAGCTCAACCTCCTGAATTCAATCTCCATTAACTTCCCCAAAATGTTAGGGTTGACACTGATTAGTATTTCAACTTGAGAGTTAAATATTTCTCCTTCCTTTCATCAAAGGGACATTTTGGAATACATAATATGTCCCTTATGAAATCCTCTTCAAAGATCTATACCTGTTTTGTAAGATTTAATTATCTTTATCATTTACTCCATGACTTTTAAAAATTCTTTTAAAAAATAATCTACAAAGATCTGCAGGTAAAGAAGTATATCCATACCACTGTTCATCTGTTCATCTCAGAACAAGTTTGTCTTTTTTAAAAACATATTTAATCTCACAACACATAGAACTATTTTTTGGTTTAGGTGAATAAAATTGGCAATGTGTCATTAAAGTGACAGTAAATGGTGCATTAGTTGGCAAGGGATAATAACCTTGTTTTCTTGAGTTATTTTCTTTGTTATATTTTGACTTCCTGGGAGATTTCATGTTATAAAGATGGAAAATATGTGTGCTAGGTTTTAAAGAGTAATCACCCATAGCCCTTATGATTTATTAATAAATTAGAAAACACTTTTTTCCTGTTGTTTTATTTTGGGCAAAAAAAAAAATCCCCAAAGGTATCTAACTTAGCCAGATTTCTTCAGGTGTGCTTTTAATGTAACTGTGTTTACACATATTTACCTTGGTTTACATATAACAATGGATTCTTCAAACAAATTTCGGATAGCATCTATGTCAGGCTCTGTTCTAGACACTTGGGGGAAAATTGTGAACAAAGAAGAGAGCTCCCTTCTCTCCCTTTGGAGCTTATTCCATAGGAGAAGACACATCATTAAAGTGGAAACATAAACACATAGTAATTTCAGACAGTGGCAAATAAAATTAAATAGGTGATATGATAGACATTGCAGGTGGGTTGTTCCTGAGAGTGATTGAGAAAGTTCCTTCAGAGGAAACATTGAAATTGAATGGTGAAAAAGGATGATACTAAGATTCATGTGGAGAAGTCTTAGAGGGAATAGCAAGTACAACATTCTTGTTAGAACAGATTTGGCATGTTTAAGGGAAAAAATATATCAGTGTATCTGAGGATTATGAGGGAGGAAGAGAGTGATGGAAAAGGCAGATTCCGATCACAGAGAATCTTGAGGTCCATTGAAAGCCTAGTGGGAAACTATTGGGTGGCAATTGCAGGGGAGCAATAATGTGATTTAAAAATTTTAAATCATTCTGACTGGTTAGTGGAAAAGAAATATGGGGTAGCAAGGCAAAACCAAGGAGGATGTTGCAGTTGTGCAAGTGAGAAGTGATTAAGGGTGTTGAAGAATGAATGCAAGATGGGAAGAGATCTTCAAACCTTCAGAGAAATAGTACTAAGAAGGGACACAGAGATGGAAAAAAATTTAGGATTAAGAAAAGAAAACCTAGGGATGCCTGGCTGGCTCCATCACTAGAGTACATGATTCTTGATTTCAGGGTCCTGAGCTCAAGCCCCACTTTGGGCGTGGAGCCTAAAAGGAAGAAAGGAAGGAAAAAATCTTTCTTTGTTTCAAATAACAAGAAACACTAGAAGAGGTTATAGTTGTATGCCAAAGTTGGCAGAACTAAATTGATGTGGGAGAGAGAAATGAAGACTTTGAAAGCATGCTGTTGAATGTTACCCAAGCATACAAATCCTTGTTATGAGAGGTGTGGGGACATTCCTTTCATTTAAACAAGAGAGGGAAGACTGAGTGTGGGTAAATGAACACAGTTCATGGTAGTTGTCGTTAATGGCACATGGAATGAATGGCCATGGAATGAGACAGCCTGCTCATTCAATGTTGTGCATGGCAACTGAAGGGAAAGTTTGTTTCAACAAGTCACCTGCCATGCTATGTCCCTCTGCCAAGGATATGCTAGCAGTTAGTAAAATGGGTTTGAAGTTTTCTAGACAATCATCAGAAGACAGGCTGCTGCACACATACCAGATGATTTTGTTTTCAAAGGCTATTTTATAAATTCATTGCTGACAGTATCTGGGTGATCTGGGATGTTTCACTCCATCTCCTCAGCCAGTCAGTGTTTGTAGTTAGTATTTATTCAACTAGCTAAGAGTCCTGATATGGTAATTCACTACCCCAAGCATGGCAAATTAACAGAGCAACTTTAATAATCTATTCTGAAATAAATAATAGAGAAATGGAACAGGAAGAAAAAAATGCATATTTCTTCATAAACATCTTCTACAAAATTCACAATAAGGGCCCAAACTAATACAACTGAGACAATATTAGCAGGAGGTATGTGTGAGTAGTTGGAGGGATCAGGCTTTCTTAATTATTCCAGCCGTTGTTTTATCCATGTTACCATTTCCTAAAAGCACATTAATTGTAAGTATCAGAAATTTCAGATTCCTCAGTTTGCCGAGGTTCATGATAATTCTGATCATGATTCTCAGTGTGTCAATAGCTCCTGGAAGAGAAGGCACTGAGCTGTGACAGAAAGCCACCTATGAGCTTTCAGACTGGACAGATTTTCTCTCTTTCATAATCTTAATCTAGACCCCATGAATAAATAATTCCATTCTTTATGTTAACATTTCCAAGCCCTAATAATATCTACCATGGAAGGCGCATGATCTGAATTAGGTACAGCCTCTAGAAGTAACCTTTATTTCCAAAAATGTTTTTGATTAGGTAGGCAAACCAAAGGATGGTGATTATCCCAGATAAAGAAAATGAAGCTGAGAAATTATAAGTGAAATGGTCAGTACAGTTGACCCTTGAACAACACAAGGTTAAGGGCACCTAGCATGCACTCTGATGCAGTAAAAAAAATCCATGAATACCTTTTGACTCCTAAAAAATTTAACTACTGTTGATCAGAAGCCTTACTGATAACATAAACAGTTGATTAATATATATTTTATATGTTCTATGTATTATATACTGTATCCTTACCATAAAGTAAGCTAAAGAAAGGAAAATGTTAAGAAAAATATAATGAAGAGAAAATGCATTCACAGTACTATACTGTACTTACTTTAAAAAGTCTGTGCATAAGTGAACCTATGCAGTTCAAACTCATGTTTGCAAGAATTGATTCTATTTCCTGGGATTTTCTTGGCCTCTTCCTGTTCTTATGACATAGTTAATAATGCTTGGGCTTACATTAAAAAGAACCCATATTTTAGACCATACAATAAATAGTCTGACTTTTCCCATGTCATTTAGCTAATAGATGGCAGAGTGGGTTTCAAGCTCAGATCTAGCTTAAAACTCTGTTCATTGCTCTACAACCTGATAAATATGCATCTCAGCTCACTAATTTAACCTTTCTATCTAAAAATTCTGTAATTACAAGGTAAAAGGGTTAATATATATTAATTTCAATGTCAATTTGTCTTTTAGACCTTCACTATTTCTATATACCATATTAGCCATATCAGCAAAACGTAAATCAAATTAACTTCAGTCACTTTTGCTTATTGAGAATTTTTTCCTAGAAAAATAGATCTCTGATAGCTAATTTTTAGATAGATGGATGATCTCTCAATGGATACTTGTTTTACAGTGAGCTTTGAATTCAGTCTCAGTTCTGTAGGACTAAATATGTGACTGCATGTTTCAGTTCAGATTTAATAAATAATTTAAAAATATATTCAACACAGTTTTATTGAATATCTACTGGAAGGAAAACCTGATAGTCTGTTTTGGAGTGTTAATTATTCCTAATTTGTCCTTAATAATTATGACCAAATTTCCATATGTCTCTTTTCTAAGGTAAATATTGGGGTGAGGTTTTATTTCTAAGTGCATACATGTCACTCTTGTTTTTTAGCTTATCTAATTTATAAGCCGGAGCATAAGCCTGTAGTCTTATGTGTCAAAATAGGATTTTTGAATTTTATACCTCTTTTTAAGTCATCAAAAGAACAAACAAATTCAAATGCCACATATGGAAGTAGCTAGAACTTTTATAATAATAAAGGATTGGACTGAAGTTAGTATCACACCTCTTAAACACATAATTAAAGTGTGATATCTTATCTGACACAATTAGCTTTCTGCATTTCAGTTTATCCTAATTAACTTGGTTGAGTTTGACAGGTATCAGCATCTCTTGTCTTTGTGCCCTTGTTATATTCTGGCACATTAAATTTAGTCTTAAAACATAAAAAAATATGCCACCATGTCCCTGGTAAACTCAAGCCTCTCTGGAGCACTGAAATGACAGTCACAATCTGCTTCATTAAGAAGAAGAGCTTTAGAGGATAAAAGTATGGAAATTTAACCAATTTTCCACTGAATATTTTTGCATGAACTGTCTATTCAGTAAGTTTCAAGAAAACGTTTTCCTGATGATTTCAATATGGTGCTGATATAGTTTATGATTACTCAAGATAAAAGAGAGAAAAAGTAGTTACAAAACCCAGTTCTGTGCATTTCTTTTGCATAAAGGATGACTACAATAGCTTAAGATTGAAAAATTATCTTAAATAGTTTTACTATTTCTGTATAATCATGCTAAATAATTACAATTAACTAGTTTTTCAAATTTTAAGTACATTTTTATATACAATGAACAATATTTTTTGTCAGTGATATGGAAATTAACAAAAGAAACCATTAAGTAGAATCACCCCTAAAAGTTGATCAGGCTCTATTATTATTTGTCTCAAAAATTTCCACATATTTTAGTGAAAACTCTCATATAGCAGTGAATCTTAAGAAGAACTGAAACAATTGAAGCTCTTTATCAAGTATGTTTGCCAATATGGTACCTATTTATATTTTTTCCTTTTCTTTAACTTTTTGTGCATATAATCAAAATCCAAACATTAGGGAAATATGATTATCACACCTGGGGGGGGGGGGTTTGCCAAGTGCCAGATTCCCGATTTCCTAAAATAATCTTGAGAAGTTACCTCGCTAATTTTTTTTTCAATGTTTACTTATTTTTGAGGTAGAGAGAAAGAAAGAAAGGAGAGAGGGGCAGAGAGAGTGGTAGACAGATGATCCGAAGCAGGCTCTGCTCTGACAGCAGCAAGCCTGATGTGGGGCTCAAACTCATGAACTGTGAGATCATGACCTGAGCTGAAGTCAGATGCTTAACCACCTAGGCACCCCAGTAGCTCACTAATTTTTAACTGTTGATGCTCCTCTGTGAGTACTACACTCTTGGAATATTGGCTAAATAGATGAAAACATGACATAGGATTGACTCCATCACTATGAGATTAAAATGATAAAACTCTAAAAATTAGAGAGTAGTATTCAGTAATGTTTTGCTTATTAATTGATATTGGAAACACAGCTGCTGTGGATCAGGGTACTTTTTACTTATTTTAATTCTAGAGATTTGTTGACTCAACATTGAAGTTTAAAACTTATAATAATTTTGTTTGTAATTTAAGCCATATTATATGTATAGAAGTATTCACTCCTTGATCAAAATGTTATGGTGCTTAAGAAATGCATGTACTTTTTAAAATTTAATTCCTTTTAACTTGCTCATAGGAATTTAATTAAGAAAAATATTGGATTCTTAATGTTTTCCTACATGTAAAGGAAAAAATTGTTTTATGCAGATGTCCTGTTTAAAAAAATGAGTAAGTTTAGGTAGCTGTTGAGATATCTAATAACCTAGGTGTTCCAGTATACCCTACAACCAAATTTGTCAATTCATATAACTATAAAATATCTTGAATTGATACTTTACTATAAATAATAAAAAATATCTACTAATTTATACTGCATAGGATTAGCCTTACTTTTCAGAACATAAGACAGTCATTTTTCTAGATATTAGTCTTTATGATCAACTAAATAGCTCCATTTAAGCAATTAATTTGTTTTTGCTACATTTTATTTTAAAAAGAGTATTTTCCATGAGCCTGGCAGAATGGAAAAAAAGTAAATTAAAATGGCAATTACAAATTCTGGCACAGAACATAGACCAACTGGGACTCTCATACATTCCTGGTCGCATAGTCACTTTGGAAAACAGATTGTCAGTTTCTTAGCTACGTTTATATTAAGCAGCTATACCATTCACAGTATTTACCTAAAGAGTTGAAAGCTTATTTTCACACAAAACCCTGTGTTTGAATGTTTATAGCTAACTTTATCTGGAAAACGGATAAACTGTGGTATAATGGTATAATCTTAAAGTGGAATACTACTCAACAATGAACATGAATGAGCTGCTGACAGCTGACAATGTGCAATAGCATGGATGAATCTCAAATGAAAAAGCCTTATTCAAAAGCTACCTTCTCCATAATTCCATTTATATGACATTCGAGAAAAGGAAAATGTATATAGATAGAATCATCAGTGGTGGCATGGGGATAGAAGGGAATGACTACAAATGGTAGCATGAGGGAATCTTTTTGGGTAATGGATCTATCTTTTCTGTATCTCGATTATTGTGATATTTTTTTAAGTTTATTTATTTTGAGAGAGAGGGAGAAAGCGTGCAAGCTGAGAAGAAGCAGAGAGAGAATCTCGCGCAGACTCCACACTGTCAGTGCAGTGCCTGATGTGGGGCTCGAACTCAAAGTTATGAGATCATGACCTGAGCTGAAATCAAGAGCCGGTGGCCCAACTGACTGAGCCACCCAGGTACCCCAAATTATGTTGATAATTTCATAGTTGCATGTGATTTCAAAGCCTAAAACTATATCAAAGAAAGTAAATTTTACTATATCACATTATAGCTCAATAAAACCTACTTATATATCAAATATATACGTGTATATATGTTATATATAATGTTTAATCATGTCTAATTTAATTATAAATTATGATCCTCTTTTAACTCCATATTATTTGCCTTATAGGAGAGGTTTCTATTGCTTTCAGCAAGTTGCCAAATAAATAACTATGTTGTAAGAATTACCGGTAATTATTTCGGAACAGTGTCATTTAAAGACTATGTCAATTACTATCAAAAGTTAACTTTTGAATGGCTACAAGAAAAATGTTGGAAATAATGGTTTATTTTATTACATTAACGAAATAAGCCAGTTTTCCCTATGGAACAAGAACAAGGAGAAAGAACTTTCTTGTGTGGGAACAAGAATTTGCAATTTACTAACAATGCTAGTTACCATTGTAAAAGCTTGTTTTATTTTTAGATAGTTATTTAAAAAATAAAACATAAAGACATTTTCTAAAAGGAAGGCAAAAAATGGAAATTATGTTCACACTACTTAATGTCATTCATTTCATTAGACTTTGTTTTGTATTCATTAAAGTAACTGACTTTTCCTAGGCTTGAGTATATTATATGTGGGGGCTTTGTATCTTTTTTAAATAGTTTTGTTTGAAGTGATTTCATTTCTATGAAAGAAGGAGAAAGCAGAGATAATTATAGCAAAATGCTTTACAAGCTCATGGGGTTTCAACTTTTCCATAGTTACTTCTTGAATTAGTTCTATCATAAAAATAAAACCCTTCACAGCTCATTGTCACTGCTGTTCTTGCCTTAAAATGAATCACTTCTCATCTTCTCTTCTTAATATTTGACAAGGCACAACTATTTTTTTTAAGTTTCTCATATCAAACTTTAAAATACCCTCTCAAAAAAAAAGAAAAAAGGAAAAAGAACCTTTCTGAGAAGAAATGTAAGAAACTGGGCAAATGAAAATGAGTTATATTATCAACATCACAAGAAAAGTTTCGGTGATTAGTCAATTTATTTTTATGTCAGATTGTCCAAATTATCTCAATAAATCTAAATAGAAAAATTCCTAATGAATAATCTCTTACCTTTTGAAAATTTATAAATTTTAAATTAATAAGCACATACTGGTTTTCAATATGGAGCATATCAGAGTACATAAAGTATGAGAAATATTTCCAGAATCCAAGTTTCAATAAATACAATTATCATTTTATTACTAGATTATGGACTAAATATCACATCATATTTAAGGAACAGTTGATAACGTATCCTCACTTATTACTAACCATATCTTTTCTATCTTTCAAAATTTGAGGTGGGTTTTTAATTTAAAAAAAAAACATAGGTAATAATGCAGGTTATTTTCTCTTAAGGCCCAGCCAAATGAGAGGAGATAGAGGGATAACTAACTATAGGTTTATCTACTTTATCTTATGGATAAAGGTTTATTAAGGCACACCATTTTCATACCTGTATCTTACTGACCAGTAAAACTTTAATTGTTGATTCTTGATTCATATTTGTCATCTACATTATAAATCCTAGCAGTAGCTTAGTCCCCATTATGTAAGGAAATGACTAAAATTCCAAGAGAGAAGTTTCTATTCTGAGGCTTAAGTCAGCTTCATTTAGTTTTCAGTTCTAATCTAACTGAAATTGGATGATCCAAATTGATTGGGTGATCAAAAGTAGAACTATAGGAAATATTGAAAATTATACTGAAAGGAGTGCAGATCTTAGCACTGAGACAAGAATCCAAAATTCACCCAATAATAATGTAAACTTAGACAAAGTATTTAATTTTCTAGACCCTCAGTTTTTGCAGGCCTAAAATATAAAATTGAGGCCTACTGACACAGAGCATGTTAAAAATACAATGAAATATGGATTAAAAAGTGCCTAGTATATAGTGGTTGCTCTATGCATGTTAATTCCTCAGCCAACTAGTGTTAATATAACATTTATGTTAGACCATGGCTTCTCTCAATGAGAAAGCATAATTAAGAAGAATCTACATTTATCATTTATCATTCTGGAGTTTCTCATGGCTTCTGCTTACTTAATATTGAGAACACCATTATCATTCATTGATTACTTTTATCACTGAATTTATGATGTTTTAACCCAGTACTTTATAATTATCAAATATGATATCAAAAAGATCTAATTGCTGGTAATGTTACGCAATTAAAATGAATAACTTCTTTCATGATCTTGTCCAATTCAATTATTTGAAATTTCTTTCCAGCAGCTATAGTCAGTGCTCTTATCCAAATCATCTATGATCCCTTTGCCAACTGGGGCACCTGTGTGGCTCAGTCCATTAAGCATCCTACCCTTGATTTTGGCTCAGGTCATGATCTCAGAGTAGTGAGATTAAGCCCCCTTGGGCTTGTGCTGGGTGTGGAGCCTGCTTGGGATTCTCTCTCTCTCTCTCTCTCTCTCTCTCTCTCTCTCTCTGTCCCTCCCCTACATGTGTGCATGCTTTCTCTCTCAAAATAAACATTAAGCAACAACAACAACAAAAAGAATATCAAATTCATCTATGATCTCAATGGGTTCTTTGTACAAAATGTCCAGATGTTTAGATGTTCCAAGAGATAACTGTACCTGGAGTTCAGCCCTCTCTCCACCAGCAATTGACTGGTATAGGATTATGAAAATCCAGCTCCCTGCCCTTAATGGAGAACAAATTCTGCGGTGCTTTCTATGGTCTTGATCCCTGCTTTATCAATGAAGCTAGCACTTCAACCTACTGGACTGGCTTATTCCCCTTTGTTTATCCTGCTTTTCTCCCAGTTTCTTACCAGTCTCTTCTTGGGCCATCTTCTTAATAATCTTAATAAGTCACTTCTGTAGGGATTCTTGCCTCAGATTCTGTTCCAGGGAAACCATTAGCCACTGTTCATGATGCTCTAATACTGTGATATAACACGTGTTTAAAGAGTTTAAATTAAACACCTGTTTAATCCTCTCTAAATTATAAACAATAACCAAACACTCTGATGTATCTTTCTGCAAAGATCTCAATGATTCCACATCTATCCTCCAAAATTGTGAGAACATTTATACAAAATGTTTATAAATGTTTGCCAAGTATAGATGATGTGATTTTACTTCACAAGGAGGTACCTCATTATTATTAGCCTCTGGCAAAGGCAACACACATTAAAGCCACCGCACAGTTACACAATTATACTACTTTAATCTGACTAAAATTCCTGGAGGACTTGCTTATATTTCATTACTTACTACTTTTTCAAATGGGTAACTCCACCTTCTTTTTTTTAATTTTTATATTACTTTTTCACTGATATAAATGTTCATTATATACATGCTAGACAAAAAGCAGTAACATAAGGGTTATGTATATGGTTCATTCATAAATATAAAATGAATATGAGTTCTTCATTAAAAGAATTTCTTAATATAAAAACATAAGAATTATCCATACAAATTTTAAATTTTTCTCCATTTTTCATATTTTACAAACTGTTTCTGTATAATGGTACAAAAGACATAAACTATTAGATGTTCAAAACAAATAAAACTCTTGTTTCACTAAAATTCTATCATTTTTCATCTTTCTATTTTACAGTACACAATTCAAAAAAGAATAAATTGAAATACATCTGAACCTATATTTGTGCATATCTCATATAGCACATTAGTAAACTTGTTTAAAGCTCAGAATTCTATGGGTGTGTTATGAATTTTCTTCTATTTTACTTAAAAAGCCAATATTTTTTCTAGACCCTTCTTTAATTCATCCATTTTAAATTTTCACATTAAAAATATTTGAAAAAATATTCCTGTTTAAATCAAGTAAACATTTCACTTCCAACACCCATTTTAAGTATGTGTAAGCAACACTTTAAAATATTTTTATTGTGAAATCTGGTATAGAATTGTAGATTTGCATTAATTACTAATTCTTTTTGAGAAAGTAAGAAGCTAATGTTCTCTGTGATGAAGAATTTTACCCAGATCACACAAGTGGCAAATCATGGAAGTGGGTCTGAACATAGGCAGAATCGTATGTTCAAAGTTTATGCTTATTTCCACCCATGTTGCCTTCCTCATGAGAAATAAATAAAAGAATACTAATGTTAATATGCAACTCTATTATAAAATAAAGGGTAATTCCGGGGTGCCTGGGCCACTGCTCAGTCAGCTAAGTGGCCAACTCTTGATTTCAGCTCAAGTCATGATCTCAGGGTTCTTGAGTTTCAGCCCCACATTGGGTTCTGTGCTGACAGTGCAGAGCCTGCTTCAGATCCTCCTCTGCCCTTCTCCTGCTCATGCTCTCTTCTCTCTCAAAAAAAAAAACTTTTAAAAAAAGTTTAAAAAATTAAGGGTAATTAAATTTTTAAAGTATAAGAAAATTGCAAGGGAATCTCACAGATAATTAGGATGAAGTAAATGAGGTCCCAGGTATTCTAAGGGGAACGTGGCATTAACGTTGGCCTTAAAGGGTGAGTTGAATTCAGAAGTCAAGAAAGAGTATGCGTTGATTCAGACATTTTGTCAGACCTATTTTAATAAGTTTTACATAATTTTAAAATCTGCATACTCCTTCAATAATTTTTTCCAATTCTAGATATATGTGCTAGATACACTCATATACCCAAATATATACAAAGTATGATCATTATTCCCCTAATGTATAAAAATATAAAGTCTGAAATTATATAAATGTCCATCAAGAAAAGAATGGATAAAGTTGTAACTATAAAATAGAACATATAAATTAGAGATACAGTATGAAATAGGAGGATATATATACATATATACATGAGACATTATTAAAAATGAACTTTCCTTTTTTTGATTCCATGTATGTAAAAAAGCCCATTAAATCAATTTATCTGTTTATTTATGGATTAGTGAAAGTGCATTTTCAAAACTCTGGGAGGATATAGCCCAACCTGTGTTGCCAGCTTTAAAGGGTAGTAGGATTATCGTGGGACAGTACAGGTTGGCATTGTGACTATAACAACTAATGCACTTGTTTGGTTATTATTCTCAATTTTTAGTGATTGAATTTTTTTTCATTACATGTATTCAAATATTATTTAGGTATTAAAATATTATATATTGATCTGGAGGAATAGGTTCCTTGGCCAAGTTGCTTTCCTACTGTCATTCAGAAAACAAAGAACTAATCCTTCCCGAACCATTAGCACAAAATATGTGAAACAATTGTCAATCTTTATTACCTCTTTGCAATTGATCTAGATACAGTCAGGAAACGTCAGGCAATTCTGATATTATAATAAGTTGTACAATAAGTTGTAAAGATATTGGAGATTAGTATCTTATCACCTCTCATTCTTATAAGCTCTGATTGCTGGGAAGAGTAAGCATTTCTCAGTCTTCATTTGCACAATTGTACATTGTCTTTTGAATTCCCATTCCATATTAATATGCTCTTCATTATCTGATGTAGTACCTAACTAATTTTTCTCCTTTCCCTCTCAATATATTTTGACTTTGGTCTCTGAAATCACTTTGCCAATATTCATTAAATATTTTGGGGTCTGGTTCATATCCTTCAGCCTCTTCCAAATCCTGACACAATCCAAGGTAAATTTTAAAGTTTCAAAAAAGATAAGATTTCCAACAATTTAGCTTAAAAATTACTGGTCATTATCCAATACAGAAAAGTAAGAAAAGGAAATGAGTTGTAAATATCATAAAGGGAGATATTATTTACAATGGTTGTCAACATAGGAAGTCCAAAAGAATCAAATAATTATAAACAAATAAGATGATACAATAGGGGGACCACAGTGGGCAATGATTCTGGGATATGACATCAAAATCACAGGCATCAAAATAAAAAATCAATTAAATATATCAACAGAATAAAAAGGCAACCCTCAGAACAAAAAATATTTGCAAATCATGTATCTGATAAGATGCTGATATCTAGAATATATAAAGAACTTCTACAACTCAAAAAAAAAGCAAACAATCCAATCAAAAATGGGCAAAGGGCCGAATAGACATTTCTCCAAAGAAGATACACAAATGATCAATAAGCACATGAAAAGATTCTCAACATGCCACTGATAATTAGAGAATTGCAAATCAAAACCACAATGAGATACTGCTTCACATCCATTAGGATGGCTATTACCACTTCATATCCATTAGGATGGGTATTATAAAAAAAAGAAAAGACAAGAAAACAGATTTGGAGAGAATGAAGAAATTGGAAACGTGTGTATTGCTGATAGGAATGTATAATGATGCAGTCACCGTGGAAAATGGTATGGTGATTCTTCAAACAAAACGAAAACAGAATTACTATATAATCATATGATCCAAGAATTCCACTTCTGGGCCTACTCCCAAAAGAATTAAAATCAGAGACTTGAACAGATATTGGTATACCCATGTTCATAGTAGCATTATTTATTACAGCCAAAATGTAGAAGCAAATGAAGTGTCTGCTGATGGATGAATAAACAAAATGTAGTATATAACAATGGAATATTATTCAGCCTTAAGGAAGAAAATCCTGATACATGCTACAAGGTGGATAAACCTTGACATAATACTAAGTGAAATGAGCCTGTCACAGGACAGGTATTATGATTCCACTTATGTGAGATTCCTAGGATAATCAAATTCATAGTCAGAAAGTAGAATTGTGGTTGTCGGGGAGGGGGAGGGAACAGTGGAGAATTTGTGTTTAATGGAAACAGAATTTCATTTGGGGAAGATGAAGTTCTTAAAATGGATGACGGTGATGGTTGCACAATAATATGACTGTACTTAATGTCACAAAAATGTACTACCAGTGTGTTCCGTTGGCTGGAGCATTTTATAAAGAATTTCTCCCAGTTCCTGTTGGGATGGATGTATGAAATTCTCCTTGCTGTTTTTGTAGTATCCAAAATTTCAAACAACGTAATTTTCTATCCTAGTTTGTTATATTTCCTACTGTAAATTTGGTACTAACTCCCCTCTCTTAAAGTCACCTTTGCTCTGCTAAGGAGAAGTTCTCTGTTTTCTTTTCCTTTATGGTCTAGGATAGTTTTTGCTAACTGGAGTGATTCTGGAAGTATTTGGAAGGCAGAAGGAGGCAGGGTTCTTTATTCTCATGAGTTGGTTGTAACCAGGTGCCTGGGGAAAATGAGAGATTTAGAGCAATTTCTTGGTGAGTGCCTGAGAGCCACCTGTTGGGCTATTGCCACCTGAGGTAATTAGTGGAAAGTCTCACAGAGCCTCTTGAACATAGGGGCAGTTCCCACATCAGTGCCACAGGCTGGGATTTTCAGTGTCTCCTCCAAAACCTCCTACCACCCTGACTTCTCTGGCTTCTCATGACAACATGCTATTACTCTATTTCTTTTTATTAAAACTCTGTGTCTGGATTACAGAGTGCTTCTGTTTCACTGACTGAGTATAGGTTGATTTAATTAGAAAAACAGTTAACTTACGGTATGCATGAGATACACCACAGTACATAAAAAAAATATGAAGTAGCCCTGTATATTCTAATTAAGAAAAAAATAATAAAGCTGTAGGAAAACACCAACAGTACTATCCCACTTAAGGCTGTATTTATAAAATTGTTAACAGTACTTGTCTCTAGAGAGACTATTGGAGGGTTGGGTGAGATTAATGGAGATGGACATTGACATTTTCTTTAAACTTCTGGTTCACTTGTATCCTTTTGATCAAAATCTTAATGATACTCTCAAAATTAGAAATAACAAAAAGAACAACCAGAAAGTCTAAAAAATGCCTGGCCCTTGCTAATCCCAATGATTCTTGTCTCCTACACAGTAATTTCTGATAGTTATGTCCAGGACTACAACTTGGATTTTTATCATTGCTTATATATTACAAATATTACACACACACACACACACACACCTCCTGCAGAAAATTTATACCTCACAAAAACATTCTCCTAACATGCAATCATAACTTTACATTTTGTCATTAACATTAAACGGCATTTCAATATCACAGAGACCTATTAGCGATTTCTTCAAATTTTCTTCAATTATCAGCCTCCTTGTTCAGTTGTCTCTTTTTATTTATTTCAACTTTACCAAGAAATCCCTAACTCTCTAAGATACTTATATTTTTTCCTATCTTGCTATGATAATCCAAGCCCCAAATCACTATTTCAGTCTGATTCCTTCACTCGTAGACAAGGAAAAATTCATTGTTTGAAGAATATAATCCAACGTTTAGACTGTTGTTATTTGAAGATAATGAACTACAACTATAGATGTTTTCTCAATGTTAAGTTACTATTTTAATTCCATAGTCCTCTCTTTTTTAATTTCTCTCTAGTAGGATTCCCAACTTATTTTCTCATTCATGATTTAGCATGAAACTCTTATTTCATAAATGTCTGTCCACCAAATAAATTTCTCATATTTTCACCTCCTTGCCAAAATTATATTTATATAAATTCAGACTTGTTCTAAAATATCAGAGGGGCATTATTTCCTGCTGCACCAGTATGACCTCTCCATTCTACTTGGTTTTCCTCAGTACTTGCTCTACAACTTGTATATATGCAAAACACACATACATATATGTATGTATATATGTGTATATATATATGTGTGTGTGTGTGTGTGTGTGTGTATACATATAGTGATTCGGTAATGGAATTGGTGATTTCCCCTAAGCACATTCTGACTGCTCCCATTACAGGAAGTTTGACTTTAGGCAATCTTTTAAATAATCTCTAATGGATTCATTGCCCTTTGCCAAAACTTCTTAAAGAACGCTGTTTTCTCTGTTCCCTTGTTGCTAAGAGTTACATTCTTATTAAATCTAAGAATAATAATGATGGTAAGAAGTAGTATTTATTGAGTACTTACTATATTCCAGATATCTTTTAAATACATTAAATTTTTAAAATTTTCAAAACTTTTCAACAGGCCTAAGAGGTAAGGATTATTATAATTCAAATGTTAAGATTTGTAAACTGAACTACAGGGAATTTGGGTAACTTGCCTGATGTCACACAGTCAATAACTGATTAAACAGTATTTTAGGCCAAAGTGGTCAACTCCAGAAACCAGCACCTTAATCATTATGTTGCACTATCTCTCAACTGCACACATTAGTGAAATAATTTGTTCTTCTAAATAGGGAGAAGATTGTGTTTGTTGATGACTCATAGGAATGTGTGATACTCTATTTTTATGATGTATATTCTCTAAACTGTGCCTATATGTAAACATTTTTTACATATGACAAAACTTTTAAAAATAACCTTACCACGGTGGGCAAACACTGGTTATTTTTGCCTTTAGTTTATATCTTGTCTGAACAGGAACTTATTAAAATTTTCCACAAGGGTTATGACAGGGTTATAAAGCTCTTGTTTTATTTTTCTAAGAGTAATGTCACTGCTAGAACTTTTACATTTTGCAATTAGTGCAATTTATAAGTTTTTCGTCTTTCTGGAATCATGTCTCAGTGGACATCATTAGGATAAACATTGGCCCTCAGCAAAATACCACATTCCAAAGAAGTTTCTAGGTGAGGAACATTCAAATACAACTCTAAACAGGATCTAGGCATTGCCTATATTACCTCTTGCCCTTTATCTAAATATAGAAAGCTTTATCAGCTGAAGGGAGGAGGACTCTTCCTTCCACAGACTAAACAGGAGTAGCACACTAGGCATTTAGTATCTACTGATAACCACACATAACTGATAATGAGGGACTTTCAGCAAACGGCCAGGTACAGAGAAACATAATTATGGATCAATGTTGAAATCCAATTAGAATTTCATTTTGCCTCATTGACTAAACAGATACAACCTATCTATGGAGACACATGAATTAACCACAAGTAAAGAGGATTCCTCATCAGGAGGATTTTAAGCTTTGGTTTTCTGATAATAACAACTGTGAACCATCTTGTAAAGAGTGTGCTGTGACCTTAGCAGCATCTGCTTAAGAAAAAATGGCAATAATGTTCTCTCTGTTCCATAGTGTAGGGGAAATGATTGTATGCTAGTACCAGATGCCTTAAGCAGTGTTTGGATGTGTTTTTCAAGTTCTACCATGATAATGTTATTCAAAGTACCACTTTGATTTACCAGCAAAGAGTGGACTGAACTCTGAAATTATAGCCCCTACAAACACTTCCATATTTCTCTGCTGTGATTCAGTCTTTCTTTGTGTCACTGTAAATTGAGAAACTCATTATACAGTTCTTGGTTTTGCTATTCTAACATCAGTATCCAGAAACAAATGTAGAGTTTCTCAGTCTGGAATTCTGTTCTCTTAAATATTATATAATCAGCTGGTTTTTGTCATGACACTTTTCGGCCTAATAATTATGTCATTAAAAGAGCCTTCTTTTACCCACATTTCTGAATTTTGTTTTTTCATTAGAATTTAAGTTCCATGAGAACAGGATTTTTCATCTTCCTATAATACCTGGACCAATATGTAATACATATGATTCAGTGACTCTCTAGTATAATGTCTGGCACAAAATACATGTTCAACATTAATTTGGTGAATGGATGACTCATCTGTACTACATTTCTTAAAGCATGGAGTTGAAATCTGAATTTCACCGAAAGTTCATAAAATAGTGAAAATATATTTATCGGTTTGCCTTTCTCAATAAGTATTGATTAAGTAAATGAAACACTACAAATAGTATTTCCTGTAAAGATTGAGAAAGTACTCTGACAACCATATGTGGTAATGTTGGATGCCAGAATTGTAAAAATAACCAAAAAAATATTGTGCAAATTTTCATCCCAAGTCCTCAAATATTTCTATTAAGGAGGGCTTTTCTTTCCAATTTTGAGCCTTAAGATATACATTATTAACACCACATTAAAAATTCAAGTCTAAATCTGTATAGCTCAAAATACAAAATCTAACTCTTAACACATTAACATGTTTGAAAAAAAGATGAATTTTTCTGTTGTTAATGGAAGTATTATTGAAATAAAAGTATTTCAATTTTTTTGATTTTTCAATTTAAAATATCCCTTTACCATGCCCAATTGTGTAAAAGTAATATGCTTATACTTTCATTTAAAGAAATGAAAACAGTGATTATGATTTGGCAATTTGATTTCCTTACACCCAGCTTTTTTTTTTTTATTACTTGCTTGGCAAATGCCCGTAGGAATTTAGGTTCTGAGCCCAAAAGGTAAAACCCTTCTAAGAAGGGAATTATTTTCTGTCTTACATTTTGTAATATATCTTGATTTCCCATGGAGTCAGAAATACATCATTTTTTAACCATGCAGAAAAGTGTTTATTGGTCTTCTCTTCAGCTCGACAGAATATAATAAAAAACAAAATAAAACCAACCACAACATATTCCTTTTGGCTACTCCTTCAGTTTCATACATAGCACCTTTGACATGATGATCATAGTAAGGATTTGTTTGAATTCTAAGGCTGGGATTTTTCTTTTTTAAATTCTTGTCTTATTTTACATCAGAAGTAATGAAACCTGTGACTCTATTCTTCCAATAACATGAATAATTCCTTCAAATAGATCCACCAAAATGTAAGTAGGCGCAAAATCTGCATATAAAGAAGCAAAATTTGCTCACCTGAATAATCTTTTTGCTAAAAGACAGACTTAGCCCTTGATTTTCAATAGGTCTTGCTCACCTTGACAACCCCTGAGATCCCTTCCCAGTTTCAGGAGCACACACAAGCAGAAATTTTCCGTAGTTACTATTACTTTCTTCATCAGCCATTGATGAATATTTTTAATCATATTCAGTTTGTGTAAATCAGGTGTGTGTTATATCTGGCAGTAAGATAGGGGCCTTTGTTCAAAGGGTGATTAAGAATTTAACCAGTTATCAGAATTCGTTGAATGAATCTTTGTCGTCTCCATGTTCCCTAAGCTGAAATCATTAGTTATAATCACCGAAGGTTTTCAGTCCATAGAATTTGGCATCCCCACTCTTCCACCACAGCCCTCCTTTTTTAAAACACTGCATGTGTCTGCTGTCACACAGGGACCCCCCTTTTTATCTCTAATGGTACTTCTACTTCTACCTCCACTTACCAGCCACCATTCTGCTCTGAAATGCACTTCTACTTTCATTGTGTTTCATGACACCTGTTATTATGCCATACCCAACACTTCCTAGACCAGTGGCTCTTGCCTTTGATAGAAATCAAGACCTGGTTCACTATGTATTAACAAAACTTGTCTTTGAGAGACCATGCTTAATTATAGTGGTATTCCTGATTTTTGCTGTCCTACTCTCAGCTTCTTTCCCTTCTCAGTGGGCTCATGTTGAGTGTCCAACAAGTTGGTAGATGATCCTGCTATTGTAGGACAGATTTTAAGACATTACAGATGTTTTTGAACTACAGGGTAAGAAAATTATGCTTTTTTTGATAGGAAATGAAAAGTCATTGTGAAACATTGAAGAGGACAGTAAAAATGATTAAAAGTATTCTTGAGGATACGTGTTGAATTGTGTGACTTTGTGAAGGGAAATGCAACCAGGAAGGTTTTGTTATGTTCCAGTTAAGGGTACAAGCGTTTAACAACTCTCCTCTTTCATTTCTGATTTTGAGTCTTCTCTGTTTATTCATAGCTAGCCTAGCTAAAGTCTTACCAACTTTGCTTATAGTTTTAAGAAATCACCCTTAGTTTCACTGATTGTTTTTCTGTTGTTTTTCTATTCTCTACTTCATTTTATTCTCTAGTCTTTATTATTTCCTTCCTTCTGCTAACATTGGGTTTAGTTTGTTCCTTTTCTAGTTTCTTAAAGTGTAAACTTATTTATTTGATATCTTTTTTTCTCTTTAAGTGTTCACTGCTATAAACTTCCCTTTTGTTACTGCTTTCCTTGTATCTCACAAATTGTGATGTTGTGTATTTTCATTTTCATTTCTCTCAAGATACTCCCTTTTTTATTTCTTTGTTGGGTGTTCAAAAGTGTTTAATTTCCACATATTTGTGAATTTTTCAGGTTTTTTTTTTCTGATACTGGTTTCATTCCACTGTATTCAGAAATGATATTTGCTGTGATTTCAGTCTTCTTAAATTTGATAAGACTTGTTTTGTGACTCGCATTTTAATCTATCCTTAAGAAAGATTTATGTCCACTTGAGAAATTGTGTATTCTGCTGCTGTTCAGTGCAATGTTCTGTATACTTCTGTTATATCTATTTGGTCTATAACATTGTCAAGTCCACGGTTTCTTTGTTGATTTTCATATGGCTGATTTTGTCCATTATTGAAAGCGAGGTATTGAAGTCTTATACTATTTTGTATTAATATTTATCTGTTTGATTCTTTTAATATTTGTTTTATATAATATTCTGATGTGTACATATATTTATAATTGCTATTTTTGTATATTTTAAATAAATTAAATTTATATATTTATAATTGTATATTTATATCTTCCTATTGAATTGCTCCTTTTTATCATTATATAATGTAAGTTTTTCTCCTTGTAACGGTTTTGACTTAAAGTCTATTTTGTCTGATATAAATATAGATGATAGTGCTCTTTTTGGGGTGCCATTCACATGGAATCCCTTCATTTCCCATCCCTTCACTTTCAGCCTATGTGTGCCTTTGAATCTAAAGTGAGTTTCTTGTGGGCAGCATGTAGTTCAATATTCTTTTTTTATCCACTTATCCACTCTATGTCTTTTGAGTGGTGAATTTATCAGTTTTCATTTAGTGTAATTATTGATAGGGAGGGATTTCATCTTGTTTTCTGTTTGTCTTATAGTTTTGTCCTTCTTGCTTTTTAAATTAATTTTATTTTATTAATTTTAAAATTATATATATATAAAATTTTATTAATTTTCTGTATTGTTATACTTTGATTCCTTTCTTTTTTGTGATATCTAGAAATGTGTGTGTGTGTGTATGTGTCTGTGTGTGTGTATGTGTGTGAGAGGGAGGGAGGGAGAGAGAGAGAGATTACCATAGGGTTTACATAAAATATCTAGTAGTTATAACAGTCCATTTTAAGCTGCTAACAACTTAACCTCTGTCACATACAAACTCTTTGCTTTTACTTTTTCTCCCCCAAACTTTGTTATTGATGTCATAACTTACATCTAATTTTATTGTATATCTATTAACATATTTTAGTTACAGTTATTTTTGATACTTTTGTCTTTTAACTTTTATACCACAATTCAAAAGGATTTACCCACCACTATTACAATAATACAGTATTCTGTTTTTGTCTATATATTCACCTTTACGGATGAGTTTTAGACTTTCTTAATCTGTTTTGCTATTTAGTATCTTTCAACTTGAAGAACTCCTTTTAGCATTTATTCTAAGTCAGGTCTAGTGGGAATAACTTTCTCAGCTTTTATTTGTCTGAGAATGTCTTTATCTCTTCTTCAGTTGTGAAGGACTGTTTTGATATGTATAGCATTCTTGGTTGGCAGTGTTGTTGTTTTTTTCTTTTCTTTCCGTACTTTGAATCTAGCATCTCATTCTCTTTGGTGTATAAGTTTCTGATATGAAATCTGAATTCTAATCTTATGGAGATTCTCTTGTATTTGACAAGTTACTTTCATTGGCTACTTTCAAAATGATTTCTTTGTTTTTGTCTTTTGACAATTTGATTATAATTTGTCTTTGTGTGGGTTTCTTCAGATTTATCTTATTAGAATATTATGGACTTTGTGGATCTGGATGTCCATACCTTACACAGATTTGGTAATTTTTAAGCCGTTATTTCTTTGAATAAGTTTTTCAGTCCTTCTCTTTCTCTCTGCCCCCCCTTCCTGGGACTCCCCGAATTCATTTGATGGTGTGCTATAAATGCCTCAGGATTTTTCCTTTATTTTTTCTTTTTTCTCCTCTTACTAGATAATTTCCAATGACTTGTTTTTAAGTTTACTGATCCTTTCTTCTGCTTGACCTAGTCTGGTGTGGAATTCCATTAGTGAATTTTTCAGTCCAGTTATTGTATTCTTCAGCTCCATGATTTCTGTTTGGTACTTTTTTATATCTTTTTTTTTAAATCTCACTTTATTTATGCATTGTTCTCATGATCTTAGTAAGCTTATGTATGATAGTTAATATGAATCCTCTTTTAGGTAAATTATATATCATTGTTTTCTTAGAGCCTGTTTCTGAAGATTTATCTTATTGAATTATTTGGAAAATATTTCTCTTTCTTCATTTTCTTGACTCTGTACTGATATCTGTGTATTAGACAAAAGAACCACCTCTCCTAGTGCTGATGCATTAGTCCTATACTGGAAAAGAGCTTCTCTATTAAGTCTTCCCAGATAGTATCAAGTCTTTATGCTTGTCCAAACTACTTTCTTTGTTTTTAGAGGTCCCCAAGAATTTAGGGTATGTTGGGTCCCATCACTACTCTGAGACAACAGAGAATGAAGCTATTTCCTCAGGCAGTCCCCAAATAAGTTGGGCTGTTGGATGTTCAGTGCACCTCCCTATGCCTTGGGAGAAACTGGGACCTGGAGTTTTTCAACTACTAGCTCTGTGCTGGGTCAGAGATAGGGCCATGGTGACATCCATCTCAAATTGCCATCTCTGTTTTTACTCAACTGCAGGCCACTATCCTATTCCATATTATCTTAGCATTCTCAGATAGGCTAGATGGAAGTCAATTCTGTGGGTAACACATGGAAAAATAAAGGACTGGACCCACAAACACATGGTGTACCTCTTTTCTTCCCTAAGGAGAAGCTGGGACCTTTCTTTCATTCATCAGTTCATTCATTCATTCACTCATTTATTTATTTCTTATTGTGTGGCGCTGTGCTGGGGGTAGAGATTATGAGGGTATCTTGAATATCTGTATTGCTTTGGATGTGGCTGGGGCCACTCATCCAGGATGTAGAGGTCTCTTAACTAGTTTCTGGATTTCTCAAAAATGTATTATGTTTATGAATTATTATTGAATAGGTATGCTTTTGGGGTGAGGTGGGGGTGAGTGTTTCCTATTCCATCATGTTGCTGACATCACCCCAGTAAGTACATTTTTAAAAGGTCAGTTTCTTTTTGTATATCTTTACATAATATTCCCAAAAGTACTACATACAAAAGTGAAAAAATAAAACTGTGCAGTATGTTTGTTTTGGTTTCTCATGTGTATGTATGTATCAATAAAATCTATATTAAAGTTAATAATTTACAAAATTTACAAAATTTTGATACAGTTTCTTTAAATGGCTTTATATAAAAACTAGTCTAGAGTCACTAAGATCCAAAATGTCCATGGTACACTCCAGTTTAAAAGTATTTGGATAAAATTTTAAGTTCTCATTAACCATTCAGATCTTACACAAAGAAAAAGGAGAGATTACACGTAAAGGAAATCTGTGTAAAATATTTGGATTTGCACTATAATGATAAAATTTTCCTTTTTAATTGAGTTAAAGCAAACTTAAAAGCTTTTAAATGTTACAAAAATTGCTAATGAGAATAATTACAAATGTAATGAATTTGGTAGAAAAAAATTCATATTCAATGAGAAGGGAAACAAAAGGCAATTACCTTTCAGTTTTAGATAAAATCCAGAACTAGAAATCTTTGACAAATTGAATTAAAGATTTAAACACATAGATGTTGTTCTGTGTATGAGAATGACTAACTTTTCTAGCATGTTCTATGTGGCATCTCTATTTCATTCCGTCCTGATACATTTCAATACCTACCTAGTACAATGTGTAGGAGCAATACCTAGAAGCAATACCTAGTACTCTGAGCTGATTCACGTGCATAGAGAACAAATTTATTTTCATGATTTAACAGCTTTAGCTTTTGATGACAGATATGGGATGACCCTCATTCAACTAGTTAACCAAATGAAAGTTTCACTTTATGTCCTTAATGGATCTTCTTCACTAAAATGAAAGTAAAATTAATCTTTTTGGATTAAATGATTGAATGCTTAAGTAGTCTAAATAGTAACTAAAAAGACATGGTCATTTCTATTACAACTTAATCATACTTTCTCTTACAATACACATATATTTTTGTGAAACAGCAAGATACATTGATGACTATAATCACAAATGAGAAAACATTCCGGGATTTTATAATGGACTGATAAATGAATAAACATCTTGAAAAATATTCATTGGTAGTCCATAAGATGGTTCTAAAGTGAAGATACTAGCTTTACCAAAATTATATACTGCCCTTTAGATATACAAAAATGTCTTACTGATGCTGACAAGTGTGTGTGTGTGTGTATGTGTGTGTGTGTGTGTGTGTGTGTGTGTGTATGAGAGAGAGAGAGAGAGAGAGAAAGAGAATTTTTTTTGAAATACTTCTGACTATTCTTTGATTTCCAACTGCAGTCACAATTTTGGAATTTGATTCTGCTCATAACACTGCTTCCTAATGTGACGTTCTGCCTGATGTCTTTTTCAGAGAGTTACCACTTTGTAGATTGTTAATCACTAGGCAATCTTCTGTTTGCCAGGGTCTGGCGGAAAAAAAAAAAAAAAAACAGAATGAGTCACCTCACTTTATTATTTTTTTAACTTTTTTTAATATTCATTTATTATTGAGACAGAAACAGAGCATGAGCAGGGGAGGGGCAGAGAGAGAGGGAGACACAGAATCTGAAACAGGCTCCAGGCTCTGAGCTGTCAGCACAGAGCCCAACGTGAGACTCGAACCCATGAACCGTGAAATCATGACCTGAGCCAAAGTCGGATGCTTAACAGACTGAGCCACCAGGTGCCCCAAGTCACCTCACTTTAAAATCAAGCTTCAGCATGCCTTCCAAAGGTTGTATGAGTGTGTGAAGTGTGAGTATGTGTACATGTACATGTGTATGCATAATTGGTTAACACCTTGCCCAGTTCATTTTCTTAAACAATACTATGAATCTTCAATTGATGCAAATAGCATCAATAATGGCAACACAATAATGACACCACCACAGTGCACTGTGTGCCGAGTGGTGGGCTGAATATAGCCTATTTTATCTAATTTTTAATTTTTTGAATAATTAATTTTTAATTAAATTCCAGAATTATTGTCTGAAGTTTTGTAGTTAGAAAAATTCATCCTCATTCATTCATTTATTTATCTGATATTTATTGAATACCCACTCTGTGCAAAGTTCTGTATTAGGTCCTGGGGTTCAACAGTGAACAAAAGACTCACACATGCCTACTTTTGTGTTGTTTACATTCTTGGGGCGCCTGGGTGGCTCAGTCAGTTAAGCATCCGACTTCGAGTCTGACTTCGGCTCAGGTCATGATCTCACGGTTCCTGGGTTTGATCGAGCCCCACGGTTGGTGGGTTGAGCCCCGCATCAGGCTCTGTGCTGACAGCTCAGAGCCTGGAGCCTGTTTTGGATTCTGTGTCTCCCTCTCTCTCTGCCCCTCCTCGACTTGTGCTCTGTCTCACTCTGTCTCAAAAATAAATAAACTATATTTAAAAAAATGTACATTCTATTATGAAGAGAATTGCAATAAACAGAATAAAATGACTATATAATGAATTAGAAGGTGATTAGGGCTATGGAAAACATGCTGCAGGTAAATGGGGATAGGAAGGAAGAGGAGGGGGTTGGAGTCTTGTGGACTTAGGTTTTTTTTTCAAAGATAAGGGACTTTTAAGAAAAAGCTGAATGCGGTAAGGGAAAACTCATCCCAGGTAGAGGAATCTCTAGTAGAAAAGTCTGCCTGATATTTGGAGACCATCCTGGAAGTCTACCTGTCTGGCATGGAGTGAACAACGGAGAGCACGATAGCCGACAGGGTCAGAGGTGGAAGCAGTGGGTGAACTTGTAGTCTAGGGGTGCCTTTGAGCAGAGGGCTAACACAAACTTACACCTGCATTTTAGAAGGGTCATCCTGGGTACTGTGTGGAGAATACGCTGTAGGGAGGCAAAGAGGGTGCAGAGAGATCCATGAAGCAGCTGTTGCAATAATTGAGAAAAAAAAAAAAAAGATGATGTGGTAGTTTAGAGAAGATACAAAGGTTGTCGGTTGCACAGTGAGTTACCTCAAATCTACACTTCTTTTCTCTGTGTGTTTGGTCCAGCACTGCTGTAACTCAGTTAGCCTTGAGAATGTGTGCAAGTTTCTTTCTTGGCATGAAGAGGGACTTCAGAGTTTGTATTCTGAAGTATAGGATAAAAGGATTGGCTTTTGTTTTGACAAACTCCTGACACTGGTAAGTATCATAGTTGTGTTATTAACTTTTAAATATTTCCCTTTATTGGCCTGGATAGTTCTATACAGAGGAAGGAAAACAAGCATTTCTATAACAGTGACATAAATTAAGCAAGGGATAAAATAATGCCTTGCTACTGAGAGAAAGAAATTAACACATTTTCCAATGATTTTTTAAAATTTAGTATTTGAGACCAATTCATTCACAAAGGGCATACTATCGTGAATCCTTATTGTTCTGCAGAGCATGGACATATAGCAGAACTATATTTAATTTTTGAGAGAGTAGATGACACTTCTGCCCTTCAGATGGTTCAAATTCTCTCCTTAATCAATGGACTTGAAGTCCATTGTATCTAGATCATTCTTAAGAGAATTTGGAAGATGTTATGGATACTAAGGAAACATTGAAATATATATCTTAATAAAGTAAAGTAAAACTAGGTAAATATAATAAAGTACATTCACGAATTGTTTGTTTCAAAAAATAATAATAAAAATGCTGCATGAATTAAAAATCTTCCTACACACATATAAGTGTATTTCCATTCTTTTTAAAAAATGAATGCTGAAAAAAATTTTCCAACTAATTTTATATTTCATTAGACCTATTAGGATTATCTTTCATAAAATACCAGTAATTGGGTGTTTCCTTGGAAAGCATAGATGTCAAATGAAAAGGGCAAAAATGCCTGGATGTTTGCCTGATTCAGATGATGTTCAAGCCTCATATTTCCCGGCTTTAGACAGCAAAGGGGGAGCCTTCCTTGCTTCAGTGCAGTCCATCTATGTACAAAACCAACACTAAGCACACTGAACAGGAGATGATGAGTTACAATTTCCTGTGTTCAAAAGGAAACATGGTTTATAAATATATCAAGGACAAGGACACACACACCGCATCCTATAAAACACTTGGAGAACATCAATAAATAAGGGATTATTTCAGTTCTTAAAATTTAGCTACTATGATTAAATAGGAATCCCTCTTCCCTAGCATTGTTAGGAATTTCAAATTAACAATGAAAGAATTAGCTTTGGTTTTGACAGACTTCTTCGATTTTAATCACAGAGGAATTTGAAAAATATTTTTAATATCAATTAAATAGTGATACATAGTATCTTTTTTCTATAGTTGCATCTTTTATAACTTTTTAATGAAATTTTTAAAACCTGTATTATTTCAGTTTCTTCTAAGAACTTTAAGAATCCCATGCTCTCAACATCCACCTACCCACATGCACATTTTTTTAATCTCTATCCTCTTCTATTACTGTGTGAACTCCCCTTTCCTGTCACAGACAAAACAATTAGGAGAGTAAATAATTAGGAGAGTAATCAGCATTCTGTCATCACTTCCTCATTATCCATCACTACTCAACAAATTGCAATTTGCCTTTTTCTTATCAAGACTCAAGACTGGAATTTGCTGGGATTCTCCTAACTTCAAAGTCAATGGCTACTTTAGCCTTGATTTTTCTTAATTTCTTGGCAGCATTTCTCTCCACTGGCTATTACCCACTTCTTAAATAGCCTTTCTCAATTTCCTGAAAAGGATGTTCCTTGTCTCCTACTATTTTTGTAGTTCATTCTAAGTCTCATTTCCTTTTATTATTTTATGTTTTACACTCTTACTCATGCAGCCATCCTTTAAATGGTCCCTAGATCTCCATAAAGAATCTTCTTCTCTACCTGCCCCTTCCATGAAACCATACCCATTTGCATTTTTTCACATTACCAGACTCAGGGAAATCTAAATATAAGTAAACCACCTGAAGTCTGGTTCTCTAACATGACAACCAATATATTGCACCCTCTGCTTAGTAAGAGCTTGCAATTTATCCCTAATTACTTCAAATACAGGTTTTCTAATAATATATCTTTTACAAATAATCTTCCTTTCAGTAATATCTATTAGAATGAATAGAACCTTCCTCAACATCTGTTCCAACTAAACAAACCAAAACTTGTTCTTCTCATTGACCCTATGTGGTCAAGTCACAAAGTTCTGTAATGTTAAATAGGTGCTAACTGTTCCCCCTTCACTCCTTCTATCTCTCTCTCACTGTTTTCTCCAATCTCTACCATTCTTTCTCTAAAAGAAACTCTTCCTCTTACTTACTGGGATCACTGTTTTGAATCTAGATTCTCGCTCATTATTTTCAACAAGTGGAACGATATGTTGGTTTTAAGAAGAGATAGATGGAGAAATTGGAAAAGAGAGGAAGCAGGATGGGGGAGGAGTGAGGAGAGACAGATTGTTCTGCTATCACACATTTTGTTTCTGAGACCTTGGGTTACCAACAATCATTAAATGAGGAAGTTTTACATTTGGGGAAAATAGGCTAGGGAGTTTCTAACTAGCAAAACTCCCTTCCCCCAGAAGAAATCGAATCACAGAGATTCTTCATATTTATATAACTATATTGAGAAGATCTTCAATTTATAGCAGCAAATGTATACCCGAGGGAGGCCCTTATTTTCTGAAATGAATATCTTAATAGGATCCTTAGGATATGTTCCTGAGGGTCATAAGGCCCCCAAAGGGCATGCATTAGAAAATGTTTGTGGTTCTACTAATCACCAGGCTTCTATTTGCTAAACTAAGCATGCCAGCTGAGAGTGAAAACTGAATTGTTTAGGAAAATACAGGAAAAAAAAATTTAGCAGCTCTTTAAGTAAAGAACGAAGGGAAAAATAAATTATGTATCATAGAAAAGGAACTTGGCCGGTAGAACAGAGATTCTAAATTGGAAATGTCCTGACGTTTTTCCTGATATAAGTACAATGGAATCTTCTTCCCCACTCACTGCTCTTCCTTTCCTGCAAACAAATGGCTGTTTGCATAACACACACATTGGTCTCTACTTATTTGATCTTATGATATCCAGTTAACTTTATGTGTGCATAACACATAGGAGAAATACTGGTGCTATATGAGTACATTCAAATGGCAACATGAAATCAAGCCTCTTCTATTCTCAATCTATACTTTGTGGACTTCTGTTTCAATGACTCTCATGTGAGGTGTGTATTTGTCTGAATCTTCCAGTCTATTGTAAGACTTTTAGCACACTGAAGCCATACCTTCATCCTGTCTTATTTATTCTATTCTCTCCACAACCTCCCAACTTGTTCCATGGTTCCAGAATCTAAAATAATGCTTTAGGGGCGCCTGGGTGGCTCAGTTGGTTAACCGTCTGGCTTCGACTCAGGTCATGATCTTGTGGTTTGTGGGTTCGAGCCCCACGTTGGGCTCTGTGCTGACAGCTCAGAGCCTGGAGCCTGCTTCAGATTCTGTTATCTCCTTCTCTCTCTGCCCGTCCCCTATTCATATTCTGTCTCTCTCTGTCTCAAAAATAAATAAACATTAAAAAAATAAAACAGAAATTAAAATAAAATAAAATAATGCTTTAAATATAGCACAACAGCGATTAACAAATAACTTTAAAAGGTGACAAAATAACACGTCATGACTTTTAAGTCATGGTTAAATTCAGTCTCCAAAACAGAGAGGCCTTAAATAAACCTTTTATCTGTTACAGAATGAAGCAGCCTGAAATCAAATGCTGCCTGCGTAGTTTTTGAGGAGAGCTTGCAAAGTTTGATGTGTACGAATAAACTTTTCTGGAAGCTGTGTTAAGCCTTAGCAACAAATATCTCTGTATTCCCTTTCTTCTGAACATGACTTTGAAAATGGATTAGCTCCGTTACCTGCAGCATTACTATATTGTAGCTTTTAGAAATAGATCATTATTTACCTATAAAACACTTGAAAATGTTACGCAGGAGTTTGTGTTCTGCAGTTCTTAGTTATCACTGATAGCTACAAACATTGCATTCCCAAAAATGTTTTTGAAGTCAGAGTGCTAGTACCCTAGATAACGGCTATAAACCAAAACATATTGATATCATAAATTCATGCTTTATAAATATCCACATCAAAATGTGTCTTGTTATTATTTAATCAGAAAATAATATGTTGTTGGGTAGGAATATCTACTATTTTCTGATATTATTAAAGGAAGTCTATTCTGTACAGAATGACATTTTGCAATGGGTTTCTGCTCTCCTATTCTATTACAATCATTGTCCTAATTCCTGACTAATACATGGGCACTGCATAAAAACAAACACCTTTGTTTTTTAAAGAATAAGCAAAATATCTTGAAGCATTAAAGTGTAATTTTTATGTTTCTTTATCTCTTAAAAAAGTTCTTACTGTTGCCGTAAGTCCCAGTGAGTTATAGTTCTTTTATACACATGAAAAAAGATCATGGTTATAATCCCACTATGTGAATTTCAACTTTCACCCCTCTCTCTAAAGTTAAAAGTGAGCTTCCAAAGCTTTTAGAAGGCGGCTGCCCTTTTCAAACTGCATTTCTAGTGCATCAGTCTTATTGATTTATTCATAGTAAATGCCTGCTCATTCTTTGTGCGTGAAACTGAAGAAGGCTGCATAAGTGCTTCCTAAACCCTGGCAACCATCTCATATGTAACTTGCCTAAATGGTGAAAACTTATTCTTTCTGGGGAGGACAGTGGGAAGGCTGGACAGGGAAAATGGGGCTCTCAGTGATAACCAGGATAGGTCATAAATTCTGGTTTACCACCAATATCGAATGTGAAATGTTTTAACATTCCAGGAACTATTACTTCCAGAAAGTGATAGACTGTCCAGTAATGAAAGCATTGATCCTGAACTGAACTCTAAGTGCATGGTGTAAATTGGTTAAGTTTTCCTGGAGAAATCCATTTCTGAGTCTCAAAGTCCTTACATGTGAATGCATGTTTTTTTTTAAAAATGAGGCATCTTAATTTTACCACCCAAGATATAGACTTATTAAGAGAAAAAAATGTTTTTGATCATGCTAAGGAACCTCCTCTCGCTTTATTTACATATTTATTCATGTTTTTTTTAACCTATGAGTCCTGATGTTGCATTGTGTTAAGTTATTCCATGTATCAATGTATACTGAACTAAATGACTTCCTACCATGTATATGTTTATGACAGAAAAACCGTGCAAAACCAATAACCAAATAAACTATAGGGTAAGTAAATTCTCTTATTTATTACCTTCATGAGTTTTCCATTGAAAAAATTAGGTAGGGACCACATTGTTTTTCCTTTTCTAATTCCATGAAAAAGTAAGAAGCTGAGATGATTTGATCGAAATGGTTTGATGCACAGCACCCGTTTTCCAGTTCAGTGTCTAGAAAGCTAACAGTCAAACATATGATAGAAACAATAATGAAATTACTATTTTCCATAAAGCACAGACAAAATATTTCCTACTGCTTTTGTCTGGACCTGACACAATCAATCAGTGATGTAGCAGAGGGTCTGGCATATGGTGAAGCCTCTTCTACGCTGATTTTTAGTGTCTCACAGTTGCGTATAAATTGCCAAGGAGCACCTAACATTTGAGATAAACATTTAAAATGAAGTTAGAATATAGCCTAGGTGCTAAAATGGGAAACAGAGACAATGTTGGGAGGTGAGAAAAAAATGTGAAGAAAATATATTTAAAGGGCAAAAATAAAGATTCTCTAAGGAAGGGAGGAAACTAGGAGAAAGGAAAGAAGAAAGGAAAATATAAACATTTCAAGAAAAAAGAAATATATCAGATTTTTTTAGACCAGAAATTCGGCAGAAAAAAATGAGTAAATCTTGTGGGAAAGGTAACAAAAAAGATTAAAAATTAGAAAATATAATTTTCATATTTGTTTCTTTTTGATATCAGAATACATAAGCGTATAATTCAAGTCGAGAGTTGTTCAGTTGAAACAGTTCAACATTCTAAATTAACAATCCCAATAATTAATGTGAACACTGTCAATGATAGCACTGATAGCATTAGCTATTTTTATTTCTTCAAATCCACAGATCCACTTTGTCTTTCAAAATTCAATCACTAGGTCCCTGTTCTCAAGAAACAGGAAGGCAAATGACATCCCTTCATATCTGTGCAGGGCTCATCCATGTGTCCTATTACCACACAGAGTCCTATCCTTTTAAATTGTTTTAATGTTCATTTATTTTTGAGAGAGCGAGAGTGAGAGAGAGAGAGAGAGCACGTGCACAAAAGGGGGAGGGGCAGAGAGAGAGGGAGACGCAGAATCTGAAGCAGCCTCCAGGCTCTGAGCTGTCAGCACAGAACCCAATGTAAGACTTGAACTCACTGACCGTGACATCATGACCTGAGCTGAAGTCGGACTCTTAACCAACTGAGCCACCCAGGAGTCCCACAACTGAATATTTATAACAGCTCGACTTGAGTAAAATCTGCAGATGTGAATTTACACAATATTTTAATTATACACACCTAGATTATTGCGATAGATTTTTTACGTATATATTATTTATCATTATGAAAATACTGAATATTATACATCAGTATTTTCTCTACATGCATGTTAGATTTTAAAAGAATGCTTTCCCAGAGTGGTGATTTCTTTAAAGTTTGTTTACCTCATATGGTATATATATTTGGATCTCAATAATCCATCAATAAAAAATCAAGATGTAGGAAAATTATGAGAAACATTTTCAGAGGAACTGTGCTCAAGTGAAATGGTTTGAAAAATCACTGTGCATAATAAGTGATGATATTGATGAGATTATGGGTAATCATGTTTTAAAAATTGTCAGTATGTCTCAAGGAAGAAGAAGGAATGGAATCTGCTCTCCTCTAGGATAACTTTCTTTATTATGGATAATTCATTATCTGGTCTAGTTTTATTCATATTATATAGAATACTTATTCCATGAAAATCATGGATTAGAAACATTTTGAGCTCTTATTATGTGAAAGATACCAAAATCAATTAGGTTCTAAAAGATTTTGATAATGTTTCCATTCATCTTTGGCTATACTTCCACAGTATCTGTTCCAAAAACTTTTCTAATTTTGTTTTATATTCACTTATATTAATTGAATCCAACATATTTATTGAGAAATGAAAGTTATTTGAAATGATCTTTCCTCATTCTCTATTTTTCTAGCTCCTTCCTACCCTCCAGCCTGAGGCCAAAAGGCATTTGTACTACTGCCAAAAAGCAATTTCTCAATTTCTGTCTTCACTTATAGCCCAACTTGTGTCCTGTATGCTTTGACTCATTCTCCTTTATAACTTTTAATTTAACCAAACAGGTAAATAATTAACAAATGGAGAGATAACCACTTAACACTGCTGTTACCATTTTTTTCTTCAAACTGTATCCTTTCTTTTAAATTATGGATTTCTAAGAATATCTCACAATTATCACCTTTCCATCCTAACTTATTTTTGCCTTACCTTCCCCTATCTTTTAAATTCCTTACTCTCAACCATCAAAAATAATGGATTCACAAATCCCAAACCTAATAGCTTCTAAGCCCACATTTTCCTTGACTTTCTTGAAGCAGGTTTTATTTCCTTCTCTTACTCATTAAACATCTGAGCTCTTTATGTTTTTTTATGTTTATTTATTCATTTTGAAAAGAGAAAGAGAGAGTGGGGGGAGAGGCAGGGACAGCCTGAAAGAGAGAGAGAGAGGGGGAGAGAGAGAGAGAGAGAGAGCGAGAGAATCTCAAGCAGGCTCTGCATTAAATAACACAGAGCCTGTTGCAGGGCTCAGTCTCACAAACTGCAATATCATAACCTGAGCTGGAATCAAGAGTCAGATGCTTAACCCACTGAGTCACTCAGGCATGCCTGAGCTTTTCATGTTTTCTCAGTTTTCACCACTACTTTCTTTACTCATGAATGGATATAATATGTGTATTTCCAATGGTGTATGGCTACAAGCATTTGAATGTCTTTCCTTTTTTTTTTTTTAAGTTTATTTATTTTGAGAGAGAGAATATGTGAGCCAGGGAGGGGCAGAGAGAGAGGGAGAGAGACAATCCCCTGTCAGTGCAGAGCCAGCCAACTATGAGTCAAATTCATGAACCATGAGATCATGACCTGAGGCAAAATCAAGAGTCAGATGTTTAACCAACTGAGCCACCCAGGCACACCTGAATGTCTTTTCTTATTTTAGCACAGTACATCTACATCTAAATTCACAATCATAAAATAAAATCCTTTTAGTGGCTCTCTTGTGTCCATCAATTATATAACTAAACAGACTCAAATTCTTAATAATTTTCAGGGGTGCCTGGGTGGCTCAGTGGGTTAAGCAACCAACTCTTGATTTCAGTCCAGGTCATGATTTCACAGTTTGTGGGTTCAAACACAGAGCCTGCTTGTCATCCTCTCTCTCCCTCTCTCTCTGCCCCTCCTCTGCCTATGACCTCTCGGTCTCTCTCAAAATAAGTAAATAAACTTATTTTTTAAATTCTTTTTTTTTAATTCTTAATAATTTTCAATCAGTTTCTCTTCTTTCCCTCCCATATCAGTTAAACAATATTATTCCTTACCTGTCTCCCTACAAAAGATAATGTAAATATTTACCAATTTACAAATCACACAATTGAAATATCTCTCACTTTATGGTGATAGAAGTATGAATACTGGTCCTTTGTCATTGCATGTGTTTGTTTATGCTACCTAAGGATTTTATTTCATACAAAAATTAGAAATACACATTGAGAGCTATTTCCCTGGGTGTAGAGCAAGGATCAGGGCAAGGAATCCCCTGTGGCTAGGACAGTACCCTCATATACTAGAGGAGTTGTGACAGTCTCATCCCTGGACCCTATGATGGGAAATCTCAGCAAGTTCAGGACACTGTGCCAGAGCCCATCTGTCAAGAATGCAGGCTATGGGTCAGTTCCTGAGGGGACAGAGTCAGGCAACATCATAGCTAGTGGCCAAACTCAGGGTCAAGTCATAAATACCAAGAATGTCCTGCCTATGAAAGTGATCTTGTTCAAGAAGATGGTTCCTCAACTTGGGGCTACCCAGGGACATGGACATTTGCTCCAATAGCTGGTCTTTGGTGAAGCAGTGCTGGTCTCTCAGTCTGAACAAAGCTCAGTACAGAGTTTGTGCCTGGTGCCATGTCCTTCATTACAGCCTCCCTATGCTGCAGCAACCAGCTGACCAAAGCATGCCTGTCTCATGAAATACAACCACTGTCTGTACTTCCTTTGAGAGAATCTTGGTCTTTTGTGTAGTCCAGGCAATGATGGACTCTGCAGGGTACCTGAAGTTAAATGTGTGGATGGACATGTGGCCTTCCCACCCAGCATGCAGCAGGCCTCCTTAAAGATGCTGACTATGTCACTACACTGAACCCTGGAACAGCTCCTCCAGATGCGGTGGGTGAATGCTTCTGTCTTGGGTCAGCTTCATGCTCTTCAGATGTTCTTCAGAAATGTCCCACCTTCCCTGCAGTGGGGAAAGGTGGATGGAAATATGTGGATTAAGTGGCGCTGCCTCCAGCAGATGGTTGTTCAAAATAGCTTGGTTGGTGCATGCTGCCAGGAATAGGACATGGGGAGTGGTGCCCATTCCATCCATTTACACCTGGGCCCTGGTGGAGGGACAAGGCTTCCCCCCCTCCCCCACGTGAAGCACCTTTTATCTTTCTAGACCAACTAAATATGTTTAATACAAATTTTAATTCTTAAAATAATGTAAGTGAAAAGCTCAACATAATTCATTAGATTATGACAATCCAGTTAGGAGAGGAGAAATAATCCTTAAGCATGAAAAATGGTCCAAATAAATGACCTAATCTGAACATCAAAGAACTACAAAATGGGGGATGAAAAAAAGTGAGAGAAAAATGGCCAAGACTCCATGACCTTTGTGATGTGTTTCACATGCATAATGAGAAAGTTGGGAGAAACACAGTTGAAAAATTAACACCAATAATTCCCAGAATTTGGTGAAAAGGATAACTTAGATTGACGAGGCTTTTTGAACTGCAACAAGGGTTAAGTAAAAAGAACACTGTATAGTCAAAATACAGAAAAGCAGAGGCTAAGAGAATGATCTTGAAGATTCCACAGTAAGAGAACATATTGCACGTGGAGAAATGATGATATGAAGAACAGTCATCTTCTCATTAAAAATGGGGTGGCACTGGGCAGGGAAACCAATATAGAGGCCAGAAAATATTCCTAAAAACTGAACGTGAAGAGAAGACCACATTTAGAGAGACAAAAGTTGAGAAACTTTAAGTCATTACATGAAACTACCTAAGTTATGTAGAATGCTATTGGTATGAGAGTAGAAAAAAGTAGATCCATGGAATAGAATGAGGAATCCAGAAATAGGCAAACACGTGTACGTTCATTTAATTTTGGACAGAGATGCCAAAGTATTTCAATGGGGGAAGGGCAAACTTTTAAATGAATGGGCCTGCAATACAAAAAACAGTTGAGACGGAGCCAAATTTAAATGCAAAAGCTAAAACTCTTAAAGTTTAGAAAAAAAATAGTGGATTTTCTGTGCAACCTGAGGTAGGCAAAGATTTCTTAGAACACAGAAAGGAATAATAAGAAAGATAAGACATTATAAATTAGACTTCATTAAAATCAGACTTCATCAACAGAAAAATTAATAAAATGTACAAGCAAAATCTTAGAAGACCACCATAAAGAATTATGTAAAGTACCTTTACAGCTCAATAATAAGAAGATAAGCAATCTAAAAATGGATGACAAATTTGTATACTTCACAAAGAAATACGTACGAGTGTTCCATAAATATAAGAAATCTTCAATATCATAAAAAATGCAAATTAAATTCAAATTTATATAGACTCACTAGAATGACTAAGAGATAAAAGGTTGTCAGCACCAAATGTTGGCCAGGGTATGGAACAACTAGATTTCTCATGCATGCTGGTGGGAATATAAATCATTCACTCCCATCGGAAAGAGAAAGTTTGGTAGCCTATCATAAAGGCATATGTCTGTCCCTGAAATTCTACTCTAGTTATTTACCCAAGATCTAGAAATCTGCAAATAGTTTTACACAAGAATGTCTAGAGCTGTTTTATACACAGCCAAAAACTAGAAGTAGCCCTAAATTACAAATAGGAAAATGATTAAATATTTTATAGTAAATTCATATAACAAATATACTGCTTATCAATAAAAAAAACTTAATACATACAAAAAGTTGCATATCACAGACATGTTGGAAAATGAACCAGATACTAAAAATTATATACTGTAGGATTCTTACACTGTATTCTTGACCTAGTAAAACCAGTCCATGGTGGAAAAGAAAAAATCGTTAACATTTACCTCTGTAGAGAGTGAGGGTATTGATTGAAAAGAGCTACGTGTTTCTGAGGTGACATAAATCTTATGTCTCAACAGTATATTCTTTTGTCAAAACTCATTAAATTTTACATTTAAGCTTTACTCATTTCACTCTAATTAAATTTTATCTCAAAGAAACAGAGGAATGGTAAAGAAATATTGAACTCCAGTTACAAGTGTTTTGTGTTAGTGGTGTAGGTTACCAGTTTTGAGACTGTCTTCTGTGTTTGCTAAGCTTAAGCAAATGTGTAAATATACCGAGGTTAATGAGAATCAGGTGTGTCACTGTTTTCAAAAGGAGTTAAAAATATTAAAAAGAAAAAAAAAATCTAGGTGCCCTGAATTGTTGGATAAAATTAGAGACCTCAATATGAACTTGTCATTTTAAAAGAGAGAGACATATTTCCAAGTTTGTTCACCGAAAAGTCCTAGAAGCTGTGAATATATTTGGTTTCCAGTTTTGTTTTCTAAGAACTGTTGTCCACTGAAAAAGGAACAGGGAATGCTGCTGAGCGATAAAAAGTAAGATGCAAGCCTGAACCATCCTGTAGTGCCAAACATTAAAGAGGTGCTCTAAGAATCATGGAGAGATGTCTAAACACAAGAGACAGCCACATGGATACAGAGAGAGTAAGGGAGAAAGACTGTTAAGAGGAAAATTGTCAACAGTCAGTGAATGTAAGTAAAGTATGTCGAGGGTACAGGGCTATTTTTGCAATGTTTTTGTAAATGTGAAATGAAATCAAAATGAAATGTACAAAATATGTTCTAGTAGATGTCTTACAAATGATTGAAAACCACTGGACTAGTCTATCCAGTCTATTTGAACTCAATCATGAAATTCTGACTCTACTCCTTTTTTAAGAATACTTTCACAATGAATACCTGTTGCCTACCTCCCTGTAAAATCTGTCCCTCAGAATTCACCTAAAGGGCTTTTTTCCTCCATGAGACCTTACCCAAACACCTTTACACCTAACTGGGTGACCACACAGGTGTAATTTATGAATGCTTTCTTTATTACTCATACTTTTTGGTTGTGTCTTTTTGTTGTAAAACTTTTTAAAAATTTATTTAAATTCAAATTACTTAGCACACAGTGTAGTGTTGGTTTCAGAAGTAGAACCCAGTGATTCATCGCTTACATAAAACATCCATGTTCATCCCTGCAAGTGCTCTCCTTAATGCCCATCACCCATTTAGCCCATCCTTCCACCCATCTCCCCTCCAGCAAACCTGTTTGTTCTCTGTATTTAAGAGTCTCATATGGTTTTCTTCCTCTCTGTTTTTATCTTATTTTGCTTCCTTTTTGCTATTTTCATGTTTTCTTTCTTAAATTCCACATATGAGTTAAATCATATGACATTTGTCTTTCCCTGACTGACTTATCTTGCTTAGCATAATACATTCTAGCTCCATCCACGTTGTTGCAAATGGCAAGATTTCATTCTTTTTTGATGGGTGAGTAATATTCCATTGTTTTTTTAAACTATTTTTCCTTTTTCTTAAAGTTTACTCATTTTTTTGAGAGAGAGAGAGGGAGGGAGGGAGAGAGACTGGGTGTGAGTGGGGGAGGGGCAGAGAGAGAGGGAGACACAGAATCTGAAGCACACTTTAGGCTCTGAGCTGTCTGCACAGAGCCCGACGTGGGGCTCAAACTCATGAACTGTGAGATCATGACCTGAGCCAAAGTCAGATGCTTAACCAACTGAGCCACCCAGACACCCCGAGTAATATGATTATATATATATATATATACCACTCCTTCTTTATCCATTCATCAGTTGGTGGACATTTGGCTCTTTCCATAATTTAGCTTTTGTTGATAATGTTGCTATAAGCCTTAGGGTGCTATAAGCATTAAGGGGCATGAATCAGCATTTTTGAGTCCTTTGGATAAATAGCTAGTAGTGCAATTGCAGGGCTGTAGGGTAGTTCTATTTTTAATTTTTGGAGGAAACTTCATACTGTTTTCCAGAATGGCTGCACCAGCTTACATTCCCACCAACAGTGCAGAAGTGTTCCCCATTGCATCCTCACCAACATCTGGTGTTTCCTGAGTTGTTAATTTTAGCCCTCCTGACAGGTGTGAGGTGATATCTCATTGTGGTTTTGATTGTACCTTTTTGATAGTGATGTTGAGCATCTTTTCATGTGTCTATTAGCCATCTGAATGTCTTCTTTGGAAAAGTGTCTATTCATATCTTCTGCCCTTTTCTTCACTGGATTATTTGGTTTTGGGTGTTGAGTTTAATAAGTTCTTTATAGCTTTTAGATACTAACCCTTTATCTGATATGTCATTTGCATTTATCTTCTCTCATTCCATTGGCTGCCTTTTAGTTTTACTGATTGTTTCCTTCACTGTGCAGAAGCTTTTTATTTTGATGAGGTCCCAATAGTTAATTTTTGCTTTTATTTCCCTTGCCTCTGGAGACCTGTCTAGTAAGGAGTTGTTGTAGCCGAGGCCAAAGAGGTTGCTGCCTGTTTTCTCTAATAGGATTTTGATGATTTCATGTCTTACATTTAGGTCGTTCATCCATTTTGAATTTATTTTTGTCTATGGTGTAAGAAAATGGTCCAGGTTTATTCTTCTGCATGTTGCTGTTCAGTTTTCCCAGCACCATTTGCTGAAGAGACTCTTTTTTTCCCCCCACTGGATATTCTTTCCTGGTTTGTTGAAGATTAGTTGGCTACACTTTTGTTGGTCCATTTCTAGGTTTTTTATTCGGTTCTATTGATCTATGTGTCTGTTTTTGTGCCCTAACAGTTGTAAATATTTATGCCCCCAACGTGAAAGTAACATACATATATAAATCAATTAATCACAAACACAAAGAAATTCATTGATAATAATACAATAGTAGTAGGGAACTTTAATGCCCCACTTACAGCAATGGACAGATTAAGCAGAAAATCAACAAAGAAACAATGGCTTTGAATGACACACTGGACCAGATGGACTTAACAGATATATTCAGACCATTTCACCTAAAACAGAAGAATATGAATTCTCAAGGGCACATGGAACATTCTCCAGAATAGATCACATACTTGGTCACAAATCAGCCCTCAATAGGTACAAAAAGATGGAGATATACCATGCATATTTTCAGATCCCAATGCTATGAACTTGAAGTCAACCACAATAAAAATTTTGGAAAGCTGTCAAATACATGGAGGCTAAAGAACATCCTACTAAAGAATGAATGAGTTAACCATGGAATTAAAGGAGAAATAAAAAATACATAGAAGCCAATGAAAATGAAAACATGACAATCCAAACCTTTTGGGATGCAGAAAAGGCAGTTTTGTGAGGAAAGTACATTGTAGTTCAGGCCTATCTCAAGAAGCAAGAAAGGTCCCCAATACACAATCTAACCTTATACCTAAAGGAGTTAGAAAAGGAATAGAAAATAAAGTCTAAAACTAGCAGAAGGAAAATAATAAAGTTTAGAGGAGAAATAATAATGTAGAACAATGCCAACAAAAAACAATAGAACAGATCAATGAAATTAAGAACTGGCTCTTTGAATGAATAAACAAAATTGATAAACCTCTAGCCAGACTTATCAAAAAGAAAAGTAAGGACCCAAATACATAAAATCATGAGTAAAAGAGGATAGATCACAACTAACACCACAGAAATACAAATTTAGAATACTATGAATAATTATATGCCAACAAATTGGGCAGTCTGGAAAAATGGACAAATTCTTAGACATGCACACTGTACGAAAACTGAAATGGGAATAAATAGGAAATTTGAACAGACCCACAAACAGCAAAGAAATTGAATCAGTAATCAAAAATCTTCCAACAAACAGGAGTCCTAGGCCAGATGGTGTTCTGGGGGCATTCTACCAGACATTTAAAGAAGAGTTATTACCTATTCTTCTCAAGCTGTTCCAAAAAAATAGAAATGCAAGGAAAGTTTACAAACTCATTCTATGAAGCCAACATTACCTGGATTCCAAAGACAGACAAAGACCCCACTAAAAAGGAGAATTATAGGCCAGTATCCCAGATGAACTAGGATGCAAAAATTCTCAGCAAAATACTAGCAAATTGAATCTAACAGTACATTAAAAGAATTATTCACCATGATCAAGTGGGATTTATTCCTGGGCTTCAGGGCTGGAATAATATTCACAAATCAGTCAGTGTGATATACCACATTAATAAAAGAAAGGATATGAACAATATGATCCCATCAATAGATGCAGAAAATACATTTGACAGACTACAGCATCCTTTCTTGATGAAAACCCTCAAGAAAGTAGGGACAGAAGGAACATACCTCAACATCATAAAGGCTATATCTGAAAGACCTGAAACACACCACCAAATTGTTTTTAACTTTTGAAACTCTGACAGGCAGAATACCCTAACTAACACCAAACTACTTTGCCGGAGCCAAGCAGGTGCTTAATATTTTCAGTTTAATTGTTTTTGGTCTGAAAAAAAACATATCCCACTGAAAGCCTGGCTTTGAAAGATACTTAATTCTAAGTTTTAATGCTTCTATTTTAAAACTTATTTGTATAAGCCAAACTTATATTAGAAAGTTAAATTGTTGTAGGCTTTGGAACAACTGCAATTTTTTTGAAATCCGAACTCCTTTCTTAAGTGCAAATACATTATAACTTGAGAGTTACTTTAATAAGTTCAAACATTAGTCAATTCATGACCTTACATTTGCTACTCTTTCTTGTAGGATAGAGTCTCTAGTATGTAGTGAAAATGTTTTCACACCTTGACACTATTTTAATCACATGAATCAAAAGTACTGAACTTCCTGGTCCTTGGCAGATCCGACATAGCCTTAGCAGGCAGATAACGTTATCATACGAAAGCCTTTATCTTCGTGGGTTCTGGACTGACAAAAGGAAAGAAAGTGAACAGATGTTTTCAAACTCCAGTGGCCATCTGCTGAGCCCTAAGCAGCCCTCCTGACAGAGGAGCAATCTGTAGCGCACTTACTCATAAAACACCCATTTTGTGAATGAAATGATTTCCATGGTCTCTAAGGCTATCACTTTGTCATCCTCTGTCAGTACTAAAATTAATGTGGAAATAAAAGTAAACAAAGCATCTTTCCTTCCTGTGTTTCCAGAAATTTATCGACTTGTTTAAACATCTGACTCTTGTGCAAACAAACATGGTTTTATTATAATTGCATTTAAATCTTGATGAGAAACAGCACCCTCTCATCAGAGTTTTTCCTCTTTAGGATTATGTACATAGGCTTAATATTGAACTCTGTTCTACTCTTTGGGTAGAAGACCCATGTTTTATTTTTATTTTATAGAAGTAATTTCCCCCTTCAGATGTACTAAGTGACACTAATATCTGCATATACTAATATCACATACTAAAATCTGCATCAGTCTGCTAGGGGTATTGTAACAAAATACGACACCCTGTGTAGTATGAATGGCAGAAATTAATTTATCATAATTCTGGAGGCAAAAAAGCCAAGATCAAAGTGTTAACAAGTTGGTTTTTTATGGAGGGTCTTATGGAAAGGGTCTGTTCCAGGCCTTGCACCTTGGCTTATAGATGGCACTTACTCACCGTGTCTTTACATAGATGTCCCTCTGTGTGTGTAGGTCTTCTGCCTCCCTAGGTTCCCTCAAAGCCTTTGTATCATGTGATTTGTCTTCCCTAACCTGGATTCCCTTTATTCTTGTCATTGCTGAGATCTGGTAGGGGACCACCTTTCTCAATGTCTCCTCTTTCACACATTTAATACTTCTCCATTTAATGGACTCTTACTACAGGCATATTGTTAATTGCTTAAGAGATCATCAATAATATATACTTTTATCCTCATAACGTATAGTTTGGAGATGACCTCTGATTGTGTTTGCCTACATATACATGGCAGATGGTATTGTACAGTGGCTAGAGGTGGTGATGGGTGAGAGTCTAAGAAAAATAGTTTAGCTTTAGATGTGTTGAATTTATGGAGACTGGAGTAGGCAAGGAGGAAATTGTATAGAAACAGAAAAACTGGCAACAAAGTTGCAATTCATTGCCCTACAGGCAGTGGTTGAAATCAGTTAAACCGCTGAAGATCTTAAAAGATTTCCCCAGCAGAAGATGTGAGGAGGGAGAAGACAAAAGGGCAAAGGACAGAATTTAGGGGAGGATGCTTTGAGCAAAAATAGAGCAAAAGCTACTCCTGGACTTCAGGATTTCAAAACTTCCTAGATTTTATGAAATTTCAAACTAAAGTTTTATTTCTAGTGTTTGACACTATTTGAATAGCGTAGAACCTATTCCTCTTCCTAAAGATGAAATTCTACAGGTGGAAGCTGGTGGCCAATAAATTCATTCTGTTGCCCTGGTATCAAACATACAGTCCAGAGTTTTGTCACTTTGCCTTTTGCCTTAATCCTCCTCAGAGCTTTCTTGTAACTGCTGAGTCATGGCATCCATTCTCAGGTCGAGATCATCTCCATCGATTTTCCTTTCCTCTAATTCAGGGCTCAGTAGGTAGGCGGCTTTTCTCACATCTCAGCAGCCTCCATCACTGATACTTTCACTTGGGGATCTATCTCCCCTTTACACAGGGAAACTGGAGACCAGATTAAATCCTCACTTATTGCTGGTCTCAGAGACAAGCACCCAGAGAGTTTTTGTTTTGTTTTGTTTTTGCTGGCTTTTTGGAGATATAATTGACATGCAACGTCCTGTAAGTTTAAGGCGTACAATGTGACGATTTGATACACATTTGTATACTGCAAAATGTTTACCCTGATAAGGTTATCTCATCCTTCACATAATTACCATCTGTCATTTTTGTTAAGATGAGGTCATGAAAGTTGTACTCTTATAGCAACTTTTAAAAATATAATACAGTGGGGGCAACGGGGTGGCTCAGTTGGTTAGGCATCGGACTTCAACTCAGGGCATGAACTCACATCATGGGTTTGAGCCTCGCGTTGGGCTCTCTGCTGACAGCTCAGAGCCTGGAGCCTGCTTTGGATTCTGTGTCTGCCTCTCTCACTCTGCCCCTCCCCCACTCATGCTCCGTCTCTCTGCCTCTCTCTCTTTCCCTCTCTCTCTCTCTCTCTCTCTCTCTCAAAAATGAATAAATATTAAAAACTTTAAAAAAGAACACAATACAGTGTTTTTCACTTAGTCACTATGCTGTACCTTAGAAACCCAGTACTTATTTTATAACTAAAATTTGTACCTTTGACCAACATCTCATTTCCCCAACGACTCAGTCCCTGGCAAATACCATTCTATACCCTCTGTTTCTACGAGTACAGTTTTGTTTTGTTTTGTTTTTTTAGAGTCCACATGTAAGTTAGATAACACAGTATCCTTCACTGACAGACAGTTTTCTTATGCTAGGTCTTATAGCAAATCAACAGAGGGAAACAGAAGATATAAACAATTTAGAGAGGGGGCAATGGTAAAGCTTAGAAAGCTCTTAAACCAATAGTCCTTGTACTTAAATCTCTGCCTTCCATTTAAAACAGTAAGATAAAGATAATTCTGGCTTCAGATTCTGGCATCAGATTTTTGAGAATGGGACTCTCATGTTTCTCTTAACCTTAGCCTTCTACCTCTACCCAAGCAAAGTGAAGGGGTATTGAATTTTCTGCCTACTATACACACTGTGTCTGAAAAAAAAACTGAAATTAACTCTGATAATATAAATTAGGTGTAATATAGTTTCTCTCTCACTTGGTTTTAATAGGAGACTCAAAAAATTAATTTTTCTCTTAAGCATTGTTTCAAACCCTACATTCATATGGTCCAAGATTTATTTTTGTTAGCCAAATTTTTATTTCACGGAAAAGTTAAAGTGAGGTAAGATACTGGTGCAGTGGTTCACAAACTGAATATCTCAGGAATGGCAATTCTTTAAAGCTTTACAATCTTCTTTCCTGTATTAAATTATGTATAAAGAAAAAGTGTTTGGAAGATGCATTTCTTTAGATAAGGATAGTTGTTTTTAAAGGGTTTATTTTTAAAGTTTATTTATTTATTTTTGAGACAGAGAGAGAGAAAGCAGCAGGGGAGGGGCAGTGGAGAGAAGAGAGAGAATCCCAAGTAGTCTCTGCACTGTCAGCATGGAACCCAATGTGGGGCTCAATGTCATGAACCATGAGATCATGACCTGAGCAGAAATCAAAAGTTGGAAGCTTAACCGACTGAGCCACCCAGGCGTTCCAAGAATAGTTACTTTAACTTATTAAAACATGACTGCAGTCAAGAAGCAACTGCATATTCTTTTCCATGATACATGAACTCTAGCCCTAAACCAGCTGGTTACAAACTCTTAATAACTAATATTGAGCTATTACTAATCCCAAGAGACCCAGGGATACCTAGACCAGAGATACCATTACACACTCCTATATATCAGCTGCATGGTCAAAATTCAGCAAATGAAAACCTCAAAGCCTATATTCACTAGATCAGTAATAGTACCTCTCCATAAGGTATTAATCTTATTCCATTCATTATTCTGTGATAAAATTTTATCTAAATTTTCATTGAAATTAGTTTATTGTAAAGTTTTTTTAAAGTACATATGACTAAATGCTTTAAATTTTTAAAATGTTTATTTATTTTTGAGAGAGAAACAGTGAGAGCCAGGGAGGAGCTCAGAGAGAGAGAGAGAAAGAGAGGGAGACACTGAATCCGAAATAGGCTCCAGGCTCTGAGCTGTCAGCACAGAGACTGATGCGGGCTCAAACTCGCAAACCTTGAGATCATGACCTGTCCATTGGATGCTTAACAGACTGAGTCACCCAGACACCCCTAAATGCTTTTAAAATTAATAATATATGAAAGCATTTAAAGCCCTGTTCACCTATTTCTCAATAAGACAAAACAAAACCTAATCATTCCGCTACTGTAAAAATTAGAAATTAGTTTCTTAGGTATAAATAATACTACTAGAGATAAACTTTGATTGAAGGGCAATCCCTCTTAATAATTGAATTTGTCTCCTTCATTAGGTTTATCCATACTTTATTTCAACTTGAACTAGCTTATAAAATCTAGCATGGAAAAGAATGTGAGACCCACTGAATTAAGTTCTCTAGGGAAGCCTACTCACGTTCTCCTAAGGGAAATGAAGAATGCAGGTGACTGTTGAAGGATGATGATCATCTTTTTTTGTTTGTGTTTTCACAAATAAATGCATTTTCAAGTGTGGATGAGCGAACTTAGTCCTTTCAGAAATTGGCTGAACAGATTAAATCAGAATGTTGTTCTTGCCACCTCCTTGATTTCCCCAATCCTTCTCAACTTTCTCTTAATGAATGTCTTTCTTTGAGCCATAATTCATCTGCTACAGACCATGCAGGTTCAAGTGAGGGTAGTAATTTCCTAAGGGGACTTGACTCTCAGGGAAATTCTAACAAAAAACTAATTTTAAACTTAATGTTTGTTATAAATCACACATAAGGAGCCCAAGGGAGTTTTCTTTTTGAATGCTATTCAGGCCAAACCAAACAAAAAGGAAATTTAATGGTTGATAAGCAGGGATGGAGCTCAGAAGAAAATTTTCTGTGTTTATTTGGTTGAATTGGTTCGATTCTGTGGTCATTTATGAAATCTTCATAATTTGCTCTCTGAATATGTAACTTAGCAATAATGTTATCATTTGAATACTAAGAGCTGCTATCGCTTTTCAGAATGTTATCAATAGGTGAGCTAATGCATAAAAACAGCAAAAGAAAAAAAAGAATTCTAATAATCCTTTCTACTTATTTCTAGGTAAAGAAAGGAGAAGTGGTCCTTTTTAAAAAAAAAAAAAAATAAACCAGCATTATTGTTTCTATAAACTTAATTGGAAAATCTCAATCATTAGCAAAACTGAAGAGAAGACAGGGTCCTCCTCCAGAAACACATTTGTAATTGAATTGCTTAAGATCTATATTCTATCCTATAGGCATTTTCCTTTTAGATCTTTCATCAAATAAATATCTTTACTACAAGGAAATAGTGAGGGTAGACAAATGAATATACAAAATACTTAACCATTAGTAAATTTTCTCTTCTGGTAAAATTTTCCTTCAAGATCAGCTGAAGGATTGTACAAGTTAGGAAGCACTCTAGACAATCATTCTTAATACTGTTAGACCCATAATAAAGTACCAAACCACCAGAATCTCAGCCCAGATGGTATAAACATTATTCTTATTTTAATTAAGGATAACATATACCAATAATTGATGTTTTCACACATACAGAAGCAAATTACATGGGTCCAGCCATTAGGAAAAATAGTTAATATCTGTTGCAATGGATAAATACTACCTTAAAATATGTTAAAATAAACATGTTATATATTACTACTCATTTTTGTATTTGCATTTGCATGCTTAAATACATATGGGAAGCTGTACGTGCAGATAAGACACTATTTTGGGGGACTAACCGACTCAGATATTCATTTTTTAGTTATATCCAATTGGGCATGTTACTTAGTCTTTCTAAAAGTTATTTTTCTACATGCAAAATTTGGGCAATCCTCATGGACACTTCATATGATTGCTCTGAAAATCATGTAAGAAAATTATGTATAAATGAAAATGATTAGACCCATAGAAGATCCTCTTTTGGATCTTCTTTTGTAACTTTTGATATTATAAAGGATTATTGAAGAGAGTCTTTACTTAGAACTTCTAAATTTTGATACTACTAATAAATTTTCTTTATACTATTATCCATCAACAAACATCTCTTCATTTTACTTACTAACATAAATGTGATTTTTTAAAATGTTTTAACGCCTTAGTTCAATACCTTATTGGATGCCCAGGTGTGTATTCTAGTTAGTTCAACTCATCACGGTAATAGGATTATCTTTGCCAGTGAATGGTAAAGACACATTTGCAACAGGATAAGTATGACAATGACACCAAAGAGTAAGTCCTCAGGTAAATTTTAGGAAAATTTTACTCATTCTAAAAACATGGCATATAATCTATTCCTACTTTAATCATTATCATATTTGAATGGGTCATCTGAAAATGACAGTCATCTTAGAAACATGAGGGGAGGTAGCTTGAGAAAAAATATGGACATTATCATGAAATAAAGATAAAATAAAAGTTTAAAAAAACCTCTGGAATAATTATATCTTTATACATTTCATTACAGGAGATGCTTTTGGCCTTAAATTTTAATAATTCAAGTGGGATTTATCTTACTTTGAATGGAAAGTAATTTCACCCACCTTAAGCAAAGTAGAAAGTCAAATGTAAGATATTGTTGTTTGTTTTCTAATGCCCGACAAGCACAGATATACTTTTTTCTTTTGCAAAAGTAAGCATTAGTACTTCTGACTAAAATAATTTCCCAATATTTGGTAAATACAATATTCCATATATTGTATAATTTTTGTTAACTTGATTGTATGAACTATCATAAAATGCTCTCTGATAATTTTGCAATTAAACACCTTCCGCTCAGGGTGGAAGATTTTTGCCTTAAAAAGAACCTATAGATTTTTAGTTGTAGCACCTTGGTAGATTACCCAGCCTCATGCTAAAAACAACTGAAAGATGATAGATAAAATATGTTTTAGCTTAATGAATTGGAAAGGAGATACAGGATATTCAGAAACTAAAAGGTAGATGAGAGAGGGATCCAGGGAGGTCAGCAGAGCACTAAAGCTTACTTTTGCCTTGAAGATTTTTGATAAACCTTATTAACTCTCAGGTCACTGTGGATAAAGTCCAGAGCCTACTGAGATGTGTAGAAGCTCATAAGAGATCCCTTGGCCCATTAAACTGGGATGCAAGAAGACTTAATCCTCACTGCAGTGGTTAGCTGTAATTGCCCAACCTCAATTCCAAAGTACTTATAGTTCATGACTATATAAACATTGGCTCTCAGGATGGGAAACATTTTTTTCTTTCTTTAGGTTCTACAACCTCAAGTCATTATCACACCAAGTTTGCACCAAATTCACACTCTCTGGATATTTGGAAATCTCAAGTGCATAATTTATTTAATGTGGTTTTGCTTTCATTAGAATGTCAGACACAAGAGCTATTTCTCTCTAGAGTAACCTACCTTCAACACTGGCCTCAAATTTTTCCTCCAAATTAACCTTCCAAAAAATTTAAAAAATATATACTTCATGGTATAAACAAATCATAAAGTATCCAGGAAAAAAAAACCCACACAAGTTCCACTTGGATATATATTGTCAATTGATGCTTGTTATTATTCTTGGTTTTCTAAGATTTTCAATGTATTACATTGCCTAGAATTCTTTGATGAAAGTTTCAGCTAGATTTCACATATAAGGAGCATCCACATAAAATATGAAAAGCTAAAGAGAATAAGAAACAGTCTAGTAGATGACACAGCTATGCAGTTCTTCCAGTGGTAGATGTGCTCTTCTGAGACTGGCTCACTTGGTCACCCAAATGAGCCACATCACAGGGCATGAACTGCAGCATCCTGCCTCATCTCACAGCTTCCACACATTATCCTTAATCATCCTTATTAGGGTTTCAGGAAGGTGAGATCATTGGCTAGAGATCCTAGTTAATTGCTACATTTCTGGAGTTTCTGAAAGCTATTGGCAGAATCACTGACATTTGGCATACTAGCCCTTTCAAGCTAGTGTAAGCCTTTATTTTACTATTTTTTTGTTCTTAAGACTTCTATAGGGACATCCGTTTTCCTGTGAGACTCTGATAAATATACAAGATTTTTAAAAACAGACAACAGGTAGAAAGCTCAGAAATTATTCAGAAGTTAGAATTGCTGGGCGCACCTGGGTGACTCAGTCAGTTAAGTGTCCGACTTTGGATCAGGTCATGATCTCGCAGGCTGTGAGTTCGAGCCCCGCATCAGGCTCTGTGCTGACAGTTCAGAGCTTGGAGTCTGTTTCAGATTCTGTCTCCCTTTCTCTTTCCTCCTCCCCCACTTGTGCTCTGTCTCTCTCTATCTTCCAAAATAAATAAACATTTATAAAAAGAAGTTAGAATTGCTGAAGCAGAATAGAAAAGGAATATTTTAAACAATGTTTAAAAAACTTAAAGATGGGACTAAAAATAATGACTAAAGGGCAACAGACATACTAATGACCAAATCGACCTGAAAAAGAAGTGATTAAAACTTTTAGAAGTAAAAAAAAAAAATCAATGTTGTTTTTGAAAATAAGAACTTGATGAACAGTATGAACAATATATTAAAGATAGAGAGGGAGACAATGAATTTAGACATACAATTGGAGATTAACCAGACAAAAAGACAAAAAATATGTAAAAGGGTAAGGAATATGGGGAATGAGTGAGAAGATACAATACATGTTTAAGGTAATTTCAGAATAACAGAGAAAAAAGGGTGAGCATTTGAAGAAATAATGGATTTTCCAGATATGATGACATCTACAGGTTCAAGAATTTCTGTGAATCACAAGCTATATTTACACACACACACACCAAACAGGAAACAGTATTTAGATTCATGAGAATTCAAACTTATAATGTCAAAGACATAGAGAAAATTTGTAGAACACCAAGAAATAAAAGATAGCTTACCCAGAAGCAAATTAGACTGCTGGAAACCTGTCAGAAATTGTTTGAATTTTAAATTTAATGAGTTGAGAAAAATTACTTGACAATCTATCATCTCTTATGGTGTGTGTGTGTGCGTGAGCACACATGCATGTGTTTAAATAGCAATCAACAAAACTACAAATAGATATAAAATGTCTTTTTATAATTGCAAATTTATCAAATATGGCTCTGTCAGTGATTGATAGATCAAGCAAACAAAAATTCAAAAATTATACAGATGATATAAATAACTGAAATACTAATATTAATCTGATATATGAAAAATGACACAACACAGTGAAAAATATGTATTCTTTTCAAGCACATATGAACCAGTTAAGAAAACTGACCTCATATAGGACTGGTCAACCAAGCCTAATCAAACTGCAAACTATTAACAGTATCTCTCAACTGCAACAAAATTATGTTAGAAATATATAATAAAGAAATCCCAAGAAAAGTCCAGATGTTTAGACATGGAAAAACCAAAAACTAGTAGACTAAAAAGGAAACATCATGGGATTTAAGCAAGATTAAAGTGAAAGATGAAGAAAATGCTTTTATTAAAACTTATTGCATATAACTAAACAGTTCTTAAAGAAAAATGCATCTTTATTTGTATAAAATAGGACATATGAAAATAAAGATATAAAAACAAAACCATAGGCTATTGAAATAGAAAAGAGAAATGAAGTAGGGAATATATAATTGCCAAAGATACCTTCATTGATGAAAAATAGATGAATATTTAACAAAGATTAAGGGGAAAAATGAGGATCTCAAATAAATGAAAATAGAACAAAATGGTCATCTGCAAAAGTAAATATAAAATTAAAAATATATTAACTAAAATTTATATCAGTAAGAAACTTGCATTTACTTCTCATTAATTTACTAAAAATGGCTCAAAAAAAAAAAAACCCTCATGAGTTTTACAAGTTTTAATTAACCAATATTCTAAAATCTGACAATAAATTAATAGGTCCAGATTTTGTTTCCAGTGAATTCCACCAAGTGTTTAAGGAACACATGTTTTCAAGCTTACCCAAACTATTGCAGGACCTTCAACTTATTTTATAAGACAAGTACAACTTTGACCCAAAGATTGATAAAGATATTATCCAATGGAAAATTTCATGCTAATTTCATTCATGGTTCTGAATGTAAAAATCTTAAATAAAACACTTGCAATATGGAATAACATTGGGTTCATTCCAGAACTGCAAGTTTGATTTAACATTAGAAAATTAAAATCACTACCATGTTACAGAAAAATAATTCATTTGCCTATTAAGCACAGAATAAGCATTGTCATAAAATTTCTTATAAAATTTTTTGTCTAAATCAAAAGGGTATTTCCCTAGGTTGATAATCTCATTTGAATAATTCAATTATATAATAGATTCAAAAATAATATGTTTATTTTTTACTTATTTAATGGCTCAGGGTGGATTCACCTGTTGAGCAGCTCTTCTTTAGAGACCTCAGGGGTCAGCTGCTTTTTTTTCATCATGTGATTTTTCAATAGGATAACTTTACCATGTATTGTTCAAAATGGGATATCTTTGAAATGATGGGGAAAGCTATTAATAATTTGCCCAGAACATCAAGTGTAAGTCTTTATTGTCCCAGACAAACTGGGACATACAGTCATCCTTCAAGAGATTTCTCTGGTCATAGCAATTTCTATTATTAGGATGGTTGATAAAGCACGAAAGAACATAAAGAATTTCCTGAAATTGCATGCATCATTTTTAATCAGCTTCATTTTCTGGAATTTGTCATTAAACTTATGGAATTGCAAGGTTGGATAGGAAATTTGGTCAAACATTTTGCCCATAGAATTAGACTGATTTTCATCAATAGCTAGTGGCTTTGCCATATATAATACAGGGTATCTGAAAAAAATCTTTGCTATTATATTTAATCATGAAAATATTAAAAGAATGATAATTGAAGATCAAGACCAATCAAGAGTACACAATCTTATTTAATACTAATTTGAAAATCTTATCCAGAGATAAATGAGATATAAGATACAAAGCTTAGAAAAGTATTCAAAATGTTTTTATTCATAGATAATACGATTTTTTATAGAAACCACTAACACTAAATGTAAATTATTAGAGTTACAACATGGATTCCTGATACAAAATTGACATAGAAATTTACGTTTCTATGTAAATTCTATGTCCAACAATAAGTGTTATTAAAAATCACATGGACTATTTTTCTACAAAGATAATAATCTGAATAAATCTAATGAAAACTGTATAAGACCAGTATAGAAAATATTACAAGACTTTATTGAAGTATACTAAATTAGACTTAAATAAATTGAGATATATAATATATAATAATAGTTAAAATATAAACTCTCAAGAAATTATCCAATAGATTCAATACAATACATATTAAATAAAATCAAACTACAATCTGCAAAGGATTTCTCTTAACAATCTAAATCATAAACACACACATGAACACACACATAAGGAATAGCAAAGATCCAAGAATGACTAAGATACTGCTTAATTTGGGTAAGGTATTTCAAAGATAATTTTTATATACTTGCTAGAATTTTTTTTATTATGCTGTATATTTTCTCTTCCCAATATTTTAGAGAAATAATAAAGTGTCGGTTAGTTTAATGGACAATAAACTTAGACCACATTTATAGATAGGTCAAAGATGCATGCCAAACTTCTCTATGAGAATTCTGGGAGTGGCCTGATCAGGAAAACACTCAAGTATCCTGATTGATTTGCATCTGTTGAGAGTAAACATCTCTTTTTCACAAATCTTTATCTTCTACTCATGTTGTTCTATTGGGTTACAGTCTTGTGTATCAAACCCGCATCTCCACAATAGAAATGTATGGACATTTACATTTGTTTGAGATTGAATATGTTATGTGTACATCTTCCATTCTTGTCACATGAGATCTAGTTCAACCAGCTGTCAGAGACACTAGATTTTCACCCTGGATTCTTTTTTTTTTCCTTCTCCCCCTCTCCTATGTCTTCTACTGTATAAAAATGAATCACTGCTAGGAAATATATTCAACAATAAAATCTTTTGTCATTCTATCTGATGTTTTTAAATCCCCCACTCCCTTCTTTAGACTCTCATCATTTTGTGATGATAACTGAGACTCTGATTGGTTTGCAGTGTGGTGTCTCTCTAATCCAGTCTTCTCACTGTGCCTAGAGTAGAGCTTCTAAATCAGAACTGATGAGGTTGCTCCCCTTTAAATTTTCTAATGCTGCATGTGTCTTCATGAATTGTATAAATCCAATTGTATAAATCAATTAAGATAGATTAGACTGTAGTATCAAATAAATTCCTTAAAGCATACAATGGCTTGGTTAGTGATGTTAAAATTCTTGCTTATGATTCTGCCACATGGATGTTACTCATTTTTCAGAGAGCTCCCTGGCATACACTGATTCAGAGGCCCATATTCTTTCCATCTTTTGGCTCTTTGCCATCTATTCCTGCCATCAAAAAGAAGAAACAAAAAAATCATAAAACAATGTAATGAGGCACGGTCATATTCTCAAAGCCTAGAAGTGGTACCCATATTCTATTGACTGGAAATCAGTTCCATGGCAACATCTAGCTGAAAAGAAGCCTGAAAAATGAAGTCAGTCTGTGTGCTCAGGTGAAAGAGAAGAATGTGGATTTTGGTAACTACTTACCTTTAAAGATGTTATAATCTGATCCTGCTTGCCTTATAGTCTCTTGCTACTTCCTAGTTCCATTCAAATATTTTCTCTAGCCATGATGAATTATCTGCAACTCTCTACATTCTCTTTTCTTGGGACCATTTTATATGTTGGCGTTGGCATTTTCTGGTTGAATTTAACTTTCCACACCAAGCCCATTGCTATGAGCCTAGATGTAGATGTGTCCCCCCACCCACAATTCATATTTTGAAGTCCCAAACCCAGCACCTCAGAATGTAACCATAATTGGACATCTCTAAAGAGGTGTTTAAGTTCAAATGAGGCTGTCTTAGAGTGGGCTCTAATCCAATATGCCTAGTATCTTTTTAAAAAGGAGGAGACACCAGAGATGCATGCACAGCGCACAGAGAAAAGGTCATGTGATGACACACTGAGAAGGCAGTCATCTGAAAACCTCAGAGAGGGAGAGAGACCTCAGAAGATACCAAATACTGGTGTTAGCTAGCACCTCTATCATGTATGTAACTCTCTTTATGGGCAGACAAAGATGTGATCAGTGAGTGGACGGGCCAGCCTAATTGAGTGAGGGTTGAGGGGCAACAAAGGACACAAAGCAAGAAAACACAATGTGAAGTTCAGACATCTATATCACTTGGAACTGATTTCATAAGGGGAGCAGAATGTGCTCCAAGACAGCCAGATCATAATGTGATCTACTGGAGTAGCTCTGATAAATAAAAGCTAATTATTTCTACTAACTTTGAACATATACATGGCTAGCTGATTCATTAGCACATTACGCAATACTGATGCTTAGTTTTTGCAAACTACAGTCACAGTCCTGGGGAGTAGGACCCCAAGAGCCCTGCAGTATGCCTTGAAATAGTATGCTTGTATTTTGCCTGAGCAGGTATAAATTATCAGAAAGATGCAGATATACTAGGACTAGTAATTTAAATATTGTATCCATTAACGTTATTTAAGAGGCTTGGTGAGTAACAGCTAACTCATTTGTCCCTCTTGTCACCAGAGGTCTCTTAATCTGCTGAGTAAACAAGATCATTGAGATTTTGGTTGTGGATATTTTTATGCTACTATATTCTATGGCATAGAACACATATAATTTTTTTCCTGCTTGCTCTCTTAAGCAGATAAATGCCCGATCTCAAAAGTTATTAGCATATCAGTGTCTAATTGACTGTAATAAAAAATGAAAAATCCTAATAACATTCCTATATGTCATTCCCATAGACCTCAATTATTCAGAAGTTTCATAATGCTGCTGCCTAGTAGAGTATAACCCATTAAATATGCATCTGGGCTAAAATATAAAAGTTTCTCAAATGCTCATAGGATGAAATCATGGTGGTGTTTTAAAATTTAATGTTGCTTAACCTGCAACACAATGAATTCCTCTGCCTGGATATAAAGTTTATGGTGTGAAAGTCAAAATTAATCCATAGTGTTTTGTAAAACTGGTCATACCAGAATTTTTATTTTTCTTTCTTTGTTCAACTTTTGATTTCTATTCTAAATATGCAGTTTGCCTCTGATGAAGTTTTAAAGTTTGAAAAGAAGAATAGCCATTTAACAAATTGTTAGGGCTGTTATTCACCTAACTCAAGTAAATAAGATCAAGAAAAATAAAAGGAGAAATTAGTACATTGTTATATATTTTAAACTTTACCTAAAATCAATCTATGTTTCTATCTAATCATAATCATCTGTCAAAGAACAAAGAACCAAGAGCAACACAGACACATTTAAAAAATTAAATATTTCAAAGATAATTTTTTATGTGTCATGAAAAATAAACATTAGTTGTTATAAGTTAGATAATATTTAACAAATTTATTGTCTACCAGACATGTTAGGTAACATGTCATTTATTATTTTAAAATATGCCACACATTTTGTTGTGTAATTCTTAATATTCTTTAAGACATAAAGTTTATGCTATTTTATTAGACAATAAACACAGATGTATATCTGAGAAAATATGCAAATCTACATCTTGCAACAATCAAACTCTCTAGTTTAAAAAAACATGTAGGAAAAACATCATTATATATGTCCATAAGACTTTAAGAAAACCATAAATAATTTGTAATTTCACTATCATTTTTGAAGAAGAGTATTTCTAAAATGAACTTAAACCAAAACATTATTTATCATATTCAAAATCCATTCCTAATTTTAAAATTCACTCATCACTTTTAGAATTTACAACATATTTCATGCAACTACTTTTTGTCCTTAACCTTTTTATAGATGTGGACATTCTGGAAAACATTTTGAAGGCAGTTATCAAGATGATGAATTGCTTTGGACACCAAGTCACTAAAGGTTAGATTTCTCTTTTTTTTTTTTTTCTTTCTTTCTTTCTTTCTTTCTTTCTTTCTTTCTTTCCTTCCTTCCTTCCTTCCTTTCTTCCTTCCTTCCCTCCTTCCTTCCTTCCTTCCCTTGCTCTTTCTTTCTTTCTTTCTTTCATTTTCTTTCTTTCCTTCCTTCCTTCCTTCCTTCCTTCCTTTCTCTCTTTCCCTCTTTCTTTCTCTTTCTTTCTCTTTCTTTCTTATCCCAGAAGCATAGATACAGGGTGATAGACAAAGAGAAAGGTAATACAGCTCATGTTTGGGGAGAGATGTTCTAACTTGCAGAGGTGCCTAAAGATAAACTTTCTTCTTTCAAATGTAGTGTATTGTATAATCAACTGAGGATATATCACAAAAAGCCAGGGGAAGAGTTATTGTTGGTTTAGGCTGAGAGGATTAAGTCATGAGACAATTCAACTTGGGTTTTAGGAGCAATATCAACCCTTTTTTTCTATCTTCCTGGAAAGCAATGGTTGGAAAACAAGAAAAGCCATAATACCAGCCCCTTCTCTTGGGCAGGACAGCGATATCTCCAACATTCAAATAACCTGGCCTACGTGTTCTTTAAAAAAAAAAAAATACTGATCAGTACTCTTTTTATGTGTTTATTTGTTTTATTATATTAATACATCTTTACTGACATGGTATCAAAGGGAAAAAATTAAAAGTTGTGCCAATGCCCAAAGATATGCATGCGCACACACATGTGCACACACACACGCACACTCCCCAATATTTAGTATGTGAGAGATATGTTATTCCATGCCTTTGGATTAAATGGGGTAAATCAAATGGCATGAAGTAATGATTAACCTACAGCTAAACCACGTTTTCCTCATGGAACATGTGGAAGAAATCCATTTGACTCTACCTTGGAAGAAGCAGTCATATAAAATACTTCATCCTTATTTTATGAGTGGAGACATTTCAAAACTATGAGTAATTCATAGAATTTATTGGAAAAAGTATATATTCTGCCAAACACACACACATAACATGCATACAATGACAAATGCACATGCTTTTACTATGTTGAAAAGAATTATTTAAAATAAATACACATATTTTATTTATTTTTAAAAAATTTTTAATGTTTTTTATTTATTATTTTTGAGAGACAGAGAGACAGAGCATGAGCAGGGAAGGGACAGAGAAAGAGAGGGAGACACAGAATCCAAAGCAGGCTCCACACTCCGAGCTGTTAGCACAGAACCCGACATGGAGCTTGAACTCGTGAACTACAAGATCGTGACCTGAGCCGAAGTTGGATACTTAACCAACTGAGTCACCCAGGCCTCCAAGACACGTATCTTAATAATGCACTCAATGCACATTTTAAAGTCTGAAAATAATTTAAAACTTAAATGTAAAAATCAAGGAAATTTTCAGGTTAAAAGAATAGCTTTTTAGTAGAGGACATATTTCTAGTTCTTTAAGGACATTTTAAAAGCCAAATTGATAGTTTTTAATTTTTTTAATGTTTATTAATTTTTGAGAGAGAGAGAGAGACAGACAGACAGAGAGAGAGACTGGGAGGGAAGCGGAGGGGCAGAGAGAGAGGGAGACACAGACTCTGAAGCAGGCTCCAGTCTCTGAGCTGTCAGTACAGAGCCTAATGAGGGCTCAAACTTGTGAACCGCTAGATCATGACTTGAGCAGAAGTCGGACACTTACCTGACTGAGCCACCAAGGTGCCATGATAGCAGTCTTTGAAAACATATGACAAAAAAATAAAAATAAAAAAATGTAACAAAACAAAACTTGCACTTATAAGCTGCAGTACTACTATCTCGTATTTTTCTTTCCCCTTATTCCTCCAAATTCATTAATGCCCTCATGCCCTCAAAAATAACACATTTTGATTTGTGGCAAAACATACATATTCTTTTTAAAAGGAAATATTTGAAGAAAATGTGAGTTCACTTATTCCAATTTTTGTTGACTGTTTTGAAATTAACTTCTTTTAAATTTTAGAAGAGTTTCGGATTTCTAGAAAAGTTGCAGAATAAAGAGTTTATATACACCCCACACTCAGTTTCTCTGTTAATACTCATGTTAACATGATATGTTTGTCACAAGTAATGAACCAGTAGTGATAATTATTTACTAAACTACATACATGATTCAGACTTTCTTAGTTTTATTTAATATCGTGTTCTGTTTCAGGATCCCTTCTAGGAAACTGCATTACATTCATTCATTATGTCTCTTTAGGTTCATGTTGGCTATGATAGTTTCTATGACTTTTCTTGCTTTTTGTGATGTAGACAGATTTGTGGAACACTGATAGAGTGTTTTTTTAAATGCTTCTCAATTGAAACATTTGTAAAAAATTTTGGCATGAGTGGGTACTGAATTTTTCAAATATTCTCTCTGCATCAGTGAATATGATCTTACATTTTTCCTTCAATCTGTTGATAAAAGTAGATTATATTTACAGAGTTTGAATGTTGAAAAAGCCTCATATACTTAAAATAAATCCAACTTGGTCTTGGTGCATAATTATTTTTATAGATTGTTAGATTTGTTGAGGATTTTTGCTGTGTTTTCTGAGAGAATTTGGTCTATAATCTTTTTAGTTTTTTTAATTTTTATTTTTTAGGAGTTTTTTAACCTTTATTTAATTTTGAGAGAGAGAGAGCTAGCACGTGTGGGGGAGGGGAAGAGAAAGAGAGACAGAGGATCTGAAGCAAGCCCTGCAGTGTGAGCGGAGAGCCCTACACGAGGCTTGAACCTACAAACCATGAGATCATGATCTGAGTCGAAATCAAGGGTTGGAGGCTTAACCATGAGCCATTCAGGAGTCTGTTTTTAATTTTTTTAATGTTTATTAATTTTTGAGAGAGAGAGACAGAGCACGAATGGTGGCGGGGGGGGGGGCGGGCAGAGAGCAAGGGAGGCACAGAATCCAAAGTAGGCTTCAGGCTCTGAGCTGTCAGTGTGGAGCCAGACACTGGGCTCAAACTCTTGAGCTGTAAGATCATGACTTGAGCCAAAGTTGGATGCTTAACTGACTGAGCCAGTCAGGCGCCCCTATAATCCATTTTTATTGTCATATTTGTAGATGGTTTTGTTACCTGGGTTATGGTGACATCACAGCATGCATAAAGAATGGTCCTCCTGCTTTGATTTTCTGGAAGAGATTTCAGAGAATAAGTGTTATTTCACCTTTAAATATTTCAGAGAATTAGTGAAATAATCTCAGTTTTGATGCTTCATTTTGGAAGGTTTTCAATTATCGATAAAATTTTATTACAGATAAAAGGCTATTAATGTTCTCTGTTTCTCCTTCTGTGAGTTTTGGTAAATGTGTCATGGGTCCGTCACATCTAAATTTTCCAATATGTATGTATAAAATTACTTTTAATATTCCCTTGTTAACCTTTTTAATGTTCATGTATTAGTAAAGATAAACCACTTTTAATTTTTTATATTTGTAATTTATGTTGTCTCTGATTCTTTCTTGGTTAGCCTGACTAGAGATTTATTAATTTTACTGATGTTTTCCTAAAAGAATAAAAATGCCTTTAGGTGTTGTTGATTTTCTCCTTTTTTTTTTTTTCAATTTTGTTGAGTTCTGTTCTAATTTTTATTTCTTTTTCCTTATTGTTTAAGGCTTAATTTTCCTTTCTCTTTTTAAATGTTTATTTACTTCAGAGAAAGAGAGTGAGGTGGGGGGAAAGAGAGAGAGGGAGAGAGAATCTTAAGCAGGCTTCATGCTGTCAGCATGGAGCCTGGTGCGGGGCATAATTTCATGAATCATGGGATCATGACCTGAGCCAAAGAGACAGATGCTTAACCAACTGAGCCATTCAGGTGCTCTTTAATTTGCCTTTCTTTCTCAAAATGTCTGATGCAAAGATTAGGTTATTATTTTATATATTTTTCATTTCTAGTGCGTATATATATAAATAACAAGTATGTTATTTACTTTCCTCCCCTTTTTCCCCTTCTCCTATGTTCATCTGTTTTGTTTCCTAAATTCCAAAAAAGAGTGAAGTCATATCATATTTGTCTTTCTGACTGACTTATTTCACTTAGCATAATACATTCTAGCTCTATCCACATCATTGCAAATGGCAAGATTTCATTCTTTTTGATGGCTTGATACTATTCCATTGTGTGTATGCATGTATATGTGTATGTGTGTATATATTTGTGTGTGTGTGGGGGGTACACTCTTTTATCCATTCATTAGTAGATGGACATTTGGGCTCTTTCCATATTTGGTTATTGTTGATAGCACTGCTATAAACATTATGGTGTGTATGCTCTTTCGTATAAGCATTTTTGTGTCCTTTAGATAAATGCCTAGTATTGCAATTGCTTAGTTACAGGGTAGTTCAATTTTAATTTTTTTGAGGAACCTCCATATTGTTTTCCAGAGTGGCTGTACCAGTCTACATTCCCACCAACAGTACAAAAGTGTACTCTTTCTCCACATCCTTGCCAATATCTATTGTTTCCTGAGTTGTTAATTTTAGTCACTCTGACAGGTGTGAGGTGGTATCTCATGTGGTTTTGATTCATATTTCTCTGATGATGAGTGATGTTGAGCATCTTTTCATGTGTCTGTTAGCCATCTAGATGTCTTCTATGGAAAAGTGTCTATTCATGTCTTCTTCCCATTTCTTCACTGGATTATTTGTTTTTTGGATGTTGGATGTTGAGTTTGATAAGTTCTTTATATATTTTGAATACTAACCCTTTATCAGATATGTCATTTGCAAATACTTTCTCCTATTCTAAAATTTGCCTTTTAGTTTTGTTCATTGTTTCCTTCTCTGTGCAGAAGCTTTTTTTTTTTAATACTTGTTTATTTTTGAGAGAGAGAGAGAGAGAGAGAGAGAGAGAGAGAGAGAGAGAACATTAGTAGGAGAGGGGCAGAGAGAGAGGGAGACACAGAATCTGAAGCAGGCTCCAGGCTTGGAACTGTCAGCACAGAGCCTGACATGGGGCTCAAACCCATGAGCTGTGGGATCATGACCTGAGATGAAGTCAAACGTTTAAACAGTTGAACCACCCAGGTACCCCTAGGAGCTTTTTATCTTGATGAAGTCCCAATAGATCATTTTTGAATTTGTTTCCCTTGCCTTGGGAGAGATATTTGTAAGAAATTGCTACATTATGTCAAAGAGGTTACTGCCCATGTTCTCTTCTAGAATTTTGAGGATTTCCAGTCTCACATTTAAGTCTTTCATCCATTTTGAATGTATCTTTATATATGGTGTAAGAAAGTGGTACAATTTCATTCTTCTGCATGTCACTGTCCAGTTTTCCCAACATCATTTGTTGAAGTGACTATCTCATTTCCCATTGGATATCCTTTCATGCTTTGTTGAAGATTAGTTGGCCATATAATTATGGGTCCATTTCTGGGTTTTTCTATTCTTTTCCATTGATCTCTGTGTCTGACTTTGTGCCAGTGCCATACTATATTGATGACTGTAGCTTTGTAATATAACTCGAAGTTTGGAATTATGATGACTCCAGCTTTGCTTTTCTTTTTCAAGATCGTTTCAGGTTTTCAGGATCTTTTGTGGTTCCATAAAAATTTTAAGATTGTTCTAGCTCAGTGAAAAATGCTGTTGGTATTTTGATTGGGGTTACATTAAATGTGTAAATTGCTTTGGATAGTAAAGATAATTTAACAATATTTGTTCTTCCAATCCATGAACAATGGGATATGTCACCTTCAATTTCTTTCATAAGTGTTCTATAGTTTTCAGAGTACAAATATTTTACCTCTTTGGTTAGGCTTATTCCTAGGTATCTTATAGTTTTTGGCGTAGTTGTAAGTGGGATTGATTCCTTGATTTCTCTTTCTGTTGTTCTATCATTGGTGTATAGAATACATAGAGTATCATGTCATCTGCAGATAGTGAAAGTGTGACTTCTTCCTTGTTTATTTGGATGCAGTTTATTTCTTTATGTTGTCTGATTGCTGAGGTGGATGCTTCTGATACTATGTTAAATAACAATGGTAAAAATGGACTTCCCTGTCTTGTTCCTGACTTTAGGGGAAAAGTTCTCAGTTTTTGCCCACTGAATTCTCAGTTTTTGCCCACTGAGGATGAAATTAGCTGTGGGTCTTTTATGTATGGCCTTTATGATCTTGAGGTATGTTTCCTCTATCCCTGCTTTGTTGAAAGTTTTTATTATAATGGATGATGTACTTTGTCAAATGCTTTTCTACATCTATTGAGAGGATCATATGGTTCTTATCCTTTCTTTTATTAATGTGGTGTACCACATTGATTTGCAAATATTGAACCAAACATTCAATCTAGAAATAAATCCCTCTTCACCATGTTGAATGATTCTTTTAATGTGCTATAGGATTCAATTTGCTAGTGTTTTATTGAGAATTTTTGCATCATGTTTATTAGGGATATTGGCCTATAATTCTCTCTTTTTTTTAGTGGGGTCATTGTCTGGTTTTGGAATCAAGATAATGCTGTCCTTATAGAATGAATGTGTAAGTTTTCCTTCCATTTCTGTTTTGGAACAGCTTGCAAAGAATAGGTATTAACTCTTCTTTACATGTTTGGTAGAATTCCCCTGGGAAGCCACCTGGCCCTGGACTTTTGTTTGTTAAGTGATTTTTGATTATTGATTCAATTTCTTTGCTGGTTATCAGTCTGTTCAAGCTTACTATTTCTTCCTGTTTCAGTTTTGGTGGTTTATTTGTTTCTAGGAATTTATCCATTTCTTCCAGATTTCCCAACTTGCTGGCATATAAGTTTTCATATAATATTGAAATTCAATATTTATTAAGAATGGCATATAATATTCTCTTATAATTGTTTGTATTTCTGTGGTGTTGGTTGTAATCTCTCCTCTCTCATTCATGATTTTATTTGTTTGGGTCATTTCTTTTTTCTTTTAAATAAGTCTGGCTAGGTGTTTATTAATTTTATTAATTTTTTCAAAGAACCAGCTCCTGATTTCATTAATCTGTTCTACTGAGTTTGTTTGTTTCTATATAATTTTTTCTTTTATAATCTTTATTATTTCCCTTATTCTACTGGCTTTAGGTTTCCTTTGTTGTTCTGTTTCCAGCTCCTTTAGGTGTAAAGTTTGGTTGTGTATTTGAGACTTTTCTTGCTTCTTTATGTACGCCTATATTGCTATATACTTCCTTCCCATGATCACTTTGCTGCATACCAAAGGTTTTGGACTGTTGTGTTTTAATTTTCATTTGTTTCCATCATTTTCTAAAATTTCTTCTTTAATTTCCTGGTTGAACCATTCATTCTTCAGTAGGATTTCTTTAACTTCCACGTATGTATCTATTTATGAGCATTTTATGATTCCATTTTATCTTTTATCTTTTTTATATCAATTATACTTATTCTTTATTCTTTTTTCTTTTTTTTATTTTATTCCTTACTACAAGTTTCTTCTCTGTATTTATGATTCTGTTTCTATATTTTTGTTGCTGTTTGTTTTGTTCTTAAAATCCACATGTAAGTGTAATCATATAGCATTTGTCTTTCTCTGTATGGCTTATTTCACTTAGCATAATACCCTCTAGTTTCATCCATACTGCTGCAAATGTCAAGATCTAATTATTTTTTATGGCTGAGGAGTATTCCATTGTATATATGCACCAAATCTTCTTTATCCATTCACCTATCAATGGTTACTTAGGTTGCTTCCATATTTTGGCTATTATAAATAATGCTTCAAGAAACATAAAGGTGCCTATATCTTTTCCAATTATTATTTTTTCTTTCCCTTCTTCCCTCCCTGCCTCTTCCTCTCTCCCAATCTCTCTCTCTCTCTCTCTCTCTCTCTCTCTCTCTCTCACACACACACACACACACACACACACACAGGTATAAACTACTTTGTTTCTATATTCTGTCTCATAGGTGTTTAAACATTGACTCTGGCACTGTGATATTTTTTAGGGATTAATTAAGTATGATGATGCTAAATCTGCTTACTGCTCCCACCAACTGTTTTAGATTTGGAAGCATGAATATGTGATCCAACTATATATGAAAATACTAGGGAAGGGGATATAGGTCAAGTATTTTCAGAGATGTGATAAAGAAATTGATGTCATGAGTAGCATTAGTTCTTTTGGTATATTCTAGATCACCTTTGCTTGAATATTTTACCCCTAGATATTTTGATAGTTAAAAAATATATAGCATGCCTTTATCTACATTTCTCAAAAAATATTTTAAACTCTTATCCTTAGAAGCAAATCAATCATATATTATATGAATGACTGAAAATCTTAGAAAGTATATGTATATGTAATGGTTTTAATGCACTGACAAGAGATGTGTGAGATATCTGAAAAATCTATAGATTGCAAATCCGTGACCTCTGTTCACTTGCAGTGTTCATAATATAAATATAATTATAATCTATTCCAGTTATATTAAGCTTGAGTACAATAGTTCCAACAAAATATCTGCAAAATCAACACATCAAAGCCAATATTTTATTACAATAAGGCATTCTTTAAGAATAACTAGTGCCTCAAAGAATAAAATGATGATTATTAAATGTATGATTAAAATGGGAGCCCAAGAAAGATTACATTCTCTATGTATTCATTCTCCACAGGGTGCATGACTCCCTAAGAATAAAACAAATACTTTTTAGAGCTGAAAGGCTTCAATTTGGTAAGAAATGCTTATACTAACACATTGTGTTTGTTTTCACCACCACATTTCCTTGACATATAGAAGAGTTATATTTCCTATTACATTTCAATAATCTTCTTTTGATGAAAAAATATATATTTTGTCACTGCAAGATATACTGAATAGAAATATAGAACACAGAAATATTCTGAAACTAACATATATTGAAAATAAAGGAGAAAAAAGATTGAAAAATATGGTATTTTAATGTAATAGCTTATTTTGCATATTAAGTGTATCTTAATATGCTAGTATTAATATGAGGATGTCTTTTTGTTGGTAAACATTGTAAATTTAATAATATTTGTCAAATGCATTGGCCCTTTCTATTCTTATTTCAATTGCTTAAACATATGCTATATCTCTAACATATTCTAATAATTTCTTCATCATCTGCATGTCTTTATTTCTCTCATCAAAATGTATACTCCCCACTACACACAGGGTCAGCAATTATCACATTTTTGTATGTGTGTAGCTAAAGAGCAACATCATAATTGGAAATATTTTGTTTGTTTCATTTTTGTTTCTTATAAATGGTTCATTCAATTTATCTACATATTTACTACATATTTCAATGCTAGTGATAAATTTATCTTTCAATGCTACTTTTATAATTATTTATATGTTTTTCCTCTGGGTTTACTTTTCTTCTAGATGAAGTGCATTTGTTTATATTTTTTAAGAGATCGTGTATTGTCAGGTTTTAGATATTATATATGTCTTCAAGTGTCATTATTTTGACCCTATTTATGGGCAGTAGGGTAGCTGGGTATAGAATTTTGGACTAGCCATCATTTTTCTTCTACATTTCTAAATTTATTGCTTAATAATCTTCTCATCCTATTTCTTTGGAAAAATTAGTAAATTTAGTCATCTGTCGGTAGTCTGTATTCTGTATCTTTATTTTAGTATAATAAAGTTTCATTAGGATTTCTGTAGGCGAGCATTGATTTTTATTCATTCTGCTAGCTAATTAGAGTTTGCTTCAAATGGGAAAACATACTTTTCTATAATTCTGGGAATTTCTAAGCAATACCTTTTTCAAGTATTGCTGCTGCTGTATTCCTCCCTTTATCTTGTTTCTGGAATTCCTATTAGGTGATTATTGAATCCTGTTCTCTCTGTGCACCTGTTTTCTTGTTATTCTTTCATAAACACACACACACATTTGATTCTGGTGTATAATTCTGGTGGAGTTGCTCAATATTATCTATTAAATCATTTAGCTTCCCCTTAATACCTAATAGCTAGTTTATTCCAATTGTAAATTCTCTATTTAAATTGTGTATCTTTTTTAATTTTGGAAATTTTATCACCCTCTTTTACAGAAGCCAAAAAACTTTACTAGGGTTTAAAATGACTACTTTTGTTTTGGTTCTAAAATTAATTTTAAATATAAATGGTGACTACTTAAAATACCTGGATGGTTCTGTAAAAGTCTACTATGTAATAATGAGCCATTGCAATCTTGTTGTTTAATGCAATTATAAGGGAAAAGAAAGAAAAAGAAAAAATCAGAAAGAGTGTTTTACAAAGAGTCTTAGAGATATTAACTTCTTCCTTGTTTTTTTTGTTCTGTTTTTTAAAGTTTTTTTTCTTCTTTATTGAGATATACCTGAAAATTAGAGTTGTGATATATTCAAAGTTTATTCATGGTAATTTCATACACATATATATTGTGAAAGGATTTCTCCCTTTTAGTTAATTAATATATCCACCTCTCATATATTTGGTGAGAATATTTAAGTTGTACTTTCAGCAAATTTCAATTATATAATATGGTGTTCTCAATTATAGTCACCATGTTATAAATTAGATCATCAGAACTTACAGTTAAAAGTCTGTGCCTTTTTACCAATCTCCCCTTATTTCCTCCACCCTAACCCTGGCAATCACTATTTTACTTTCTGTATTTGTGAATTTGTTTTGTTTTGTTTTTAGTTTCCTCATTTATGTTATAGCAGGCCATATTTGTCTTTCTTTGGCTTAATCACTAAGCATAGTGCCTTCAGTGTCTATCCATGTTGTTACAAACTACAGAATTTCCTTCTTTCTTGTGGTTGAATAATATTAAAATGTGCATAGAAACTACCTCTTCTTCATCCATTCATGGACACTCAAGTGGTTTCCATATCTTTGCTATTGTGAATGATGCTGCAATAAACATGGGAGTCTATATATCTCTTTGATATTCCATTTTCATTTCTGTTGAGCATATACCCAGAAGTAGAATTGTTGGGTCTTATGGCAGTTATTTTTTAAAAAATTTTTGAAGAAGTTCATATTGTTTTCCACAGTGCCTGAATTTACATTCCCACTAATAGTGTAGAAGGCTTCCCTTTTCTCCACATCCTTGCCAGCATTTATCTCTCATCTTCTTTATGATAGCCATTCTAACAGGTGTGAGATAGTATCTCATTGTAGTTTTGATTTGCATTTTTCTGATGATTAGTGATGCGGAGCATTTTTTCTTGTACTGGTTAGCCATTGGATGTCTTCTTTGGAAAAATATTTATTTAGTCCTCAGCCCACCTTTGTAATGGATTGTTGTTGCTGTTGTTGTTGTTGTTGTTGTGTTGTTATAGAGTTATAGAGTTGTAGGAGTTCTTCATGTATTTTGGATACTAACCCCTTATCTAATATATGGTTTGCAAATATTTTCTCCCATTCTGAGGTCCATATCCAGTTTATCTGCCCCTAAAATTTGAGATGTTAACCATTATGCTAATCTATGTCAAAAGCTGGTTATTTGTTGTAGTCAGGCCTATTTTATGTTCAAGTGTTGTTTATGAAAGGCACTGTGGGAGAATATAAAGAAAACTAAATTTGGAGTCAGATTACATGGTATAAAGCTGTAGTTCTTAATTCTGTTGTCTGTATAAGTATAACCTCTAGAGCTATAAATAAATCATAATCCCCAGGTCTCATCTCCAGAGTTTCTGGTTTAATTAGTCTAGGGTAGAGCCTGCACATTTTATACATGCAGAGCAATCCAGGTTGTTTTAAAATGCTAATGGGCATGAAAAAAGTGGTGGAATAATGGAAAGTACCATAGCTGTAAATGTTTGTCTCTACTAATTAAGAGATTTTAGATCTTGGGATCACAATCCTGGAAAGCATGAGGTTCCAATCTGTGAAATGGAGAAGATCAAAATCGATTTTATTACCTGTTTTAGTTAACAAATAATGAAGTAATGTATTTGCAATGCATTTGATCACTTATTACATACATACAAATAAGTTGTTATTCTGAAATGGTCTCTAGATTTCATTATCATGAAATATCAGTGTTGCTTCCAATCATGTAATTCTAAAGCAACAATATCTAATACTCAAAACACTGTCACAGAAGATCAGTACCATATTGAAACAAAGTGAATTTTAGCTCTGTTAGACATTCCTCCCAACATCTTCTACATAAATATTGCAATATAGCCCCTGTTGTGGTCATGCTTTTGAAACTCTTTCCTTGTGCTCTATACAGCAAAGATTTGTCTTGAAGTTGTGAAGTTTCCACATATAAAATATATTTGATAGAAGTAAAGGGGAGATACTCATAAGTGAGTGTGGTGGTTATTCTTAAACTTACCCGCTGTGATTATGTAGTGCAAATTCTAAATGTGACTCTGAAAATGTCAATGTAGTAGTAATTATCACATATATACACTCATTTTTGTCAATGATTGACAAGTAGAGCACATTGCTCAGAGAAAATTGCTAAGGAACACTTATCTTTTTAATGAACTTTTCAGTGATAATACTCTTAAGAGTGTTTTTTTAAAATTTTAACCAATCCACTCTTTTGCTTTTAGTATATCTATTTCCCTAATTTACCCTTGAGATAATTGATAAACAAGTTTTAAATACAGATAAAATGAATACCATAATCTTTTCTCTTCCTTAGTCCATTGAACAAACTGTTTCTAATTTTTGAGCAAAAAAAAAAAAAAAATCCCATAGACTTCCCACTAATGAGGTAATGCAGTAATTTCAGTTATATGTTTTATTATATATGGATTTACTGGAAAAGACTATAGATGGCTATCCATCATATTCAATTACAGTTATTTTATCTCGTACACATCAAGTTAGAGGGTGTTCCACTTGTAGTGTTTAGAGAGCCACCATTACAGATGGAACTGGTTTTATTTGAATGTAAAATATGCTTTGACAGGAAAAAGATACATCATGTAATTGAGAATTCAAATGAGCCAAATTTCTTAGCAACTCATCTCTATCTATATCTAGCTCTTTGAATTTTGGGTAGAACAACCTACTTTCTCATTATTTTCTCCAAATGCATTAGCTGCAATATTTTGCAGAACAGCCTAAAAACCAGATGAGAGCTGTCAACAACATGGTTTCTGCTTCTACCACCAATTCATGATGTGTGCTACTTCATGGCGAAGTTTACCACTTTTATCATATCATCCACATTTCTGGATGTGTTCAAGACTGGCCTTTGGTTTGATAGCATAACAATTGCCAATGTCCAAACGCTTTTTCCCTAATTTTGAAAATACATTTTCTCTTGGTCTGTAGCCATATGCTCTTTCTGAGGTTAACTAAAGAAATTTCCTTAGCAATTTGATAACTTATTGAGCTCATTTTATTTATGTGCTCCATTCAATATGTGAAGTACATCATACCATTGGTTTATCGGAAATGTAGACTTCTAGTTTGCTTTCATGCACAATTCATTGAAGAATGTTTGGGGTGTTGTTGTTATTTTGTTTTGCTTTATAAAATGTGCTGATCATAACATTTTAGATGAGTGCACGAATTGTGTTTGACTAAAGTGCTGAAAAGCAAATGGAAGATGACAACAAACACATGAACATTTTGTGAACAAGATGCTCCCTGTGTTAAGCTATTGCCTATGTAAATTTTTCTTCTATGGCACTATGATTCTGTTCAGTTTTAAATTATAATAGTACTATGGAATTTTATAGTTGACAGGGGACTTTGAAAATCTTATTTTTAACAATAAGGAGCCCAATAGTGGAGAAAGAGAGTATGCAATCCACATTAAAAATAATACTGTCAATTAGTAATAGACTCAAGACTGGTACTCAGGTCTTCGTATATTCTCTTTAGTTTCCTGCTTGAACTTTAAGCCACCCATCCAGATAATCTACTTAAAGACATATGTAAGACTACCCATTTCATAAAGACTAAAATTTTATATTTAATTCATTTGCTTGTTGCTGTTGCATAGCACAGATACAAAAATCAAATCAAACAAACACGAGTACTTTGCTAGCAAATACTAACATTTGGTTCAGGGCAAATGTTTTTTATTTTCCATTCCATCTAAAATAAACATTAACTTTGCTATATTTTGTTTAAATGGCATGTTTTTAACACATCAATAAAATTTTATTTAATTTATGTGCCACAGCTGTCAACTACATGCAAATCCTGTTAGTGCAGTGATATGGAAACCTTTCCCTGAAATCTTGTTAAAAATACCTCTGGGGATTCATATTCATATCCATTTAAGAGAGTGGATGAACAGAATCTGCCTAACGTAATTGGGGAAAAAAATCAATAAGATTCTCTTATCAACTGTCCTCATTGCCTTCTGGTTATACACAGCAAATGCAAAGAAGGAACTATTTCTAGTCTTTAATTCATTCTATTTATTTTCAAAATTGTATTTTCTTCAAGAAAGTAAAGATGAATGTTCTATGAATTTTGGATACTGATTCATCATTTCAAGTACTTGAAGGTTAAGTTAGCCATCTTTTCCTATATATCAGCCATTTAAAAGTTATCTTAGAGATGAGGTGGTAAAATAAACCTCTTATTTGATGGGATTCTGGAGTTTAGAGAGAGTAGGTCATTAGTCAATGCTGCTCTGTTGGAGAACAAGATAAGACTTTAACCCTGGGATCTGACTGCTCAGTGTCCTCTTTCCCATGTACTCTTGTTTACACACATATCTTTGATCCATTCAGGAATAATTTATCACGTAATAACTAACATTATTGATTTAAGTTGAAAGTATTTGTTGATTAAAAATGGGCAACTATATTTTTAAAAAATAGAATACTTTTAAAGACAAATTCGAGTCTTTAAATCTAGTCTAGAAATCAAATTGATATCCTGTTGTTTAAAATTCAACAAGTATTATTATTGTCTTAGTGAGTTCGGGCTGCTATAATAAACTAAGTAGCTTATCATTAAAGGAAATTTATTTTTCACAGTTCTGGAGGCTGGGAATCCCAAGAAAGGCATAGGTTGGTGAGAACTCTCTTCCTGGTTGCAGGAACCATCTTCTTGTTATGTTCTCAGCAGAAAGCAGTGAGCTCTCATCTCTCGTATTATAAGGACACTAATTCTATTCATGAGAGCTCCACCTTTAGGACCTAATTGTCTCCTAAAGGCCTCGCGTCTGAAGACAGTCATGTTGGGATTAGAGTTTCATTATATGTATTTGGAGGGAGACACAAATATTCAGTCCATAACATTATGGACAGAGCTGCAGGTGAAACATGTTCTTTTCTCTCCCACCTTGAAATGATTTGCATAGTCATTTAGAGACAGGCACAGCCAACAAATACCTATGAGGAATCAAATAGCTTCACTCAGAAACACAGGTGCTCTGGCACTACAGGACAGAAGGAATGTTCAGGTGATTGAACCAAAAAAGCAGGAGAGATACTAATTATTTAAGCTGAAAAGCTACATAAATAGCATCTATATATGAAAGTAAAGGTACATTTTAACTATACTAAATTAAAATGTTTGGAACATTTAGAATTTTCTTTGGCTATATTGATAATCCCTAACCAAATAATGAGTAAAATGATCTATTTGGAATGTAAAGTAATGTAATTATAATAGCTTATAATACTTAACCAAAGAAAAATGCAATTTTAGACATCAAGATAGGATTTGTAAATCAGTTTTAGATGCCCCCAAAATACTTTGATTCTATATCTCTTTGATGCCAAACAGCCACTAAATTTCCCAAATGCAGAATCAAAGTTGAACAGTTTTGGGAGCAGGGTATAAAACTGTTGGAGTGGTAGAAAAAAAGAATGTCTAACTAATGTAAATATTGCTCAATTACAATCTTTTGATTATAGTGCCACTCAAAGATAGCAAACATAATCTTTTAAAAAAATTTTTTTTAACATTTATTTGTTTTTGAGAGAGAGATACTGAGCGCAAGTGTGGGAGGGGCAGAGAGAGAGAGGGAGACACAGAATCTGAAGCAGGCTCCAGGCTCTCAGCTGATAGCACAGAGCCTGCCGCGGGGGTCAAACTGACAACCTGCGGGATCATGACCTGAGCCGAAGTCAGACACTCAACCGACAGAGCCACCCAGGCACCCCGAAAACATAATCTTGTGGACACAATCCTGCAAAGTGATGTCTCCTATTATAACTTATGATAGCTTTACTTAGTTACTTGAAATAGTCACTGTCTTGAAATAAATATACTTCATTTCAGATTAGTTAATTCTCACAATATCCTTAAGAAAACAATGTGAAACCCTTGATTCCTTAAATGGTTATATTATTTCTATGGATCATATGGAAATAGATTAATTTATTCATGACAGCAAATATAGTTTTAAAGTTGTAATCCAGAATTGGAAAATCCTAAATGCATCTCCATTACTTAAAAAAAAGGGGGGTGCACCGGGTGACTCAGTTGGTTAGGTGTTCGACTTTGTCTCAGGTCACGATCTCAGTTTGTGAGTTGGAGCCTTGAGTTGGGCTCTGTGTTGACAGTTCAGAACCTGGAGCCAGTTTCGGATCCTCTGTCTCCCTCTCTCTCTCCTCTGCCCCTCCCCCACTCATGCTGTCTCTCTCTCTCTCGCTCTCTCTGTCTCTCTCTCTGTCTCTCTCTCTCTCTCATAAATAAATAAACATTTAAAAATAAATAAATAAATGTTGGCTTTTTTTATTATTATTCTGCTGATGAGAAGCAAGTAAGTGCAGTTAAGTGATTGTGCGCTGTGGAGGCATAAAATTCGGTACTATCAACTAATCAGTATGCTCAGTCATCTGTTCTTACTTTACATCTAAAAATGTAAAGGCCTTTTTGTAATACTGCTTTCTCTGTTTATCTGAAGGTTATATTCAAATTCTTAGCTTTCTAAAAAGCAAGTACACATCAAAAACCCAGAGAAATATCCCATCCATCACCAGTTTTTATCTTCAACAAAAACATGTATTTGTCCTAATAAGATATTCATGGGATCTGTTAAATTCATTTATTGACTTCTAGATTGTACCAAAATATAGCAGCAGAATTGAGTCATGCAGATGACTGCAACAAACAATGAATGGTTGGAAACTAAGTGTGCCATCCTATTCATTGTCTCACATTTTAAATAGAGAAGAATGCCATGATCTATAATTTAATTCAATGAGCTTTTAAGTAATGATACCGACTGCTGTTTATGGTTCAAGCAATATAGTCACAGAACTCCTATTTGACAGGGATTGGGACACTGTCCCATTTCTGATTGATTTAAATTTAACAACAGATGGACCCCTCATAAGAAATGAAAACAGTGAGCGCAATAGAATGCTACCTGAAAAAAAGAATGTGTCAAAATGCTCTCAAAGTAAATTAAAATGATAAGATTTGAGATTTTGTTTGGTTTGTTTTGGTAAATGATATTTTTGTTAATGTCTGCAAGTCTCCATTTTATAATGAAAAAAGATTTTCAGTACCTAGGCAACATGTTAAGTCTCCTAAAGATTTTGCTGTTTAGAACTCTCTGGTTATACTATGCACATAATGAATTGTCCCCCTTGATGTGATAAATTATGTATTAGAATAATGGGCAGATCAATCAGTGGCGCTGTGTAAGTGAAACACACAGCTTTTGGCAAAGCAGGGTCTACATGTTTACATTTATCACCCAAATGCCTTGACTTTGATGTAGACCTTTGAGAAGCATTTATTAATCATGATTTCATTAAAATTTTTGGCAAACTAATGACTTTTATTTGTCAGAAATATTGCTGATGATATACTGGTGGTGTCCAAAAACACTAATCTTCTTTTTGCTACTTAACCTTCTGTGTGATTGTTAAACAATAACTTTCATGAGACATCATACTTCGGATTACTAGAAAGGTCTTGGTGTCAGAACTAATCAGATTGTTTATCTGCTGGTAGCAGAATGCTGTACAGTCCAGTACAGCTCTGTTGGGATTCACTTACTACACCTCATCTGTTGAAGAATGAAGACTTCTATTCTAGGGGAAAAAGAGTGGTTTTTCTAGTAACACACATGGAATGATTAAGGGTGCAAATTATTAGTATTTTAGTATATTTCAAAGATTATGAAAAATTTGGATTTGAATAAACTGCTCAAAATAATGAACCGTATTTTCTTTTGTGACCTATTTTTATTCTGTAAATATAAACATCTACTGTGATATAAACTCTAAGCAAGTTACTCTGTGGGTAAAGAAAATTGAACTTTTCCCCAACTCTAAGGAGTGTACAATCTATATGGCTAGACAAAAATTGTCATTAAAGAAAGTGACTAGTGGGGTGCCTGGGTGGCTCAGTCGGTTGAGTATCCGACTTCGGGTCAGGTCATGATCTTGCATTCTGTGAGTTCGAGCCCCACATTGGGCTCTGTGCTGACAGCTCAGAGCCTGGAGCCTGCTTCAGATTCTGTGTCTCCCTCTCTCTCTGCCCCTCCCCGGCTGACATTCTGTCTCTGTCTCTCAAAAATAAATAAACATTAAAAATTTTTTTTAAGAAAGAGACTAGTAAGTGCAGTATATATTAATAAAATACCTATAAAAATGACCTGGGAAAATATCTTTCTTGAAGTTAAAAAAATAGTTATTGAAATATATCCTTGAATCAATTACAAGGTAAGGTATTAACTCTATGGTTTGTTTCATTTTTCTATTTTTATAAAAAAACTAAATTAATGCAATTAATATAACCTTTATTCAAAATTACCAAAAGGATTATTGAGTTAATTTTCTAGGTAAAACACAGGTGCTTTGGTTTTATTTGTTAATTAAATCACCCAAATAAACCATGTTTCTTAGGTTCCATGTTGCCTATCTAGGAGTCCTCAGTCTTATATTAGTAATGAGATATTTTTCCGACTAAATAGAAATGAACTTGACCCAGTCTCAAGACCACAGATTTCACCAAACAGTTGCAAGCCAAATCCTAATCGGCCTGTCACTAAAACTCCCCAGGATTCATCAGTCCCCGCAAAGAGAGGAAGACATTGTAGGAACCAAGTCTCTTAGTGGGTACTGTTTTTCTCATTTATTCTCTGATTGTTGATTTTCATAAATTGAAATATTTCCCTAACTTAGTTCTTTTGAAATTGCACATAGATTTAACCCAGAAGAAACTTTTATAAAGTTGAAGTGGATTGCTTCTGAAGGCAAATCTTTGTTTTCTTTATTATAATTATATTAATGCATTTAGGTTTAAAGATTGGTACATATATGACTTTGATTTTTTTAAAGGTAAATATGTCATTTTAAAAAGGGGCAGGAGAAGAGGAAGCCAGTCAGAGGGAAGAGCAAATAAAAAGGCCCAGAGTCAGGAAGAAGCTTGGTATGTTCAGGAAATTAGGGTGGGTTGGGGAGGAGATTGCTAGAGCAGAAGAGAATACTAGTAAATAGAGGAGAAATCACAGAATAGGGGACTATAAAAAGACACTTTTCAGTGTATTTCTGCCCTCAAGTTTGCTCTCTGAAAGCAATTGTTATCTGGAGAGGGTTGACTACCCCCCTGTTCGATCCACACTCAACATATATCCTTCCCAATTAATTCCAAAGGCCATTCAGGAAAGAGAATTATGTGTTTTATCTTTGTCCTAAGTCTCCCCTGTCCTAGCAAAGGATCTGAAGTATAGTTAATCTACAAAATATATTTTATTTTCTTTCTGTTAGAGATGCAAAGAGGGTCTTAGAGATATAGTTACAACCCATAACTTTATAATCAAAAGAAGATGAAAACAAGTGGTAAGACAAAAAGCACTTGGTACAGCTTGGATTATAATTTATGATTCTAGTCTCCTAATGCAGAGTTACAACCTGACCCGACATTGTTATTATAAGTATAAAGGGATAAAGTCAAAATATTCCTAATAAGCCAAATAAAAATTGGGAGATTCACAAATAAAAATTGGGAGGTTCAATAAATTTTACTTTTTTTTTTTTTTTACATTTATTTACTTTTGAGAGACAGAGAGTGAACAGGGGAGGGACAAAGAGAGAAAGAGACACAGAATCTGAAGCAGGCTGCAGACTCTGAGCTAGCTGTCAGCACAAAGCCCAATGTGGGGCTCGAACCCACAAACAGTGAGATCATGACCTGAGCCGAAGTCGGACACTCAACCGACTGAGCCACCCAGGCGCCCTGAAATTTTACTTTTTTTTTTAAGTTTATTTATTTTGAGAGGGAGAGGGAGGAAGACAGGGAGAGAGGGGGAGTGAGAATCCCAAGCAGACTCCACACTCTCAGGGCAAAGCCAGATGTTGGACTCGAACTCACTGTGAGATCATGACTTGAGCTGAAATAAAGTCAGATGCATTAAGCAACTGAGCCACCCAGGTGCCCTAGGAAGGTCTAAGAAATTTTAAAAGCTCTTTAAGAGCTAAATATAATATGAATATTTTTTTAAATAGACTCAAATACCAAACTTTTGTTGTTGTTATTCTTTTAAAAATCAATTTAGAGATTATCAAATGAGAATCAGAGGATGTATTTTCCACTTGGATGAAATACATATTACCCTGACCCCATAATTCTAGTTTTCCTAAATGAATTTAGTATGTTTTGTGATGAAAATAGCAAATCCTCAATAAGGTAAATAAAGGAAGCATCAGCAAAAGTAGACTCAAATAGGAGTACATTCACTGTAAATTTTTATTTTATTTGTCAAATTTTAGAAACTAGCTTATTGTAATACATATAAAGAATAAAATCCATGTTTAAACATTTTTGGCACTTAATTTTAAAGTGTGTATATTCTTTACTCTTTTGGGCATTATCCTGTATATAAATGTCAACCAAATGAAAATAATGAATTTTAAAATAGTATTCTTTTTTAAAATCTATGCTTGCAGCATGCACAATGCAGTAAAATTAGTCATGTTAGCATGAGGTACATCTTACCAAATATCAAGTTTCATTTAAGAGTAACAATGTATGGGATATGAAATTAGGTTGTTATAAGAGTAGTTTATATAAACTCTGTTCAGTGAAAAAAAAAGTAACATAGACATGAACTATGGATCAAAAAATTCCACATTATTTAGAAGAATGTGCTTCTTTTCCTGAGGCAGAAAATGCACTTTATCTTATCTTTACAAAGCTTACTTAGTGTTTGTTTTTGGCTCATATCCCTAAAGTACCCTGTTGGCTTCTCTTCCATTTGCTTAGTTTACCTATTTTGAGAAAAGTTTCCCTTTTCAACACAAGTGCTGTTGTAATAACTCACCTCAAGATTCAGAGAAAGAGAGAAAATCATCAGTCTAACTACCTCAGTGGAGGAGAGATGAGCCTGTTAAGGACTCAGGGTATTATCAAACACACTTATTACTTATTTTCCTTACACTTATTAGGGCAAGAGGAGGAAGGGAATACTATCTGTACAATCTGGAAGCTGGTTGCTGTGAATTAGGCCAGAGGACTCATCTTACTGTCAACCACGTAGGGTTGAAAGTGGAAACCTTGAGGATGAAGCCAGAACTTACTTCTTTAGTGTCAAAGCTGCCATAGAAATTGAATAGTAGAATCCCTCATTTTATAAGTAAGGAAACTGATGCCTTGAGAACTTGTGTTTTATATCACAAGTTTGTGAAAAGGTAGTACAGTCTTAGCCCATTGCTCTTTCATATTATCCATCAAACCAGTAAAAATTTAAATGGCATTTATTTATCAGGCATCTATCTTGTACCATTAATTTCCTCATTGGAAACATGGCAATGAGCCACAAAAGACCCCATTCCTACCTACCCTCATGGAACTTAAATAATGTGAATTATATTTATAGATATTTGTATAGCAGCTATTAAATAAGGTTTTCAAAAAACAAACATTTGTTTTTCATAGGTTTTAAAAATATATGATTTCTTTAACGAAGTGACACATTAAATCACAACAGAAAATCATTTATCCATTTTCTTGTAACCCTTAGATTAGTTAAAAAACAAATCTTGTAATAAAATTATGCTATCATATCCCAAGTTTTAAATTCTAACACCTGCTTCTCCAAGAAGTCCAGGATTGTCTTCTAGTCAACCCACTATTAAAAACAATATGTTTACTGAGTAATTGATAATGGCCTTGAGTTCATGGAACTTTTCCCCCCACTGAGCATTTGACTCCCTTGCACAGAAAACAAAATGATAAAGAATGAGGAATAATATCTTTGGAAGATATGGCATTGCTTGAGAAAAAATAAGAATGCAAATTAAGAGAGTGTCTTAATTTTATACTTCATAAATTACGGTGGTGGGCACAAATTTCCTGGCTGTAAACAATGAAAATTTGGTTACTGTGAATCAAATGAGGAATCAAAATATCCAAAGCTACATTTTCAGTTAAGCAATTTTGTTTATAAACTGTTCAAATTACACAGAAAGAATGATCTCAGAGTTGAAAGCAATAATTTTGTTGTTAATTACTTTAATATTTAACTTAATTTTCTGTTTTCCTTTTCCTCTAAAGATAATTACAATGAACTGGTCTTTTGCCTCCTCTGCTCTATTCCAGCCCTAAACATATGGGAACAAAGCAAAGCTTCACAATTTGAAGGAATGGTTTGTTTATCGGGACAGAAGGAACAGAAGCCTGAATTAGCTTTCCACTCTGCATTGACATAATATTAGCCAAATGGTACTGACCTCAGTTCCGATGCTGTGGGTAGTTTGTATGTTCTGCTTTTGTGTGTTTTCTTAGACAATGAAATGAGGGTATTCCAAATGCTCCAAAAGAAGACTTAGTAAAATATTTACAGCAGCCGGCCTGGATAATAACGTGAGTTTGTGGATGAGACAATGTCAAAAGAAGATGTTATTACCGTAGAGAAAAATAGAGTTGCTCGTTATCAGAACCACTGATGCTGCTAGAAGAGAGAACAGGAGTATAAAAATTTGTATATGTCCGTGTTTTCCTTCCTGTTGATGAGCGTATTATATAGGAACAAACTATTCATTTCAACATTGCTTAGGCATTCTTGGTAGTTCACTGAAGGAAATAATATGAAGGAAGAAATAAGAGAAATGTATGTCTAAGAAAATCAGTTATATCTGTAATGTACTTAATTCTAAGGAGCACCAGATCAAGTGTTATTCTCCAAAAGCATTTTTTAAAATAATGATAACAGAAGAAAGTGTGGTAATCATAAGCATGATTCTACACCAATGATATTGTATTATTTCTTTCAATCTTTAAACCTCCTAGAGCATAATGCACAATAAGCAATAATCTTTCTTAGGCCAGACAGTGCATAGTATTATTTTCAACTACTTTGCCCAATTTGGTTAATTATTCTAAATGTAAATGTCAGATGTGGTCTACCAGATGATGATAATATTTGGAATACTTCTTAATTATGAGGTTAATGAAAATGTTAAAATATTTGAGAACAGTGGAAGTTATACTATGGAATACACTGCATGTACATATTCTGTAAATTAAGACAAAAAATTTCGAACTAAAAATAGTGATAGGACCTAGATAGATATTTTATTAATAAAATAATTTCATATGCACAGAAATCTAAATGATAGTCTATTGGGGTTCCAATGCTAATTTTTAATTTTCTCCTAACCATGACATTTTAAAACCCTGCACTAAGTCCCTGTTCTCTTTTGTTTTAAATTTATCTTGTTCTGTTACTTATCCTCTTGTGTCTGATCACACTATTCATGTCCACATCATCATGCTCTTGGCTGATCATACCCTTTAATTAGTATCCATATTACTATGTACAGAAAATTCTAAGTCTCCAAATATTCAAAGTTTACAATAATTACATATTTTAGTCATACTTTTTAAAAGGGGTTATTTTGCTTTAAACACCATTTTTTTTAAAGACCGCCTTCAGTATTTTTGTGTGTGTTAATAAGGGCAATTCAAGATAATTGCTCTAATAACCACAGAAGCATAGTGGCTTCAAGCCATTTCTTGTTAATATCATAGTTTAATGAGGGTCAGTTGACTCTCCTGGGCATCTCTTCCATGGCAGCTTCTGAATATTACATTCCATCTTTCTCCCTAAACATAGTATGCCCTCACTTTTGCCCCAAGAATGACAACACAAACTTCCATCATCCAATCTCCACAGACCAAATGTCTAATCTCCAGTTTATCTACAGCTTTGTGCATTAAGTCCAGATAGCTCTCTTTTCAGACAGTTAACTTATGAATAGTTGTAGACAAGTTATTGTATGTGCACATGTGCACACACACATACACATCCTTAATATACAAGAATGGAAGAGGGACAAAAATAACTGGAATAAAATCTTAGAAAAGGAAAGAATGAAAGACATACAAAATATCTGGTTTATCTGATTCTTGATATCTGCAGAATCCAGATAAGGATATAGGTATCTGGGCTTCTTTCATTGTATGTCTTTGTCATACCATAATTTGAATTCATCTCTGAGAGCTGAGGTCAATATATTATGCAAAAAAATGGAGACATTTCAAAGAACAGGTTTATAATGTCTGAATTCTTTTGGTTCATGATGTCTGATTAGATGCTTACAAACAAAACAAAGTCACATCTAGAAGTGATAGGTGACTGGTGATAGAGTCTTCTTGTATGAATAGTGGAAAAATGAATTGGCTTGAGAAAAATAAAATTATATTTGCCACATTAGAATGGTTTGTGTTCTCCTGGGACTATGCAATTATGCCCTTTTTCTAATCTCAAATCAACAGATTGTGTTCTATCTAAATTTTGCCTTCTTCACTAAAATGAAAGTGCTACCTTTAGAATAATCCTTTATTGAAGTTATAGTGATAACTTCATGATTGAATCTAAGCTGTACTCAATCCTGCCATAGATAATAACATGAAAACCAGGACACTTTTTGTGTAATATCATCAATATCTTCTATGATTACAGTGGCAAGGGGGGTTTGTAATTTGGAATTTATCTGTAGTTATCTAGAAAGCAGCTGGACTGGCTAGACATAAGTTTCTTATCTGAGTGTTATCAGCCAAAGTTCAAATTATTGAGAATAATATTTGAATATGTTAGTTTGGTCTTTTGGTCCAGATAAGCATGCTCTTTCTACTCCATATGTATAGTCTCTCAGTATTATATGCATTGGTTATGAAAAGTCAGATCTACACTTTGGTCTGAACCAATTACTCCCTTTTCATATTTATTTGTGTCAAAAGATAAACTGAGGTATATTAAAAATTTTAAGAGTTTAGTAGATTTCATCTATTTGAATCTGGCAGTGCAAAACTGAAATTGGTTATGGGAAATCTTTTTATAGGACATAGCTGGAAGCAGAACAAGCAAATGATTTGATTGGCTATAGCTTATGTGGTTGTCTTGGTTGGGAAAACCTAGTATGTTATTTGTGATCAGTTCTTAAATTTCATTTTCTTAGATATAAGTGCATTTACAGAATTGACTCTGGCTTAGATTTTGGTTTGCTTATGTAGCCTACCAAGGCAGTAGAGCTACCTCAGTGGAATGGACTCTTTTTAATTATTTAACATGTACAAAGACGTAGGCACAATATTAACAAATGAGGTGAACACTTGGCATAAGTTTGTCCATATTGATTACTTGTTTTTGTATAGATACTAAGACACTTAAATAATTATGGTACTCTTATAAAATACATACTTCCTTTGTTAAAGTGTAAATATGAGTAAGTGTAGTCTAGTGAAACAATAATAATTTTTCCCTAAACATCGATAGAGGGTCATTATTTGATATCATTCAGTTATATGCATTGTCTAGCATAGGCTCTTCTGAATTGAGAGGTATTTCGTCTTTGAAGCAGGGAGTACTCATTAGGATTATTAGATAATTACAAACAAACAAAAAAGAAAACCAAGCCATCTTATACCCTATTTGAAGTTATAATCTTGAAAGAGGCAATATTATAATTAAGCTTTGTTCTGATATTCTGAACATAGAACCCCAACAGATCTTAATGCTATGCTAAAATTCTCTGCAGTTCTTTGAATTGAAACACTTTTGCGTTTTCAAAAATACTGACCTAAAAATAAACTACTAAATGACCTAAAATTCAAATTAAAATTAAAATATTTATTTATCTGTATTCAGTCCATCTGAGCATAATTTAAAATTTTCATCCAATGTTAACAGACAACCTCAACCAATCCTGACTAAATCTTACTTTGAACAGTCATAAACTCTGGTAATGGCATGAGACAATTCTATTTTCTTAACCCACCATTTGAATGGTATGACATTGAAGTTACTATATGTCTTCAAAATTAGATCACTGAAGATATTTAGATGCTTTCTACTTAGGAGAGTTTACAGTTTTACTTGAAAGAAATAAACTCAATAATTAGCCTTATCTCTTTTCCTACATATTTTTAATCCATTTGGCCCCTAGAAATTTTAGAATTATAAAATTTGTTATTCAAAAAACTTTAAGTTTCAAGAAATAGAATCATCCATTAGGTAAAGGGGGAAAATATAAGGGTGTATGGACCAAGGATGATGGTACACTTTCTTTTGCTCACAAGCACACTCTTCCTCAGTCATGAAGGAGCTTCTCCTACTCCTCATATGGTATGCAAAAGGCAACCCAAACCCTGAGTTATACCTCAAGTTAAGTGTATGCAAATCCAGATAACAAGAACAGTTAGGGAAGAGATTCAATAAGATGAGGGCTTCAAATAACATTTGTATCCAAAAAATTACAAATGAAGAAGGTCATTTTAGTTGTCCATAGAAAGCTTAAAGCTCATTGTCAAAAGCATATCTAATTTTAGTCTTCCACCCTCCTTGTTCATAATACCAATTTGAGTTAAAAAGGCCTTCACAGATTTATTTATAGCTACATATATACGCAGCCTTACAAAGAAGTATGTATCCATGTCAGTTTTACTAGTTCTAAATGAAAAGAGCTTTGATGGAATTTTTCTTGAGTGAGAAATAGAAAATTTAGTTGGAATCAAAATTAAATACAAGAAATGGATTAAATCTATTCTGGGAAATTTTTAGAAGCAGTTTATGTATTTTATTGAAAAATGTCACATCATAGCTCAACAGATTGTTTTGTGTTAATCTACCATATTATTTCAACAGAGGTATTGGTTTGAAAAAAATATTGCTCCATTTAAATGCTAATGTAGATACTGCTAGGAGGTCTCTTCAAGATTATGGGTTCTGAGTACTCTAGTTATAGAACATTTGGCCTTTATAGATAAAGTTCCTTTACTTTAGTTAAAAAGCTGTATCTATAAAAGGAAAATGACTTTGTCACTCTGTTGGTTCCTAATATTATTAAATATTTATTAAGATTCAACAGTACAGTAAACATTTATAAAGTAAGAATAGAATAGTGTTTACTTTAATTAAGCTAGTATCTGAAGACTCTTAAGGGAGATAGACACATGGTACACACATTTATGTATTGCTTTTCTGGGAAGGGTTAGGATTCAGACTCATAATACCTTCTCTGTTTTGTTTATTCTTATGGAATTAGAAAAAATTACTTAAAATTTCTCTGAGTCCACGATAGTAAGCTCTTTAAAGTGAAGACAGATACATCTGGGATATTGCTCTTACTGCATATAATTAAGCTTAAGATTTGCTTCTTTGATTTTGATTTTGATTCTACTAAACAGTGTTGGTATCCAGAATAATAAAAAAGTATGTTTATGGCTCATATTAAGACACTGTAATTTTTCTGTACTATAATGAATCACCAAACTGTTAGAACTTCATGAGACATCTAAGATATACTCATCCACTTTGCTATTAAAAAACTTAAGGCCCAGAGATCTTAAGTCCCATTGACAATCCAGTCCTTTTATCAACCTGTCAAGGGAAACAGACAGACATTCAAAAGAGTTAAAGAGCTGTGCATCTAGCCAGAAAGAGAGAGAGAGAGAGAGAGAGAGAGAGAGAGAGAGACGGATTGTGAACCTAAAATAAAAGCCAGGGTCTTCATTCATGCAGGTAAACAGGGATCCTAATTGTAGAACAATTCCTATGGTATTGCCATGTAAAAACTGAGTTCATCTTTAACGTGTTTCCTTGAAATGATGATTCTAAAGCATTTTCTTTAGAGTGAGTTAAACCTGCCTCAAAATGAAGTGCTTGGTAAAAGAAAAATTGAACATATTTGTAGAAAAAATAAAAAGGATACAGGACAAGAAGAAAGGTTCTTTCTTGCCAAGTGATCCTTTTTCTATTATTAAAATATTTCCAATACTTAATGTGATAAATTTTCCCCCTTTTAAGTGAAACATTTCTCATTAAATTTTCAGGGTTAAATACTACTATTTTAAAGTTAGGATCACACAAATACACAAAGGCCAAAGACTAGGCATAGATTTTATGCTTAATCTTTTTAATCAAATAAGGAGAGTGGGAATGATTCTTCAATACTACCATGTGCCAAGAGATGACTCAACACACTCATAACAGTCTTCTTGAGTTACTGTGAAATGTTCATTGGTGTAGTGGAGCGTGATACCATTTGGCCTCACATGACAGAAAAGGGTTATTTGCCTAGTTAGTTCACCTTTGTTCTTTTCTTCTCATGCTGTGACATATCCTGTGAAACTAGTTGGTATCCAAAGCCAAATACAGAGACTGAAATCACCTCTTGTACTTGGCGGTGAAGATGATGAAGATGACAATGATGGAGGTGGTGGTGAATGATAATCATTAGTAACATGATTACAGACATGATCATTATATTGAACATTAATTTAGGACCTCCTATATGCTAAGCATTGTTTTTATGTTAAATGTATTACCTCATCTATTTAGGACAATAACCCTATGAAGTAGCTAATATGGTCGTCCTCTTTTTTAGATAAGTAAACTCATATATAGGGAGGTGGAAGTATCTATACCCAAGCCCGGCATATCATACTATAACATCCTAGCTGAACCTAGTTATACAAGTGTACAGTCACATTTATTAATACTCTCAATATATATATTTTATATATTTTATGTATATATCATATTTATTTAAAAGATTGTACAATAATTTGAAGTTCTCAAAATAGTAAGTTCTTGAAATCCAGTTTGCGAACTATCTCCATTTTTATATTACTGGTAGAGAGTATCTGTGTATACTCTCTTAAAGTGACCACTCTGGACCACTCTTTAGATGGCTCTCCTAAACTGTCTCTAAGGGTTATAGGTAAAAAATATTGTGTTTAATATATCATGACTGCCATAATTTCTTTATGCAAAGTTAAAAAACCAAGATCATCGTGCAATTTCTAATAATTTACACATCCTGTTATTTTCTTATTTAGAAATTTTTACATTCACATTTTAAATTGTTTTGGCTTAACTCAATGACTCAATTATGCATTCCACAGTATTAGAAAGAAATGAGTGGTCCAAAAGTCATATAAAAATATATCCTGATGTGAGCTTCCTGGAAGAGTCAGACCAGATTAAAATGGGAGGGTATTTGAAAACTTCCTAACATTTGTAGTTACAGTGAGTTGCGCTTGCTTTATCTTCAGTGTAGCCTGAAGTCAGAGTTTGATATATAGGGAATATTATTTTCTTAGAGCAGGTTAGTTCTATTCAATACAGCATAAATACTTAGGTATTTCAGGTTGTTCAAAGAGACAAGCTCAGTAATTCAAGCAAATCATCCTTTTCCTTTTCTACCGCAGATGGATATGCTCCCTCTGCATAAAAATGTTGTAGTTCCTGTTATGAACTGAATGTTTATGTCCCTTTAATTTTACATGTTGGGGCCCCCCCAGCTATCCTGTATTTGGAGATGGGGCCTCTAAAGAAATAAGGTTAAAGATGAGTCTCTGATCAGATAAGATTAGTGTCCTTTATAGAAGAAGTGTCAGAGCACTCCCACCCCTCTCTCTGTCTCTCTTTGTCTCTGTCTCTAACTCTCCCCGAGTGCTCAAGGAAGGGATCATGTAAGGACAAAGTGAGCTGGCAGTTGCCCACAAGACTGGAAGAAAAGTCTCACTAGAAATCGACTGTGCTGGCACCTTGATCTTGGGCTCCAGCCTCCAAAACTATAAAAAAATAATTTTTCCATTGTCTAAGCCACCAAGTCTGTGGCATGTTGTTGTCTCAGCCTGAGCAGACTAATATAGTTCCTAAATATGATTTTCCCTTGTTCCTTTTCATATCTCTGTACAGTAAAGTATTTTTCATACTGAAATTATTAGGGCAGTGTAATACCTTGGGCCAAATGTAAATGTTGTCTTGAGGCTTTTCAGTTTAGCTTCCAGGGTTATTACATCTGACCTCAGCATAGTATTTAGGGAATATAGGCATTTGACGGTAGCCTCTGAGAGCTATGTCTGGTGACGTGTATCTTTCTTTCTAGATCCTTGACTTATTTTTGTTTGTTTTAATTTTCATCAAATCTTTTCTAAGTCAAATGTGAGAAGTCAACTAATACTTAATTGTCCCCCACAAAACCTTGTAATAGAAAAATGGAAATTAGAGACTTTTATTTCCTGGTTTAGAATGGGGTTAGGGATGCTGAAAATTATTGGGTTATCTTTTTTAATGAATTGTACACTTGAACAAAATGATCTTTGTTAACAAATTATATGCTTGAAAAAATCACTATGCTGAAACTAATTTAGATACTAAGATATTCTTAAATACATTTATACATTCACCTCTTTAGCTCCATTTTGGATTTTATTATTGTATGTGTTCAACAAAAGACTTCAAGCAGATCTGGTCTAGCAAGCTGGCATAAAACTTGCCTATTATTGGTTGTGAAACTAAATGTTAGACATTTCAATTAGTTAATAGTTTATATTGTTACTTCTTAAGAAATAACTTCTACAAATATTTTTCATTTTTGATACATTTAATAAAAAGGAAATATGTCTTGTCTCTAAGATATTGACAAATATTAAGCAATCCGAATGATTTTGATAATCTTATGAAAAATCTTCTTTAAGAATAGTTATTTAGAAAGATTATGGTATTGGAAAGGACCTAAAGAGGTCATTAAATTCTTAAGCTGTACTGGACAGAAAGGTGAAATACCATTTCAATACATTGATTGGAGAAATCCAGGCTGTTAATACCAATGCTATAGCTGTGGCATTATATTAGGCCTTACTATCTTTATTCATGGTTATACTATAATTAGTATAGCTGTGCTATTAGGAGAGTAAGGATTAATTACACTGGCTATAGGTATGCTTTGTAAATAAACAATCACTTATTTATAGGGTAGTTAATGTGATATTGATTCCCCATCTCACTGTGGACCCAGTGTCAAATCCTGACATTAGTCAGGTAAAGAAACTTTTCCTCAAGTATATAGCTCGGATTAGTGAATGGCTTAATATTTTCTGATTTTGTACAAAACTACTTTTACAAAGTTTGAAGGATCATAATTTAAATTAAGCTATTTTAATGGATTCTGGACGGTGGAATTTTTTCATCTTTGGTTGAGGTTTTCTCTGGAAGTATCTGCCTCTGGAGAAATTAGATTCCATTAACTGTCTGATTCACTTAACCAGCAATTCTCAGAAAGCAAACAACACTGGCCGTCACCAGAGGCTTTATATTTGAAGAAGAGACCACTTTGGTCTTATAAGCCTGTGGATTCTTTTTCATCTGCTCAGTGTGCTTAGGTAAATGGTATCTAACTATTTACTCAGAGCCAAAGAAGGATGTAAAAAATACTTTCACTTTCTGGAACTTATCCAAATTAAATAAATAAAGTTTCCATAGAAGTACAACTGGCTTTAATCAGGTCAGCCCTCTACTAACTCTGTGTTTTCTAACTTGTTTTCCATTCTAGACATGCTTTTCTTCTCTGACCTGAGTATCTCCCTTGTACTTACCATTATTTAGTGGCCATTTATTTTACTTGCCTGACAAAATCCACAGGGAAAGGGAATGTGCTATTACTACAACTTGCATAGGAAAGTTTTGGGATTTGGCAACTATAGTTGTGCATTTATTAAACACTCCCCTACCTTCTCTTTCATTGGCATGTGGGAATTATATACTTGATTCAATTCCTTCCCCTACTCCTTCCGACCCCCTGCCAAATGATTCAACTTTAGGATGGAAAAAAAAAAAAAAGAATGCTGAATCGGTACTAGCAACTTGAATGTATATTTATTGCCTTTTTAAGGAAAGTAATTCTAAGACTCTAAAAACACCAAGGATTCTCAGAACTATATGGTCAGGCATGCTGAAAAATATTCTAGGTCTTTCCCTTGGTACGTTTTGCTTTCTGCTCTAAGTTGAAAGTGAAGAATGTTTAAAAACCAACACACTGCTAAAAAACAATTACCCACATAAAAATACCTTATGGAATCGATCTAAGTGGACCCCTATGCCCACTTACATTGGATGAATTTTCACTAAAATTATGTTTTTAAATATAGTAAAGTGTCTACACTCTGAAAATAACTGGCTTTCTCATTTGGAACATTTCTCTTCACTAAACATACCTTCCACAATTGCCCAGCATAACCTGAGAAGAAGTAGATGGTGGGAGAAATTTCCCATCAAAGGAAAAAAACATGTATTTAAAAAAATTTCTATGCTCATACTGTTATCTTCATTTTATAAAATTTCTCTAAGATTTTTTTAAAAAGTTACTGCCAAATATGAAACAAGGAGTATACTGAAATGTGAGAATTGTAAAGTTAATATGATGTAAGAATCTCCATGTTGGCTCACTCATGTTGGTTCATGAATTAGAGTGGTGAGAAAAAGCCATGAGGGGTTAAGGGCTCTGTGCCATGCAAGGTATTGCCTTGCTCAGGATCTTTTTTCATAAAAAGTCCTAAGAGCATTGAGAAGACTGATCCTCATATTAAATTCACCAGTGGATATTATTGACCTGACTTGGTAGTTAACTGGAAATTCCAACAGCTTACATAAGATGTCTCATTAGAGAAATTTATCTTGTCTGACAGCCACACAGTATTCTGACCGTGAAATAATGAGGTAGAAAAGATCTGTCTTTATATACTAGGCAGTGAATTCTTTATAAATATCTCCCTATTCTATAGTAATGGTGAGACAAAACAAAACTCAGATTTGAGGGACTGAATTTGCTTATGCTGTATTGATTATGGTTCTATGAAAACTGGCCAATCCCTTAATCTTTTAGGATTTCAGTTTTATATTCTATAAAACAGAAATTAAAATAGTCTCTGTTTTTCTTTATATTTCACAGGAAATTTGTAAGTAATCAAAATTTTTGGCAGTATGTGTATGCTTGTGTGTGTGAATTAAAACATTTTGAAAAGTGTAAACATCTAATTATAAGGTAAGAGAAATTAAAAAAAATAGTCCAAAAAGAATATTTGTTCCCTCTTCTTTGCATAGAAGACTACTTCAATTTTACCCTCTAAAAAGTCACATTTCAAATAGTTCTGTACATTCATTCTTTATGCCCAAGTCAGTCAAACTGAAATGTGATTTTACTGAGTGTTTATTACATACTGGTACTGGACTAGGCTGGCCTTTTAATAATTTTAATTTCTCTACTTACTTTGAATGTTTGGTTCCTATTTTGACGTAAATGAGGTTGTTTTTATGACACTGGTATTTGGAACACATCAGACATCCTCTTTTCTATCACATCAATATTTGCTTTATAAATGTGTTTCTCACTTCCCACATCTGTACATTCCACTTGCTCTATCCTTTCATCTCATTACACTTTTGAACACAGGGGGGCTTTATGCATCCCTCTATGGAAGCTATATTTCTTATTTTTTATATTCCTCTATTCAAGTCCAGGTGATAGATATTTTCTCTCTCTTGAATTTGGAAGCATGGGGAATATCCTCCTTCATTCACCTCCCAGAATCTCAAGAGGTTTAGAAATTATGGGGTTAGTAAAGGTATATTCTGCAGAAGTAACATTTTTAAAATGTTTGTTTACTTATTTTGAGAGAGAGAGAATGGGGGGAGGGAAAGAGAGAGGGAGAGAGAGAGAGAATCCCAAGTGGACTCCATCTGTCAGCACAGAGCCCTAAGTGGGGCTTGATCTCGTGAACCGAACTCTGAGATCGAGACTTGAGCCCAAGTCAGATGCTTAACTGACTGAGCCACCAACGTGCCCCATGAAATAAGGGGTTTTAATATATTAATTCTGATGTATATTCGAATTAACTTGAAAAAGTAATTTTTTATGGATAACATGTTCTCAAGATATGTTAAGATATGTATTTAAAAGTAGTTACTATGTGTCTATTCTGTGTGTTTTATATCTAGTATATAATCTCAGGTATTATACAAAAATAGATTTTATTTTATAGCACCTATTAAACACCTATTTTTTTAAGTTTGTTTATTTTTGAGAGAAAGATCAGAGCATCCGAGCAGGGGAGGGGCAGAGAGAAAGAATCTCAGGCAGGCTCCGCACTGTCAGTGTGCACCCCAACGCAGGGCTCAATCCCACACACTGTTAAACACCTATTTTTAAATGAGAGACTTAGAGGTGGTAAGTGACTGGTTGAAGGGTCTGCAGCCAAAAGGATGTGGACTCAGAATTCAAAGTGAAGAAACTTTGCTCTTCACTCATGTACACTCTGCTCTTCACTCTGTCCGACTCATGGATAGCTTTCTCTGTGCCTGAAGGTTGTCCTGTTTCCTTTATGCCCATCCTGTGATGGAGCAGACAGACAATAACAAAACAAAAAAAATATCAAAACTAAGAGAATTGACTTTCTTTAAAGATGTTAGTTTCTCTCAGAACACTTCAATATATGTGCATGTAACGTACTTGGCAGTGATGCATATTGCAGGATCATGGTCTCTGTCTATAGGACCGTATCTTCAGTGGATGGATATTTGTATGCATGTGCTCCATCTTCTTCATTTGTCTTTCGATCTAGAACTGGAGTTAACATGCCTGTTAGACATATTCCATTTTTCTGTCTGATTGTTATTTGTCAGTTTCTCTGTCTAGCAATATATTTTAGTATGCACCTAATGTGTCTACATATATCATTGTTCAACCTCAGAAGTCTTGCTTTGTCCTATTCCATTTTTCAATTCCTTCCCCATCTGAAAGACTTAATGATTTCTATAATAATGGCAATAGATGTAATTCATAATCTAACAGGCTTAAATTTGATATACTTGGGACTGTAGCAGTGTGCATACTTCCTCTTTCCTCTGATTATTTAATTGTGCTTGTATCACTCATGTAGACATGATATTAAAATCAGGAGTGATTGAATTAAGTGTATACTTTGAAATGTGCATTTTTATTATAAATACATACGTAAATTTTTATATGTATATTAACATTAAACAAGATGTTATGTCACTAAAGTCCCATATCTAACTGATTTTTCATACCCAGTTCACTGGATTATAACACAGTGTTTTAAAGAGCACAAATTTTGTCACAGTGCTTTATAAGATTCTAAGAAGCTGATGTAAAGACATCTAATTGAAGCAGGAGCATATTCTTGTAATGGCTAGCTGGGGCAGTAGTTCCACCAGAGTGCATGACTCGGCACCAATGATTACATTTATCATTGAACAAGATAGCTAAATTTTCTAAAATTCCATTTTCTTAAACTGGAATTACAAAACTTGCCTCAAATTGTCACTATGGGATTTTTGTTTCTGGTTATGATGGAGTAATTGGCTCCAGATTACCAGGCTAGCTCTCCTGCCAACATATATACATATATGTGTTTGTATATACATATACACATACATATACAGACATGTACACATATATATGTACACACATTTATATATACACATATATATTCATATACATATGATATATACACATACATATATATACACATACATATACATGTGTATACATGGGTGTGTATATGTATGTGTGTGAACTGTTTTCAGATGTTGCACCTAAGCAGAATTATATTATAATATCTGGTAAAAAAAAAAAAAAGGGGTGTTTAAGATGATCCTAGCACTTTTCCTGGAGGAACTTTCCAGACAGCAGTGCAAGAAAGTGATGCTGAAGTTGAATACAGAAACCTTGAAGTATTGAGAAGGGAGAGATTAGGGTTCATGGCTTCAGGGTGGTCTGGACTTTGTATGACAGGACACCAGAATGAGTGTGTTGAACAGAGAAGAAGTTCTGTAAATTTATATAGGAGTCTTCTTAAGTTTTTGACCATATAATATATGGTGAATATGCAGGGTGAATCTCCACAAGTCAGACAGAAAAGTTATTTTGAGGCAGTAGAAACTATATAGTACACTGAGATATGTAGAAATTCCAAAAAGACAGTGAAGAGACCTATTTGAATACAACAGGGATTTGTTTAAAACCCCAAAAGACCATGTTTAAGGTTTAAGGTGACTGGAGTCTTCTAGGCCTACGCTAACTAAGCTAAAAGCAAATATCTAAAAGATAAGCTGATCCTTTATTAAATTAACTAACTAACCCCCCAAAAAGAATCTTAATAAGTTTTAAAGGAAGGCAATGAAATTCATTCTCAACATTTTAGTATCGATAATGACTACCATACAATAAAATCATTGCTTGATATATTTAACAGAATAAAGGGCCCCAACTGTCAGCACATATTTTGCATGTTATATGAATTATATACTGTCTTGTTACAATAAAGTAAGCTACAGAAAAGAAAATGTTATTAACAAAATCTTAAGAGAAAATACATTGGTAGTACCATACTATATATATATATATATATATATATATATATATATAAACTTCACATATAAGGGTACCTGGGAAGGTCAAACCTGGTTGCTCAAGGGTCAGTTGTACCTATCAGTAGAGTTCAAACTATCCTGGAAGCAAAACTTGTAATTGGAAATACCTCAACTTATAATTACATTTAAAATTTAATCAGTCCATCATCACTAATAGTTAGAACTAGTAGATTGAAAACTTAATACAATACACACCTATTAGAATACCTGAAGTCCAACAAAAACAGACAATACCAATTGCCAGGGAGAATGCAGAGCAATGGGACCCACATCCACTGCTGTTGGGGAAAGCAAAGTGGTTTCAACTCAGAGACAGTTTGACAGTTTCTTACAAAGTAAAACAAAGTCTTACCATGTAATGCAGCAAACATGCTCATAGATACTTTTCCAATTGACCTGAAGGCTTACATCCACAAGATAAACTCCTTTTGAACTTTTAGAGCACCTTCATTCATGATCTCCAAACTGGAGCACCCGAGATGCTCTTCAATAGGAGAATAGACAAACAAAGCATACAATAGAATATTATTCAGTAACAAAAGAAATGAGCCATCAAGTCATGAAAAGGCATGGATAAATTTAAGTGCATATTGCTAAGTGAAAGAAGTCACTCTTTAAAGATTACATATAATAGATTCTAATAATAGGAGATTCCAGGAAAGGCAAAACTATAATGAAGGTAAAAATATTACAGTGGCTTCAGTTTGGGGTGGAGGTGAAGGGTTGAATATGTGAAGCACCTGGGATTTTCAGAGCCGGGAAACCACTCTGGTACTATAATAGTAGATACATGTTATTATGCATTTGGCAAAACTGTAGAACTTCACGGTACAAAGAATAAAACTTAATGTATGCAATTAAAAAAAAATCACTCAGGAAGTGAAAGCACCAGGAAGAAATGTAAAAAGTCACGAGCCATTCTAACTGTATAACAAATATATGAAACAAACTACTAAATGGGATGTGGAGAATAGTGCCAATGTAAGTAACTTCAGAAAGGGGTGGCATCCTAAATCCAAAGGCAAAATAAACTACGTAATTATTGTATGGTAATTGACGAAGTTGCTTCCTTTGAGCGTTCAGGTTAACAATATTGATTATTTACCTATACAGGACTGAAAATGGTATAAACTGATAGCAGGTGGTGGAAGTTAAATCTTTCATTGTTGGAGTGGAAATTTAAGGATAATCATGAGCACTAGGCTAAAATGGTCCATAGGGTAATGAATTGTAGTTGGAGACATCAGAATGAATTAATGCTTAGTTTAATATAGATACAATTGGTTACACGAGGAAGTATAGATACGTGAATATACATAGTAGTGCACAGGCATGTATTTCATTGCTCTTTTACTGACAGAGCCTAGAAGCAAAGACACTCCGGTAGCAACCAGCACCCCCAGCAACTATATCTTGATATCTAATGCTATTCTCCAATAAAAGGAGCCAAGCCTCCTTGGAGAAATGGCTGACCTAGTATTGGTGGCCATAATATAAAAAATGTAACAGATGATTCTGGAATATGTAATAAAAAATACACTCACCCACTCACACACATTTATGGGAATATGGCAAAGAGATACAGTCAGTGCAGCTGAAAGAAGTCCCAACATTTTAAGCATAAAATAAAGTAATATAGCATAATAACTCCAAGTAAAAATAGTATTCATGAGTCCATACTGATACAAATAAACTGTTTAAACATTTAAATAAATGAAGGAAATGAAACAAATCTTATGTGCACAAAAGTTTCAAATAATGTATATACATAGACTGCCTTAAAGGAGGATGTGCATAAGTCCCCACTTCTTACATGTAGATTGCAGTAGTAACTGCTTTCCAAAAAGTACAGTAGAGGAAGTAGTGGTGCGGGGAGAATAATTAGAGAGTGGAGAAATTTAGCAAACACTGCCTGAACCATGGGATCAATGTCAACATGAATAGTGATAATTCATCTTGATAGTATTTAACCTTGTTATGATGTGATGAAATGACACGTTATCTTACTGGACTTCCCCCCTAACCTCATAGCCCCATTCTAATCACAACAAAACTATCAGAGAAATTGCAATACTTGAACAGTCCTAAAAACTGTTCGGGGCAGCAAAAATAAGAACAATCTGAGAAATTTTCACAGTTTGAAGGAACCTGAGGAGACATCACCATCAATGTGGTATCATGGATGGAATCCTGAAACAGGAATAAAGGCATTAGGTAAAAACTAAGGGTTTTGGAGTAAACTATGTATTTTAATTAACAATAGTATAGCAATATTGATTCATTAATTATAATGAATGGAGCATACTAATTTAAAACAATAGGAGAAATTGGGTGCTGGGTACACAGAAATTTTCTGTACTATCTTTATGATTTTTCTATAAATCTAAAAGAGTTCTAAAATTAAAAGTTTTTGTAGTATCAATAAGAATGCAGATTTATACATATATATTATCAACCAACCTGATCTAACTTTCTTGATACAATGCTACATTTTTTTAAAGTTTATTTACTTTTGAGAGGGAGAGCACAAAAAGAGGAGGGGCAGAGAGAGAATGGAAGACATAGAATCCAAAGCAGTCTCCAGGTTTGAGCTATCAGCGCAGAGCCGAATGTAGGGTTCAAACCCATGAACTGTGAGATCATGACCTGAGCTGAAGTCTGAAACTTAACCCACTGAGCCACCCAGGTGCCCTGATACAATGAATGCTACATTGAAAACTCACAGTATGCCGTGTGCTTGGGTGGCTCAGTTAAGTGTCCAACTCTTGTTTTTGGCTCAGGTTACGAAAACGCAGACCTTGCTTGGGATTCTCTCTTTCCTTCTCTCTCTGCCTCTCCCTTCCTCTTCCTGTTCTCTCTCTCTCTCTCTCTCTCTCTCTCTCTCTCACTCTCACTCTCTTTCTCTCAAAATAAATAAGTAAAAACTTTAAAACCCTCAGTATACATATTCTTTTTACATATGCATGAAACATTCACTATGATGGACCTTAATATTCACTGCAATTAATTAAACATGATAGTGGCATGTACACATACATTCTCTGGCCTCAGATAACTTATATTATCAATAAAAAAGGATATCTTAAAAAAATTTAAATCTTTGGAAACTAATGAACCATTCCAGTGTATGTCTGTGTCAAATATAAAATGACAAGGATAGCAGACATTGGGGCTGAATGATAATGAACATGCAACTTACCTAACTTTTGGGACACAACTGTAGAGTCTCAGAGGGAAAAAAATGTATACACCACAAAATTACTGTATTAGAAGAAAGGAAGTTTAGAATAAATGATATGAAAAGATAAGAACAGATAGCAGTAAAATAAACAATAGAGAATATCAATAAAATTTAGATCAGCATTAATAAAATAAACCTAGGTAAACTAGTGAGAAGATATATGTGTATATATATATAATTATATATTAATGCATATTAAGGATTTAATTAATGAGTACTTAATAATTAAATGATAATTATTAATTAAGGATTAATATATAACCTTAAAGTATTTCAGCTTAGCAAATAGTGCAATTGATAAAATGCATTATATACCATGATATTTGCTTTACCTGCGTAAAATACAGTTTGGTTTTACATTTGAAGAACAAGCAATATAATTTATCACATTTGTAGATTAAAACAGAAAAACGTATGATTATCTTAATGGATTCTGAAAGCCTTTCATAAAATTCAGTACCAATTCATGAGAGCAAATTTCTGCAAGAGAATGAAAGAAAGATATTTCCTCAATATAATAATATCTGAGACAAATCTACACCTCTAATCCCAATAACTGGTACTGAACATTGAACTGAACATGTTTCTCCCCAAAAGAGGAGCAAGGCAAGAATGTTCTTTTTCATGATTTTTAATCAGTGTTTTACTAGAAGCATTAGCAAATGCAGAAAGGAGAGAAATACATAAAAAAGTACACAAATTGTTAAGAAGAAATAATTATAATTTTTTTGTAGATGACATAGAGAATGCTAAGGTATTGGAAAAATGCCTATAGATATAACAAATAAAATTAACAAGGTTACAGGTATAAGGTCAGTATATAAAATTCAGTTGCATTCTATTAAGAAAAACAAATGGAAAATAGAATTTTAAAAGTATAATTTAAAATATTATAACAAATATAAAACTCTTAAGTAATATATTTCTAGTTTCAATGAAAAACAAATACAATTTAAAAATAGTTGAGAGGTGCCCGGGTGGCTCAGTAGGTTGAGCATCTAAATTTGGCTCAGGTCATGATCTCACAGTTTGGTTTGTGAGCGGGAGCCCTGCATCTGGCTTGCTGCTGTGAACACAGAGCCCACTTGGCTCCTCTTTCCCCCCTCTCTTTCTGCCCTTACCCCACTTGCACACTCACTCTCTCTCAAAAATAGATAAAAAATTAACAAAAGAGTTGAAAGAAATTAAAATCTTAAGTAATGGAGAGATATACTATATATATGCACTTGATTACTCTATTTGCTATATACTATAAGCTATATTCTCTGTATATGTATATACTCTAAAATACCTATACTTACATATTGATATATAGTTTCAAAGTAACCCCAGTTAAATACAATGTGCTTTTCTGGTAAAAGTTAACAAGCTGATTTTAAAGTTTATATGGAGATGTAATGGACCCAGAATAGTGTGAATCTGCTTGAAAAGCAACAGTGCTTCAGGGCTCTCATTACCTGATTTAATCACATGATCTAAGCTCTACCTAATAATGTGGTAGATCTGATGAGACAAACATATAGTTTAATTCAGTGGAATAAGGAATGAGGAAACACACTTGTATGCTCAATTAATTTCTGAAAAATGTAACAAATCAGCTAAATGGAAGAAGAAATATTTTCAAGAATCCATCCTGGAAGAAGTGGATACCATAAGGAAAAAAAAAAAAAAAAAACACTACCTCACACCATACACAGAGATTGAATCCTCCATGAAGAAGGAGGTTAACAGCCATACATCTGTTTAAGCAGGCGATAAGATGCCTTTGTGTGTCAGTTGGTGGCCAAAATAAAAAATATTTCCAGAAAAAAAGTTGAAATCTAGGTTTTGGGATTATGAAGTCTGAATATCTGTTACCATCTGATCAGAACCATATAGTATGAGCGATGAGCGATGTTAGTCAAGAACCATCCAGTTGAGCACTGTTAACCCACAAGATGATGAGAAATAATAATTTGTTGTTTTAAACCAGTATTTACTGACATACCTTGTTTCTGAACAATAGATAACCAAAATGGAAGGATCTCACTACAGAGAGAAAACAAGCAAAAAACAAAACAAAAACTAAACAAACAAAACAGTTGAAAAGAGCATATGTACAGACATTTAAACATGGCAGGAGATAATCAATAATAATGGAATTCAGATGGCACAGAGAATTTATGACCTCAAGAACTTACGGCAATAGATAATCTGAAAGAATACATGTTATGAAACAGAAATATGCTAGATAAAATAAAGCACAACTTCTCTGTATTTTACTTGAGAGACTGAATTGTATCCTAATCAAAGCTGAGACTTAGTGTGAATTATGAACAGTGCTGGATACACCTTACCAGGAATGATAATATATATGACTTGAAGTGAAATAATATTTAATAAAACTTAGCATTACTTATATCTACAAGCCAAGGGAGTAACCAAAAGTTCTTATGGTAACTAATTAACTTGACTATCTTAAGTACTTTTCATTAGTAGTTTATTTCACAGCAATTAACTGTTAGAATAACAACTGCTATATATTTATATTATCATGAACTTGTATTGTTTTAAACTGTAACTTGACTGAGGAGAGCAGAGTAGCTTGAGAATATAAACACTATTTATTATGTTGTTTCTTGAGAAATGATATTCTGAATATTAGAAAACTAGGTTATGAACAGGTAATTAAATGTGAAAATTAATGTTGTTTAATGGGGATCAATTACCTAGTATGAACAATATAAATTGTTTAAGCTTAGTTGTTAAAAACAACATGCATATTCAGAAAGTCTATGATTACCCTTTATGAATAATAAGTAGATATATTTTTAGTCAAGTTACCTACTATATACAGGAATGCTAATGGCGCTTAGCTTGACAGTGAACTTTCAGTTCCAGGTCAAGTTGTAGCTAAGCATCTGCTGTGGCCATATGTCATCTCAGTAGACTGCCCCCAGGTGAAATTTGTAATGTGACACTAAATTCTAACTATCATAGGAGATGCTCTAATCCATAAGGCTTTTCCTTGCTTGCCCCCCCAATCCCTGGCCCCAGTCCCAACGTGGAAGGCAGCTCCACATTTCAGCTAATATTATTTGGGTTCCTGCCATGGAGCTGGAAAATATTTCTGTCTACCAAGATTCTCCCACTGGCATCTAAAAAGTGAGCATAAGATTAAAAGTCAGAGAAAGAGGGGCACCTGGGTGGCTCAGTCGGTTAAGTACCCGACTTTGGCTCAGGTCATGATCTCGCATTTCATGAGTTCCAGCCCTGCGTCAGGCTCTGTGCTGACAACTCAGAACCTGGAGCCTACTTCGGATTCTGTGTCTCCCTCTCTCGCTGCCTTCACCTGCTCCCATTCCATCTCTGTCTTTCTAAAATAATAAAAAACATTAAAACATTTAAAAAAAGAGAAAGAATGTATTACTCATGCTGGATGGATCCTAAATTTTTCACTCTCAGAGACTCCCAAAGGGTGATTAGATTTTTTTACTCTTTTGAGGTAACTTCCATAAAATGTGAACATCCTTGGTTCAGTAAGATACTTCCAATCCCTTAAATACTTGTAAGTCTGATTCCATAATTAAGCTATTGTGTCCATTTTTCATTAACATAGGTCAATCTACTTGCTTTTTAAACAGAATGAAGTCTCAATCTGTCAGTAAATGAAACATACTAAAATATGTTAAATTAGTATAAAAAGAGAAACATTAAGATATTAGCCCACATAATTTTAAAATAAATGCAAGTATTTTATTTTACTTTCCATACTCAAGTTCTCAAACAACAGTTTAGCATAAAGTAGAAATGGGGAAATTCAAGTATGGAAACACCAGTGTAGCTAAAAGGTACTATATTCAATTAGACAAGATACACTTTAGTATTTACACTTTAAATGTACTTATGAAGTTTGTACCTGGATATTAAAACTACATCCATTACATTGCTGTTTTTAAAAAAAAATGTTACTGAAATATAGTTGGCATACAATGTTATATTCATTTCTGCTGTACAACACAGTGATTTGACAATTCTCTATATTATGCAATGCTCACCCCAGTAAGTGTAGTTACCATCTGTCACCATACATGTTATTAAGTTAAAGCCTTTTCTAATCTGCTCACCTAGAAGAAGAGAGGTTCATAATGTTTCGATCAAATTTGGGAAAATAATCTATGCCAGGCAGATTTCTAAAACACCCCAGGTTTCTCCCCCCGGATATATGTGCCCTATGTGTCTTGAGTGTAGGGAACCTATGAATATGATAAGATGCTATTACTGTTATTAGATTACAAATCCCTTCATGTTAATCAAGACAGACATGATCAAAGTGGACCTGACTTAGTCCATTTAAAAGAAATGGACTAAAAAGAAAATGAAGCATCAGAAAGATGCTCCCATGTTGTCCTTGAGAAAGCTGATCACCAGGCTGTGAAGACCATGGGACAGAGCACAGTGGGTAGCCTCTTAGAGTTAAGGGCCTCCTTTCTATAAAATTACAAGGAAATGAATTGTGCCATTAACTAATGAGTTTGGGAATGGACTCCAAGCTTAAAGGGGAATTGCAGTCTCTGCCAATGCTTTGATTGCAGCCTGTGGGAGCACAGGACCCAGCTAATACATGCCTGGACTCCTGACCTGTGGAAACCATAGAATGATAAATGATATTTACACTGCTAAATTTATGGTGATTTGTTGCAAGGCAATAGAAAACTAATATATGGTCATATTGCACTTATATTCTCTCCAAAACACTGAACTGAATAAGAATGATAACAAGCATGCAAGTCCAAGTCCAATTCAAATAATACCAATGCAACCTCAACTGATTTTTATTCTTTCTCAGCTGTGAAAACGTTAGTTGCTGTACATTTGGAAGGCATAAAATCGGTATTTTTAAGGTTGAAAATGTAGTAACTGGATGAATAATACACATATATATTATATATCATAGATCATATAATATATTGCATACCTTTGAGAAAATCAGAATAATGACAATCTTCCTAAAAGTTGCAAATCATCTAATATGTGAAATGAAATATATATATAATGTTATATATATATAACATATAATATATAACATAAATAACATACACACACACACACACACACACACACACAGATTTGTGGGATAGCTGCTCAGAACTCAACAATCAGAACTGTTAGTCATCTTATAATTAAGAGGGAAAAGATTTACATGTGACCCCAGGTAGAAGGCAGCAGCATAGGGGTAAGGCCACCTGGGTGGCTTGGTCGGTTGAGTGCCTGACTTTGGCTCAGGTCATGATCTCACAGGTCCTGGGTTTGAGGAGCCATGCTTGGACGGCTTGGAGCCTGCTTTGGATTTTGAAGCTCTCTCTCTCTCTCTGCTCCTCCCCTGCTCATGCTCACTCTCTCTCTCTCACTCTAAAATAAGTAAACATTAAAAAAAATTTAAAAAGGCAGCAGCATATGACTTAATAGTCCAGGTTGACAAGCCACGGTGTGTGAAATGTCAGCTTTACCTCTTACTACCTAGGTATTCATAAACATGTTATTTAATGTCTCGGTGTTTCAGTTTCTAAGTGTATAAAGTGGGGATATCAACTCCCTTGTGTCAGTTCTTTGCAGGCTGCATGAATTAAATTATGTAAAATTTTTCTTACATATAATAAATGCTTATAATTAGCATTACTCTATGTCAGGAGTACAGACCTTAAAGTGCTGCCTATAGAACATTACTACGAATAGTTATTTTTTGTTATTTCTAGCAAAATAATACCTAAATTGAAATAATTTTCCTCAAAAATGGAAACTCTCAAAATGAAGGGTTGTGTTCCAATGCATGCTATGTGTAATTAACGTGTCACTTAGCTGGATGCATGATTTGTCAAGGTCTTTAAAGAAGATAATGTTGATTTTTAATCTAAAATTAGCAACTGATTTGTTTTGTTTGCTCTGTTCAACATTGTATTTAGTCTTCCTTTTCCCCTTCAAGTTACCTTATTTGCATATCTTTAAACCACCCTGTTTGGTTTTATCATTTGGCCGTATTCATAGTTTGCTTGGTTGTTTATAAATTGCCAAACTGAATTCATCAAAAGAATAATGAATACTACATATGACATTCATTATTTTGATTTTCAATGGAGTAAATTGCATCCAGTTTGTTACTCATTTCACTTTGAAATGAAACAGATAGTTTTTCCAATAATTATTCTCTTTTATTGACAGTAACCAGTCTCTTACATGAATACCAAGTAATGGTTTTATTATATATCTATAAGCGTAACTTTTCATCAAATGGAGACAGTTATTAAACTGATGATTTTTTAATGAAAATTAGCATTGAGCAATACAACCTAAACAACACAGAAAGTAAATATCATCCTTGTGGTAAGCAGCATAACGTACTTCCTTACCCCCAAAATATCTACATCCTAATCCCCTGAACCTGTGAGTATATTATGTTACATGACAATTGGCAATTAAAGTTGCAGGTGGAATTAAATTTACTGAAGAGCTTCCCTTAACATATGGAGATTATTCTAGATTATCTGGGTGGGTCCAGTGTTATGGTTTAAAAATGGAAGAGAAATGCAGAAGTCAGAATGATGCCATGTGAGAAGGATTCTATCTACCCTTTTGAAGTTGAAAAAAGGAGGTCTTGAGCCAAAGGTTGAGGGCAGCCTCTGGAAACTGTAAAGACAAGGAAATGGATTCTCCCATAAAGCTTTCAGAAAAGAACACAGTTCTGCATCCCTTGATGTTAGGGGAGACCTGTGTTAAATTTCTGACCTACAGTACTGTAAGATATTAAATGTGTCTTGTTTTAAGCCACTACATTTGTGGTAATTTGTTATGACAGCAGTTGAAACTAATATGGTCTTCATCTTCTGGGGGGTACTGTCCTTGCTGACTTAGAGACTAGCTGACTAGGTGCAAATTGAACACCTGTGACCATAGAATCACTTAAATTCCAGACAGCATAGTTTACAGAAAAGGAATATTTCATGAGCCCCCATTAGAGAAATGTTACAAAAGTGACAGCAAGTCTACCAACAGGAACACATACAGCAATTGCTGCCAATTTCACAAACTGCAAACAACTTCCTTCGGAGGAAAAAAAAAATGTTAGCTTAAGACATCACATGAATCTATTGTATATACCCTAGCCGTTTACCCAGTAATTTTAAATTTTACTCAAATTGTGATAAATATCATACATTTTCCCATATTTTGCTTAACAGCTTAGATATAGGGCCCCTAGATCCATTGTTCACATTGCTTATTCAAGGGAAATAAATGTGTATATATGTAAATATAAATTATATATAAATTATACATACATACAAAAATTGTGTGTGTGTATGTGTTTGTGTGTATGTATTCTTCAGCCTTTCCAAAAAAGAATAAAGGAGAACCACTTTGGTTTGGATTTAGAACTATATGGCTATATTCACTCATGAATTTGCTGTAATGAATTGGAAGGTGCTTTTCTTCCATCCTCTCATAAGAACCTTCTTGCTTTGCTTGCCAGCATTTGAAGAGAAATGAAAGAAATAGTTCATAAGGTATGAAGCAGTAGGAAATTCCTTCCTAAAGTTGTCATGTTATCTTTCTGGCCACCTGGCCCCCATTCTGACACAGAGAGACCAGTTTAGTTTATTATTTAAAGCTGAACACATCGGTTGTTAAGAAAAGGCTAAGATTTAAAGGAGGTACTTCACTGCTGACAAGAAATTACTATGACCTTGACTACATGTTTCATTAATAGTGAACTATTTTCATTTCAACTGTCTTTTTATATTAAAGCAGCAGGTTGTGTTGAACATTAAAACCATGGAGAGGAATTGTGGCATATGAAATTGTGACATATTAAAGATTTTTGATGTTACAACTATTGAGAGTTACTTGATTTATTTCCAGAATGACAATGTGGAACATATTAGAAACAGCAACATAAAATATGGCAAAAATTTTTTAAAGATTTAATTTTAAACTTTAAAATATAGGTTTTTAATATGTCAGATAAAGCACTGATTTATGAGCAATTATTTAATTTTTTCTCCTTTATCCCTCTCCCTCCCTCTTAGAGAAGTATAGATATCCAACTCCTTAAAAGAAGAACTGGTACAATGAAATGAATATGTTGCTTCCCGCTGCATTAAAATGCAGTACATGATATGGAATTGGCAAATTTAAAATTTTTACAAAACAGGAAATATACAAGCAATGGTCAGCACACATAATACTACGTGAAGGCACTGCTTTAAGCATTTTATATGTATTCATTCACTTAGTGTCACAAAAAGGTAGGAATGTTATTACTTGCATTTTACACAAGACAAGTGACACAGTGGATCTGGTAAGCATAATAATCTTGCTAGTAGAGAAATTTTCTTTTCTAGGTTTCTATACAATGCATAGATTAAAATGAATTTGGGCTCTTTGGTTGCAAATAATAGAATAAATGCAAGAAAGAAAAGACAAGATAGTAAAAAGAAAAGTATTTTAAGGGCACAGTTACATCTGGAGTAGCACTGGAGGTAATAAAGAAGAGATTGTAGCCATGAAATAAAAAAGCACTTAGAATTACATTTTCATCCTTCACTTCTTATCATTTTCTTCTGTTGCTTTGTTCTTTCTTCTCTGTAGACAAGTCTTCTCAGTCCCCGTCTCTACATGGTTCATAGAGGTTGGCCACCCCATCACTCTCGAGGCCTATGTCTTTCATTCCACGATCAATCCATATGAATCTTGTCCTAATTATACATTCTTATGCTGAGAAATTAGGTTGGCCAAACTTAGTTCAGGTATCCGTCTCTGTCAAAACAGTACTATTGTTAATAACTTGTCATTCGATGAATAAAAGAAGTCAAACAGAGGCAGTGGACCAGAAGATACCGTCATTTTGTTCAGAATTTTCCAGTATAAACTAATATATTTGTTATATATTATTAATTCAAACTCATGTGATACCACCATGATACCGCCAGCTGAAGATCTGTGCAAATTATGTAACTAGACAAAAAACATCAAAGCTAAAATAAGCTGTTATTTGGCTCCCAACTCCTCTCACCTGAAACATGCACAAAAATGCTATAAGAGCACAGAGAAACTCAATAATATAAGGAAATATTTATATGATTATATTAAAATAGTATAAATACATATAGTTGTTGCTATATGCTTTTAATGCACTTTAAATATCAATATTTAAATATTTGTAAATATTTAATAAATATCAATATTTCTTATATGAAAATTTTTGGTTTTTTAAAAAAATACGTTCCATCATTATATACGCATGATTAAAAAAATAAGCAGTGTAATTTTAATGGGTCAGTCCTTTACCTGCTTCTAGCTCATTTCCTGACAAGATATATTTGGAAGCTTACTATTAATTAACTAATTTCTGCATAAAACATAAATCTTATGGATTTTGGGGGGGCTTGCAGCACACTTTAGAAAACTCACAGTGGACAAAAATAACATTCAGTGTATGGGGAGCATAAGGGGTGGACGGAACGAATGTTAATACAAGTAGGAGATAGGACTAAGGACCATGTCAAACATGAAATACCTTATACATTATGATACTATTTTAAAAATGAAAAATAAGTAAAACTAAGCAATATATTATTTAAAGATATATGTGATAAAAATATAAATAAAAAGGCAAAATTCAAAATTTGGGATATAATTATTACCTCTGGACAGGGAGGGTGGCTATCAGGGGTTTGGAATCTAAATGAGGGAAGTATTAGATAAAGAGAGTTAGGGACTTAGAGCAATGTTGTGGTTCTTAAATTGTCTATAGATTCTCAGGGACTCTTTTATGGTTCATAACTTATGTGCATGATATATACACTATATATATAGCAAAAGTTTAAAATAAAACTAAAAAAGGAATATATTGATTATATAGCTTAATATAAAATTAAATGAGGTTTTACAAACTAATTTTGTATTTTAAACTTTGTTATTTAGAGTACAAAGGAACACAAGGTCTAAACCAGTGTCTTCCTGGGGGCCATATGTTCCTTAAGCTTGTGAAAATTTCTCCCCTTTCTCCTCCTCACTTTCTCCTCCCTGTCCTCCTCCTTGATGGTTACCACCAAAAAATTTTAAGTGTCTGCATTTATTTCAATTATAAGTTTAAACAATGAAAACTAGTACATTCTGCATCATTTCAATGGTTACCTTAAAACTACATAACTATTACAACTATAAAGTCTACATTATAGAATGAATTCAGTTAAGCGGATTTACTTCTATGTTTATGATCTGCTGAGTCAACAAATCATTTTACTTTTTAATGATATCAGGTTAATAAGAAAATAATGGAGGTCAAGGAAAAAGTAAACAAAGTGTTCTTGCTAAGACAAGACCATGGGACCTCATAGCACACAATGTAAACTCAAATTTTAGAGTAATTTGAGTAATAAAACTAAAATCGATTCAAGAATGGAATCATCAACATACCTGACACTACAGTACATATACTGAACTCAAAAACTCATACTGGTGTGGCAACTGGTGTTTTTGTATTTTAAGTGGTGATTTGGCTTCAGCAAACCATTATCTGCCATATTTTGTTAATTTATCATCAAATTTATCAATTATTTAGTGATTTCTGTTTAATTAGTAATTTTTTGGTTTTGTAACTGTATGATGTAAAATTTATCATACCTGAAAACAGCTACATATTTATTTCTCTTAAAGGCTATCACTAGATGAACATTTTGAGATTCCCAGATTGAGTCTTGAAAAGCTCAAATAATTTTCAAAAGTGGTGTAATTTGGATGATGGATTTTCATTTGAAAATCTGAGGGAATCATAATTAACAGAATACAAAATTTGCATCTCAAATCACAATTATAAATTACTAAAAGGAGATTAAACCAATAATGTTAGGTAACAGGTAAGAAAGCAAACATGTTTGTGCTCCCACATTGAGAATTCTGCAATATCACTTTTTAATTTTTCTGAGAAAGCTTGGAAGATACTATATGAATTCTCATTAGAAAGATATTATAACTACTTCGGTAAAATATGACTGGTATTCTTGCATAGCATTCCAGCTCACTGCACATAGCTCATTACATACAAGATATTCATGTTTATTTGTATAAATCGATGAATGAATGAACAAATAAATGAACAGATCTTGCAGAAATGTATTTTATATTGGTAGCATTTCTCTCTTTCAGTAGAAGATGTATTCCAATATCCTAAGTGTCAGACACTGGTTATCTCTTCTGGTCTATGCCTGATTATTTCATGCTTCTTTTAATCTCCTGGTGTTTGTTTTCTTGCTCAAATGCTTCTTTTAAGTGCATCTGGATATATTTAAGTATCCAAGGTGACTTCTGAAGCCAGTGTCATTTCACTATTATATAATTAAGATGTTTAAAGTACAACATCTTGTAAGGTTTGAGATTTTGTATATGGCCCTATTGTACAGTAGACATGGAATTCCAAAGATAAATTACCATTTTAAGAATTTACCAAGGAAACTTAAAATAATAATGAAAATAAATTGATCTTAATGTTTTGAATCCTCTCACCTCCAGTATAGAAGAGAAAGGAGAAAGGGTTTTGGAGGAGAAGGAAGATATTTTTGGATAAAAATGTGATGTGATATTCTTTGCTTCCCCTTCTCCCTCCCTATACTTGAACATTCTTGTGAGTCCAGACTCTCTCAGACATCTATGGAGAGCTTAATATGTGATGCCTTTATGTGAGAGGAAGAGACCACTAGGATCTAACTTCCACCTTGGAACCCCCGCAAAATAAAAAGAACTCAAAAACTCTTTAGTGAGTAACGCTATTTTGGAGTCGACCTACATACACTCCCTGATTGTGTGGTAACAATGGATGCCTCTAGGGTTCTTTTCTATTGGATGTGATCTGTGCTGAGCAAGTCGTCCTGATTTCTGTACAATAGCGCCACCTGGAGTCATGGAGGGAATATAGCAGCAAGAAACTGAACGTACATATTCAGAGCCCAGGAAAAGAGTGGCAGAGAACCACCTAAAAAATAGAAGTTAAGATGAAGGTAGAGGAGAGGTAGCCAGAGGGAACCATACAAGAACTCAGGAAAGAAATTCTCCCAAAGTATGTCAGTTCCCTAGAGATGAATGATGGTTAAAGTAAGAACTGTCCTTACCTTGAAAACAGCATCTAGAAAAGAGGGTGAGGGGAAAGAGCTGTTTATGAGAGAGGCTTAGATGAATAAATGGAAAAGCCAACTATATCCATTTTTAATCCTAAAGGCTTCCAGCCTGAAACAGGCTGGTGCTAACGTAAAGTGGTAAACATATGCTATTAAATTTCAGAGTTGTGATGAGTATCTTGGGTTGAACATTCTAATTACCGAAATGCATCTGTGGTAACAATTCAAAGTTTCCCTACAACTGATTTTATTCAAGAGTGGGCAGAGAAGTCCTGAAAATTACCTCACTGAATATATTTTAAAGGGGCAATGATTAAGAAAAATAAATTTTCATTTTGGATTCATCAGAAGGAGTTGTTCAATCTCCAGATCATATAAGAAAATATAAAACTTTTCTTAAATAAGCTAATCCCGTCTTCTCTGCTACACTGTCAAAAGAAGGGGCTGTGTTCTTTGACAAAGTTGTGTCTGCAGTGCCACCTGCCAAATTCCTGTTACAGACACTGGAGTGGAAGCAGGATTTTATTTTCCCTTTCCTTTCTTCTTTAATGGTGAATGTCTAGGTTAAGGCTTATACATGCTTTAAAGTATGGATTTGGAGATATCTTCCATAGTGAGAGGCAGTTATATTTAAGCAACCTGGAAAGTTGAAGTTAAAGTGTTGCTTGAAGAAGAGTCCTTCTGAATATGTTCCCACACAGATTTAAAGCTGTTACTGTCAATTGTATTTTGTTTTTCATTTCTTGTATATTTGTTCCACCAGCTGGGTACTTACCCTTAGGTGTATAAATTTGGCAATGGTGCCATGTAATTGGTGTTTAAGTAAACCAAATTATCTGGATTGTCATCAGTTCCATTACACATTCACCAATTTTAACATCTTCCCTGCAAAAGATGTAGAAGAGAGTCTACAGTAGGTCTCATTTAAGAATTGCAAATATTTTGTGGCACCTGGGTGGCTCAGTCAGTTAAGCCTCCGACTTCGGCTCAGGTCATGATCTCACAGTTCGTGACTTCAAGCTCAGCATCGGGTTCTGTGCTGACAGCTCAGAGCCTGGAGCCTGCTTCAGATTCTGGGTCTCCCTCTCTCTCTGCCCCTCCCCCACTTATGCTCTGTCTCTCTCTGTCTCTTAAAAATAAATAAACATTAAAAAAATTTAAAAAAGAATTGCAACTATTTTTGAAGATATATAAATATTATGCATCCTTAAAAGGTACCATCAAGTGAACAAGTTCCTGTAGAAGTGGATATCTGTTATTAATTCTGTTATTTGGAATTGCTCTTTGCAAAGAAAAATTTAAGATTTCTATTTGTCAAGCAGCCTTTCAACACTAAAATGGCAGCTTTACATCTTGTTCGAACATTTTGTATAAATATGACAAGATGCTTACAAAATCTTTTCCATGTCGTGACGTTTATGTAGGGCTTAAAAAATGATGACAATATATTGGTTATCTGTTGGCTTATAACCATTATTTTTATTTTCTTTTTTGCTGTGATATAATTTTTATGAACACATAATTGAAGTGAATAAATAAAACAACATATCTTATATCCTTTTGATACTTGAGTTTATCTCAGCCTTTATCATATTTATCTCATTGTCATGACAGTTAACTGATTTTCCATTCTACAAATATTTTTTTTTATCATATTGCCATGTTGTTAGTTGAGTAACATCCTGAAATCTCTCATCAACCAGGTAAAGCAGAAACTCAGTGTAGTTCATCATAAATCCATGATACTGTCAGGTCATAAAAAGACTCATTTTACATTTCCTAATACATCATGTGTAATACATTTAAATAGCACAATTTATTATATAAACAATGTTATTGTGCATGAATTTGTGTACTACTATAGTAATTTGAACAAGTATTGTAGCACAAAGGAATGAGGAACAAACAATGCTTTAATAATGGAAAATTTTTGAAGGAGGAGATATTTTAATTTTGGCAAAAAGAATAAGTAAGAGGTTTCCATGCTAAAAGCTATAGAGCATTTGAAATGATTGTCCCTTTGCCTTTCCTTTCTCCCTTCATCCCTTCTTTCCTTCCTCTCTTTTTATAAACTATACCATTGGTTTGTGTTTTCCAAAGTCATCCAGAAACCCGTGAGTGACTAAAGATTATCTTTTCATAATATGGGTATTTATTATGATTATCAGGATAATTTCTCAAATATAAAGTATTCCCATTAACATATATGGCTTATACATGTTAAAATAATCCATTGATTTCTAACTTTGATGTTTATACTATTTTTGATATTTAACTTCCATAGGTGTTTATTTTAGATAAAGAATTATACCCTTCTCCTTCTTCCTGTTGTCTTTCTCACATAATTTATTTTTATTTATTTTTATTTTTTTTAACTTTATAGTTTATTGTCAGGTTGGTTTCCTCACATACATTTTTTAAAATGATTTTTTATTTATTTTTGAGAGAGAGATGGAGTGCAAGTAGGGGAGGGGTAGAGAGAGAGGGAGACACAGAATCTGAAGCAGATCCAGGTTCTGAGCTGTCAGCACAGAGCCCGACGCGGGGCTCGAACTCACAAGCTGTGAGATCATGACCTGATCCGAAGTCAGATGCTTAACCGACTGAGCCACCCAGGCACCCCTCTCACATACTTTTTATACAAAAGCTAATAGTTTGTGCTTTTCAATATCATTTCAAGAAACTACTTATTTCTTAATTGTCATTCAGTATGAAGAGATGCAATAGACTCTTGCTTCCAAATCCTGTAATTTATCTGCATTTTAAAAATACTAGAGGCTAATATATTTCCTTTCAATAAAACCAATGTCACCTTGTTTTTCTATAGAACCATTAAAAGGTCTCCATCAGCATCTTTACCAAAGGTGCTTCCCTGTCCTGGTAATTTGTGCTTCAGATACTTTGCTGATTGTGCATTCACTAAAGTAATATTTTGAGTCTCATTTATAGTAGATCTTTGAGTGTCCTTTATGACTTATACCAGATGTAAATTTATTTTGCCTCTAAAAATAAAACATCTGAGAAATGTTGAACCTGAACTCTTACTGTTTTCTTTTGCATTTTCACTGCATTGTGCCTCTAGAGAAGAAAAGAAAAATATATTTATATTTTATATTTGTATATATAAATTTACTTATATATGTATTTATAAATATATGTAAGTAATTAAGCATAAGAATGTAGATAAACTAAATCTCTGGGTTTTTAAGGAAACTTATATTTCATAATGAGAAACAGACAAGAGTAATACTAATGTATACTATGCTACAGAGTGGTAATAGACACTATGAGGATATATGAAGCAGGAAGGACAATGAATAGTAACAGTGTTGCTATTCTTTAATAGAACTGACAAAATAGCCCTTTCAGATGAAGTGACTTTTGAAAAAAAAAAAAAAACTGATGAGAGAGGGGGAATAAGCTACATAAATGTTTGAGGGACCAGCTCCGGATACAAGGAACAGCAGGTACAAAGCCTTGAGTTAGGAGCATGTTTATGACCGCGTTCAAGAAATAAAAGGCAGATAGTGTGGATTAACTGATAAACTAATAAAAATGATATGATGTTGAGTGACGGAGGTAGGTGGGGCTGAAAGGTGTAGGTCAATGGTTCCTGATCTTATTGAACTGAGAATGCTATGGCAAATAGATGGGTGTGTGGGTGTGTGTGTACATATATTATAGGGACTCAAATATGACATACCAAAATGCGCCGCTTATTTTAAGCTGTCGCATATGAGATTCAACAGATGAAGAAAGAATCAATCCTTCCCAGAGCTTCCCTTATCTGACTGAAAGCAGAAACTCTGGGGATATGAGGACTGCCATAAATCTCCTCTTCTGGGGTAGTTTTATGGCCATGATGAAGATGGAAGGTTGGCTCCAAAATGGACGTCATAAACAAAACATACTCTGTTAGTGTCCCCCATATATTTACCTTTTCACAGTTTGCTACCTTGAAAGCATAAACTCTTTACTTTTGTCTTGTCATTTGTCTGAACATTTATTGTTCTCTATTTGTATGTTATATTAGCCAACTTTCTAACCACCCCTTGGCCTCCCTGCATGGGCACACTGCACATGTTAATGAACTGCCTCTCTTTTTTCACTTATGCCTCCATCTTTGGTCGGTCTAATTTGCAGGGATTCACCCAGAGAAATTAGGAGGGTAGAGGAAAAAGGTTTCTTCTCCTTTACAATATATTTTTAATTTTTCCATCTTTAAATGGAAATCATAGATTATTTAACCTATGTATTCATAGTGTTTCTTAAAGGCAATATAATGCCTTAACAGTAATATGAAAGATAAAAATAATATAATTTATAAAAATATGAATTTTAAAATAGGGGTTCCTGAGTGGCTCAGGTGCTTAAGGGTCCAACTCTTCATTTCAGCCCAGGTCATGTCCTCACAGTTTTGTGGGTTCAAGCCCCACATCGGGATTTGCACTGACAGCATAAAGCCTGCTTGAGATTCTCTCTTTCCCTCTCTCTCTGCCCCTCCCCCACTCATGCTTTCTCTCTCTCAAAAATAAATAAATAAACTTAAAAAATACATATTTTAGTATAAAGGCACATCTATACTTTGTGACAGAACAAAGTTGTCGATGCTTGTCTTTGTAGGTACCATTACTGTGACTCTTACAGCTGCATGACTGTGGCCTGAATTGGCAACTCAACACTACAGACACTTTTGATTACAGTAATGGGATTGTTTAAAAAGTGAATGACTGGGGTGCCTGAGTGCCCAGTCTTTTAAGTGGCTCTTCATTTCGGCCCAGGTCATAATTTTATGGTTCCTGGGAATGAGCCCTGTGTTCAGCTCTGTGCTGACAGCCTGGAGCCTTCTTGGAATTCTCTCCTTCCCTCTGTTTCTGCCCCTCCTTACTCTCTCTCTCTCTCTCTCTTTCTCTCTCTGTCTCTCTCATAATAAATATGCTTAAAATAAAGTGAACGATTGCTTGGTGAAGTTCTGTTGAAAACACAGCCCTACTTTTACTTGATTTACTTAATTTTTATCTTCTGAGGAATGTAAATTTACTAAACTTTTATTCTCTCAGGAAAGTAAATACATGTAAATTCATTTACATTTAAATTTTAAAGTGGCATTAGAGTCTAGGCCATGCAATACAGCATGCTGAGGCATGCAGGGTGATTTTTTGTTCTGTGGTATTGCCTCAATTTCAGAATATCCTGCTCTCTGGCCTTTTTAAATATAGTTGTGCCACAGTCAGTGGGATAAGCAAGGTACTTTGAAATTTATCCAAAATTCTTCTTTGGATTTTGGTAAAGATCTTAGTTTTATTCTAAGTGTAATAGCAAGTGTAATGGCAAACACTGTGGTTTTTTGATGGAAAGTGGCATCAGATTAATATTTTAAAAGGATTATTCTGTTAAGCTTTGGGGTGTGAAAATTAAGAACCATAATCAAATCAAGTAATTTTAGTTATAAATTTCTGTTCCTTTTTATTATTTTCCTCTCAATGTTCCAAAATAATATATTATTTTAGGACAAATATTGAATGTATTTAAAAAAATAGAACAGTTTGTTTCTTGTTCTGTTAACGGTAACCCAGTTACCAAGCTTTATAGTAGAGACATTCATTCTGAAAAAGTTCAAGGATCTGGACAGTTGGGGAAATAGTACAAAACTGAATATTTGGAGTTGATATTTGTTAAGTTCTCAGTAGTGTCTGTATTATTAACCACTATGTAAAACTGGACAGCTACTCTTCCACACTCATAAATGTGGACCTAAAATTATATTCTCCCTTTGAATGATGTCACATTAAACTTAACACTATATTTTTGGGATAACAGTTTCCTTTCTCATTGCAAGAAAATACATAATCCAGCAATGAACCGGAAGAACAGGTATCATTTTGGCTTAAAAATGAATTTCTGTTTATCCTCTCCCTGTCTGCTTGTATCTCCTGATACAAGTTTTTCCACTCCATAATTCATTCTAAGAGTAAAGTGACCAGGGTAGCTAGAAAGGCTACTCAAATCAAAGAGATATGTGGTCCCAATGGAGACAATACTTCTCTCTGAACCTTATATCATACTCACTTGATTCAAAAAATGGTAGTTTAAGGGAGATGTTTTTTTCCTAGGCCCAATTCATCAAATATATTAGAAAACTTTTCACACTAAAAAACTGTGTGTAGCAATAAATCACTCAATAGTATCTGTAAGAGAGGAAAAGAAAAGCCACTTTAATTGTTTAAGCTATTAAATCAGTCAATAAGGACATACCAATTTAGGAATTTTGACAGTCAAATCTTATTTATGAACCGTCTGCTAAGTTCTCCATCAAGTTTATCATTAATGTTATATTTGAAAGCATTTGATTTGGTATTAACATCCAAATGTTAACACATACTAAGATTAGTAAAAATGGGGGCCCAGAATCAAACAGCATTACTTGTATAGAGTAATGAGGAGGAAGTATAGTATTTCATTTAAAAGTAGGGACTCAAGTCTGGCTATCTGGGTTTAAATGTTAGCTCCATCACTAACAAGATATGTCACCTCAAGCAAATTATTTTCCTTTTGTACACCTCAAATTTTCTATCTGTAAAGGGATTTCTAACTACATATTTGTGGTGAGAAGTAAAATAATCCGGTGTATCTAAAATACTTAAAGTATGTTTGGTGCATAGGAATCCACAAATAAAGATGTGGAATTATTGTTATAATTTAGAGGAGGAGGTGTATTTATATTTTGATTTAAGAAAGAGGAACAAAATTCTGATACATAATAACTATATATCTCTTAACTATGAGTGAGGATGTAGAACTGTACTATACTATGCTTACAAGATTTTTTCCTATTGTATTATGAACTCTGATACTTACATGTAACTTTCTCTCTTAAAGTCCAAAAGTTCACTTATGAACTTTAATCTCTTCTTTCTGCAGAATAGGCAGGTTCTATTGTCACAACAGGGATTAAGGGCCAGATGTATGTGTTGACAGCCCTTGGATTCTTAAATAAACTTGCACACATGGCTTGAGTTCATGCCCTTTTATGAATTTCCTAATATTTATAGATAAAAAATGGCTATTGTTAAGTTAGTAGTAACAATTAATTCTACAAAGTCCTAGAGTGGAAGGGAGAAGAAATATTATAGTTGAGAAGCAGACAAATTAAGGATATTATGAAGAGTATTTCAAAGAAAGAACACCTCTGCCTTCACTTAAGCCATTCAAACAAATTTACCCATAGGATATTTGACTAAATAAAATAAATAATTGCTTCTATTTTTGACTTCAGTTTAATAGAGACATCTTTGTTAGAACATATTAAAATTTCCAGAGAAGATAGAATAAATGGAGAAATTATAGACATTTCCAGGTACATGAAATAAATTCTTATTCTAAATTTAGACATTAACAAGTACGCATTGAATGTTTTCTTTAAAAAACTAAGAGAGTGGGAAAATAATAATTCAAGATACTTTATTAAAGTTGGCAACCTATGAGGGTACTTGGGTGGCTCAGTTGGTTAAATGGCCAAGTTCAGCTCAGCTCATGATCTTGTGGTTCATGGGTTCGAGCCCCATGTTGGGCCCTATGCTGACAGCTCATAGCCTGGAGCTTGCTTTGGATTCTGTGTCTCCCTCTCTCTCTGCCCCTCCCCTTCTTGTGCTCTGTCTCTCTGTCTCTCAAAAATAAATAAACCTTAGGGGCACCTGGGTGGCTCAGTCAGTTGAACATCTGACTTTGGCTCAGATCATGATCTCTCAGTTAGTGGGTTCGAGCCCTGCATCGGGCTTTGTGCTGACAGCTCAGAGCCTGGAGCCTGCTTTGGATTCTGTGTCTCCCTCTCTTTCTGTCCCTTCCCGACTTGTGCTCTGTCAATCTCTGTCCAAAATAAATAAAGGTTAAAAATTTTTTAAAATAAATAAATAAACCTTAATTTAAAAGAAAAAGTTGACAACCTATGAAGAAAACCCTTCAAAAGACAAGAACATTGCAAACTATTTATCATATCTTCAAAAACTTCAGTGATACAATTGTCCTGGCTTTTAAACAAAGGCAAGGAAGATATGGCTCTTGGCTTCAAATTGCTTTCCATGTGTTGGGAAACAGTGAAGAATTATAAGAACATTGATGTATATTGAAAGAGAGGTATATGTGCAGGGCTAAGAAGAACATTGACAAAGGAAGAGTTTGATGGGGAGTAGGAATTAATGAAGAGATGAAATGAGGGAAAGGAACATTGAAATTGAATTTTGATGATACACAGGTGTTCTCATCATAAGCAGAGAACATAACAGAGAAAAATATTTAGAAGTATGCTATGATACTTGGGGAATTGTATTAGTCTGAAATGAATGGATGGCACACTCTATGAAGTTGAATGGAAAGGTTGATAGACAAAGAAAAAGAAACATACCTGGTTTAAACATTTCTTACAAAGAGACATTAATAATCGAGTGCCACAATGTTAAACTTTTTTCCAGGGCAATATTTTCTTCCCAATGTAAAAGATTCCTTTAAATCTCTTTAATAGCTACCCCTTCCTTCAAAGTGCTCAACCAGAGCCCCATTAATGAAATACAACTTATTTTTTAAAGATAAGACTCAAAATGTAATTCTCAGGAGGCATGTATAATTTGGCTTCAATCATTTGTAATTATAAGGGACTGATAGATACTTCTTTACTGAAGTACGTTTTGATAGGCAAAGATATATAAAAGATGCTAGAGATGAGGACTTTTCCAGCAAGGGAATGAAGTAAACACTGTGAATAAGGAAAGTTAGCCTTGCTTCTTTCCTTTGGTCTCTGGGCCTTATTGTGTTCCATAGTAAAGCTAAGGAGAGAATCCAGTGTATGTTTCTTTTAGTTCATTCACACAAATTATTTTTTCTGGATAATTTAAGCTAAGCTTCATTTATAAAGTTAAATGCCATACAAAATCATGGCAGCCACTGTAGAAAACACAATGGAGTTTGCTCAAAAAGTTAAAAATAGAACTACCTTATGTTCCAACAATCATACTACTGGTGTTTATCCAAGGGATTCAAGAACAGTAATTCAAAGGTATACATGTATCCCATGTTTATAGCAGCATTATTCACAATAGTCCAGATATGGAAGGAGCCCATGTGTCTGTCAACTGATAAATGGATAAACAATATGTGAGATTAGATAGATAGTTAGATCAGTAGATCGGTAGATAGATAGATAGATAGATAGATAATGGAATATTATTTAGCCATTAAAAAAGAATGAAATCTTGCAATTTGCAAGGGTATGGATGGAGATAGAGAGCATAATGTTTAGTGAAATAAGGCACAGAAAGACAAATGCCATACAATTTCACTCATATGTGGAATTTAAGAAACAAGCAAACAGAGATAGAGAAATCAAGAAATAAACTCTTTAGTTAAATATTTATTTTTGAGAGAGAGACAGACAGACAGACAGACAGATAGACAAAGTGCAAGTGGGGAAGGGGCATAGAGAGAGAGGGAAACACAGAATCCAAAGCAGGCTCCAGGCTCTGAGGTGTCAGCACAGAGCCCGAAGCGAGGCTCAAAGTCACGAACTGCGAGATCATGACCTGAGCCCAAGTTGGACGCTTAACCAACTGAACCACCCAAGCACCCCAAAATAAACTCTTAATTATAGAGAACATACTGATGGTTACCAGAGGGGAGGTTGGTGGCAGAATGGGTGAAACAGATGATGGGGATTAAGGAGTACACTTGTGATTAGCACAGGGTGGTGTATGAAAATGTTGACTTACTATGTTGTATACCTGAAACTAATATAACACTGTATATGTTAATTACCTGGAATGAAACTAAAAACTTAAAAAAAGTTATGGCAGAAAGTCATACCAAAAAATTTAAATTACTGTTAAATGGTATTTCCTTTTCAAACTCAAGTTAGCCCATGAATGCAGCAAAGATCCAAACCTGCTATTACATTATTAGAACCATAAAAACACTAACTATTCATCAAAGCTGTGGATTTTTATGGGGGAGGATGTGAAGACTATCCTATTATTTTTTTATGATTGTTAACACTCCCGTTTTATGTTATTTGTCTATCAACTGAGAAGTTATTGTGCTTCCTACTCATTTGTGGAGCACTTACTGTCCAGTATCTACAATGAAATTTATTATTTTTTCCCTGAGTAATGTTCTCATCTGCTAGCTGCTGATGCAGTTGTCAGCAGCAACAACAGCAGCAGGAATCGCCATGATGTTCTAGAAACTCTTATAAAGATAGAAGTATCTGAAAGTCTCAAGGAAAGGGCTGAGGATTTCTTCTTCAGTTACCATTTACCTAGATATATATTTGGCAATATTTATTGGTTGCTTACTATGTATCTGATAACTTCTTTAGGTCATGGGGATGCAAATCTGAATTAAAGAGTTACTGTTTCAGAGAAACTCACCACAGCCCCAGCAGCAGCAGAGTAAATACACACATACACTTGAGCTTGCTAAGGTCCCTGTTCTCTCTCACTTGTTGTTAGGGTTACCCATTAGATTGGGCAAGCCCTTTCACCCCCATTTCAGAGTTGATGATGAAAATGCAGTTGAGATTAGGATACTATGAAATACAAACACCCTCCCTATAAATTAATGTTTCACTGAGAATGATATTTACTGGTGGCCGTGACACATTGAAATATTTCTACTGACAAGAATCTAAAATTCAGTGTAGAACATGGTTGAGTTCTAATGGCTTTAAAGCAGAGTTTTGAAATGTCTAAAATCAGATTAGGGGAATTTTACTATGATCATTTTCTTTGCCTAAGACTAATTGGGCTCTGTATACATATTGCCTTAAAGTCAAACCCACACATTACACATTATATTTTATATAGCATATAATATGGAATTACCTTTTATACTTCAAAATTTAAAAGTCAAATGTGTATACCATATAAATGTATCCAATGGCTACATTTATGTTATATAGCATAAAATAAATGGACTCCAAAGGTTCCATACATGTAAGAATATAATTATTATAGTCTTTAATGTAATATCTGATGTTTCTTTCAGATCCTTGAGATAAATTTATTTGCAACATGAAAATAACATAAAAATTATTCTATATATTACTAAATGTCAACTATTTAAAAGAAAGTATCTAGTTTATTAAAAGTCAATTAAGCAAGTTCAGGCTTAACCTTCTCTCAATGCTTTAATAAAACTGCATTGCATAAGGGACAGATTTTATCACCCAGGTAAAAGTGGAAACCTGAAAGCTATTGAGCACTGTAGATTTCCCAATGTATCATAATTATAGAAACACCTGTGTTAAATAACTCTAAGTTGATCCACTCTAAAAATATAGAGTGCTTAATAATCCTGTGAAACAAACACATTGCCAACAAGCCACAGGTGTTCACCACAGGAAGCTATAAAAAAAAGTGATGATGAAGGATGTGATGACATTTCCCAGCCCATAATATATATATCCCAAAATGAACTTATGCATGTATAATTGAGTTGGTTTTTAAAAATTGTTAATGTGGCATTTACTTTTTAAAATAAAAAGCAATACAGTTTCCCAAATGTATTAGTTTATAAAACTGGATGCAAAGGGATAAAATCAAGCTAAGAATCAGAGGTTTAATTGAAAAAAATTATCCATGGTAACACTTGAATTGCCTGTGTCTTACATTGAATCTACAGTTGTATTCAGATAAGTAGTTATATGAATGAACATTCATTATAATAAAATACAGCTTTTGAATTTTCTTAATTCAAGCAACAACCTTCAGATAGACTATTTACTGCAATAAAAAATTATAAATGTTTCACCTAAGATTGTATTTTTTATGTTCACATAAAAAGTTATATCTATAGGGAACCATAATCAAATTGCCCCATATTTCATTAACATGTACACTAACCTTTCTATTTAATTCCATTTAGCATAAAATAATACTTAGTAAGCCATTTTGCAAGCTTTATTAATGCCTCCCAGACATTGATGTTTAACTAAACTCAACACATGTTTATCTAAGCTGATGAAAGGCTACAGAAGCATGGATAATTGAAAGGAGTAGGTAATTCAGAAAATTGCTATGCAGTCAAATACACATACACATAATCAAACCCACATATTTATTCAAATATATCCACACAAAACCCCGCCAGGCCTTTAAGTAAGTGATCCAAAGTGGCAGATGAAAGAGAAGCGGTTTCTGCCAAAGTGCATGCAGATAATAAAATATATGTGCTACCATCTGACCAAACAAAAAAAGAAGAATGTCTAGGTTTCTACTTTTCAACCTATGACTTTATGTTTCTATGTAGGTAATTCAAACATTTCCCTCTAGGTTGGTTCTATCTGAGGTGGTCCAGTTGTAATACCAGATCATCATCAGTCTGAAGAATAAAAGGATTAAGGTTACATAGCAGTTTGGTAGATCTGACTGGGACACAAGAGTCCGTACAATGGAGTATAAATCAGAAACAGAAATAACTCCTAAATCTGAAATTATTGACATAAAATATGTTATTAAGGATATTTAACTACTTCAAAAGAAGCCAAATGCCAGTCGTGTAAATAAGATAGAAATGTATTTCTCATCTGTGTTCAACATGACCTGCTAGGAGTGGCAGGTGACAGATATCTCTGCTCTATAAAGTCAGGCATGCATCTGCCTTCCTGTATTTTGTGGTTTCAGCATCCACTGCTAGTGTCTTAAAAACTGTACCCATGTCTCAGCCCACGGATGGAGAGGGAAGAGAAGATAGAGAAAAAGCAGTTTTCCTTCAGCGAGGGTGCTAGAAGAGGCCAGTGTTATATATATTCCAGAACGTAAGCACATGTTCTAGGCTGACTGCAATGCAAGCTGTGAATGTAATCTCCAACTTCAGGCTCATTTACTCAACTAAAACTTAAGAATTCAGACTAAAAGAATGAAGAAAAAATGAATAGTTGAAAATAAGTTTAGTCTTTTCCAGAAGAGATAACAAGGAGAAAAATTATGATAAATTATAACGAATAGCCAGGATAGTTTTCTCCCTCTCCTCTCCTCTCCTCTCCTCTCCTCTCCTCTCCTCTCCTCTCCTCTCCTCTCCTCTCCTCTCCTCTCCTGTCTTCTCCTCTCCTCTCCTCTCCTGTCTTCTCCTCTCCTCTCCTGTCTTTTCCTCTCCTGTCTTTTCCTCTCCTCTCCTTTCCTTTCCTTTCCTTTCCTTTCCTTTCCTTTCCTTTCCTTTCCTTTCCTTTCCTTTCCTTTTTCCTTTCCTTTCCTTTTTCCTTTCCTTTCCTTTCCTTTCCTTTCCTTTCCTTTCCTTTCCTTTCCTTTCCTTTCCTTTCCTTTCCTTTTTCCTTTCCTTTCCTTTCCTTTCCTTTCCTTTCCTTTCCTTTCCTTTCCTTTCCTTTCCTTTCCTTTCCTTTCCTTTCCTTTCCTTTCCTTTCATGGTTGAAATCAGGTAAGATTCTGAGGAAAGAAAATGAGACCAGCCCCATTTTTCTGTAAGAAGCTTCCCATGCAAAGATTCTAGATGGGGACGCCTGGTGGCTCAGTCAATTAAGCATCTGACTTCAGCTCAGGTCATGATCTCATGGTTTGTGGGTTCGAACCCTGCATCAGGCTCTGTGCTGACAGCTCAGAGCCTGAAACCTACTTCTGATTCTGTGTCTCGCTCTCTCTGCTCCTCCCTAGCTCATGCTCTGTCTCTCTCTCTCAAAAATAAATATTAAAAAAATTTTTTTAAATTCTAGGAGTGTCACAATTCTCATCTCCCCTGAGGCATTATATTCTGAAAAAAAAAACTGTTTGAATCCCATACTAAGTGGAAAGTCAGAACTTAAAGGGTAATGTTCATAGCGATGCTCATATTTTCCAGTGTTCTCCAAAATATATCCTCTTAATTATTAGTTCCATGAGACAGTTTATAGAAAAATTATTCTTTTGTCAAATAGATTTGAGAGACATTGTATGCTATATCTCCACTTGGATAATTGTAAGACAAGTTAAAATATTAATGGATATTTTTACACATAGTAAAGAAAATTTTAAATTTCTTTATTCCAAATCAATTTCAGAAATTTGATTTAATTCAAACTCTTTATTTTGCAAGGGAATATAATAAACAAGAACCAAACATTAATATACCTTAATGAGAACTAGATAAGTCAATTAACCTACTATTGACAATTATATTGATTTAATCCAAGGGTCAGAAAACTGGTTCTTGGGCCAAACCAGGACCACTGCCTATTTTCATAAATAAAGTGTGATGGAAAAACAGTTGTGCTCACTCATTTACACATTGTCTATGGTTCATTTATCACTGCAGTGGCAGAGTTGAGTGGTTACGACGGAGACTGTATGGCCCACAAAGCCTAAAATATATACTATAGGGCATTTTAACAGAAAAATCATTTGTTGAGTCCTGATTTAATTCACTCAGCAACACTGTATAAGTTCAATATAAGACATTGCACTTAGTGTATCACAGGACTCCAGTGTATCACAGGCCCACTTATAGAAGCAAGCCAATTTGATATGAAATTGAATTAAGCTCAGAAATTGATTTAAGCTCCTTTTGGAAACAGTAATTATTCTTATTGCAACCTATGTCGTTTCTTTCACAAAACTTATTGGTGAGCAATTGAGCTGAATAATATCTAAGACATCTCAACTGGGTTTTGTCTATTATTTGAAAACCATTGAACTCCAATGATGCCGTTGTGTTAAGCACTGATGATATGGAGATGAATAGGGGCATAGTACCAGCTTTGGACTAGTTTCCCAACTAGCTCACTGTTCAGTAGAGAAGATAGAAGAGAAATCCATCAATTACTATATGGCGACAAGGTCTCTAACAACGTTAACCAAATTCTATCTGAAAGACAGGTATGCCATGCTGTTTAAGGGTAGTCTTTTTTTTTTCTTTTTCTTCAAAGTTACTTGTCACATATATGTCAGACACTGTTCCAATTACTTTATATATGTTAATACGTATAGTCATCACAACAACTGGAAATATAGTACTTCTCAGTCTGAGAAGACATAGATTAAAGGGTGAAAAATATTTACAATGTTTTTTTTTAAATCTTTATTTTTGAGAGAGAGAGACAGAGCATGAGCAGGGGAGGGGCAGAGGGAGAGGAAGACACAGAATCCAAAGCAGGATCCAGGCTCTGGGCTGTCAACACCAACATGGGGCTTGAACTCATGAACTGCAAGATTATGACCTGAGCCGAAGTAAGATGCTTAACTGACTGAGCCACCCAGGCACCCAGTGGGAGAGAAAAAAAATATTTTACTCAGAACAGAATGTGCCAGGACACAGTGCAAGGCAAGTGCTGAAGAAGAGAAAGTGTTTTGTATATTAAATATTTCACATAAGTGACATAATTTCTTTTGTTCCAAATGCAATATCAAGAAGCATGGGAAACAGGAGTGTATGGATCAACTCAGAAGAGCATCTTATTTGGAGATTGTATCAAAATCAGAAGAAGGTTAAAAAAATCAAATGCCAGATGGCAGATATTGAAGTAAGATAAATTCAGGGACAATGCTTAATATCACGATTTTGGTTTAGTCCAGTTCAATTTTTTGGCATCAGATGTGGTGAGATCAATTGTGAAATTTCTGAGCAGCTCCATGATGGTTTGAATTACTTCACAAAACTCCTTTTGATGTCTGATTCACTCAAAACTATATAGTGTATGTACAAGCAGACATTATAAAAGTAGTTCAAATAAAAGAATGGCTTATTAAATTATATTTTATACACAGACATTATGTGGAGACACTGGCATTGATAAAACACCAATAAAATGATCTTAGAGGTTATCCAGTCCAATATCTTAATTGACTCAGAGAGGCTGGGCAAGTTTATAGTGCCACACAGCTAATTCCATCATCCTGATTTCCAAAATATTAGAAAAGCTTTCTACTCAGTGTACTTAGTTTTATATTAGTTACACTACAAAACTATTTTTTACTGAAATAAAGTATTTGTATTTGTGACTTCTATCTTAATAAATTATATCTAGTTTTATAGCTAGTATTTTTGAATAGTATTGAAGACACTTAAATCTTTTTTAATATGTATTTATCTTATTGTTTTAAAGTTTATTTCTTTATTTTGAGAGAGAGAGAGAGCAGGAGAGGGGCAGAGAGAGAGAGAGAGAGAGAGAGAAAGAGAGAATCCCAAGCAGGCTCCACACTGCCAGTACACTGCCAGCGCAGAGCCCAATGTGGGGATCGATCCCATGAACCATGAGACTATGACCTGAGGCAAAATCAAGAGTCAGACACTTAACCAATGGAGCCACCCAGGCACCCCTCAAAAGACCCTTTTAATACTACCATTAAAACATATTTTCAGGCCATTATAATGTATTTGTTGAAAGTTTCACTGCTACATTCTTTGGAATAAGACTTAATCCAGCTTTTCAAAATCTTAAGATAGAGTCAACAGACATAGAAATGTTTAATTTTGAAAAAGCAATCTCTCAAGTGTATAAATACAAATTAAAAAACAGTCACTGTCAGTTATATGCTTAAGCAAACACATTTCGTTACCATTGTAAAAACAAGTATGGCAAAAAAAAAATTGTTGCTAGAAAAGTAATTGAATACTCAAATCAATAAATATTTACATGACATGCAGAAAACCAGACAGAATCTTTCTCTTGCACTTTGGATTAAGTGCAACTGGACTAACGAATCATGTCTGATTATGAGCTCCAAAGTTAATGAAAGGAAAGATATAGGATGGAATGAATATGTAGCTTGCCCAAGAAGATATATGGGAATACAGCCTATTTACATTCAGAGTAATTATGGAAAGATATGAACTTAGTGCCATTGTGGTATCTGCAGATTTCATGTTTTTGGTGATGTCTCTGTCCTTTCTAGTCTTTGTTGCTTTCCACTCACAGTCCCAGCAATTGCACTACTAGGAATTTATCCAAAGGATACAAAAATGCTGATTCACAGAGGCACATGCAACCCAATAGTTATAGCATTGCTATCAACAATAGCCAAATTATGGAAAGAGCGTAAATGTCCATCAACAGATGAATGGATTAAGAAGATGTGATATATAAATACAATGGAATACTACTCGGTGATGAAAAAGAATGAAATCTTGTCACTTGCAACAAATAGATGGAACTGGAGGATATTGTGCAATGTGAAATAAATCAGAGAGAGACAGATATATGAGTTTGCTCATATGTGGGATTTGAGAAACTTAACAGATGAACATAGAGGAAGGGAAGAAAAAAAAGATAAAAACAGAGGAGACAACCATAAGATACTTTTAAATGCAGAGAACAAACTGAGGATTGATGGGGGTGGAGGGTCGATGGGTGGGTTAAATGGGTGAGGGCACTCTTTGAGATAAACACTGGGTGTCATATGTAAAAGATGAATCACTGAGTTCTACTCCTGAAGCCAAGACTACACTGTACGTTAACTAACCTAAGAATAAAAATAAATAAATAAAACAATAACAACAACAAAAGGTTAAGTGGGAACATTTTTGCAAGAAAACCAGGTTAAATAGCAATGCATGATATTTGTTTTAATGTTTATAAACTATAAACCTTGAGAGCATATGGGAGATTTAACTTACAGCCTGATATTAAGCACCGGATCACTTAGTAACATTAGTAAAAGGAAACATGGGATTAGTAAAAGCATTCACTTTCCAAACTTCTATGTTGAAAAACTAGGATTGGTCATATCTGTCTGGGACATCTGGTCCTTGAATCAAAGGATGATAGAGGGATGATGAACAGTGATGTAGCAAACATTGTAATAAACCAAGGCATCTGTCATTAGAAAGATCATCTTTGACTTTAACTATCTCAATAGGTTGTAATTTTTCTGAGGGGGAAAATGTAATACTCATCTTCCATTGTTCAGTGGCTAAACCAAGCACTCTAGAACAAGATAGTCTGAGTTTAAATCCCAACTCTGCATTTTATTAATTCTGTTACCTTGGAAGAGTCAATTAATTTCTCCATATTTTATTTTTAGCATCTTTAAAATGAGAATAATGACAACATCTGTTTTATGATATATTCTAACGTCAACTTTTAGATTTCATAGAAGACTAACACAGATTAAGCTTTACTAGTAAAATATCTCTACTGGCATGTACTTTATCGACACGTCTGTTGATGTTTGTTTTTACAAACTGAACTGGTAGTATAAAAAAAGCAAGGTTATTATTCTAAACTAAATCCCAAAACTTTAGTGCTGCTTATGTACTTACAAAATGTCCCTTGGTTATATTAATATTAAAGCTCAGAAGATATTCTGAATGAAAGTATAGACAAAAGTATTATAGGCACTTGCAAAGCACATGTTCTTTTCCAACTTCTTATAGTACCATTTGTTGCATTAAAATTTGGAGAGAGTGGGGAGAGGGTCTTGAATATGAATCTTGAACCAGCCACTTATTATCATTATACACACACACGCACGCACGCATGTGTGCGCATATAGTGGAATAAATAGCAAGAAAATATATCCTCTGTTCATAACTAGGTAATTTCCTCAAAAGCTTGTCTGTTCTACAAAGAACAATAGGGTTAAAATGTGGATAAGCGTGGAGACTCTTTTGAAACTTTTAACACAAAACTCAAGAAGAGAGCCTGAGCAGACTCTTCCAGATTTTCTCTCCACAGAATATATTAAAGAGCAAGGTTACCTTCAAAAGCAAAGGTACCTATCTATCTCATTTATCATTTTAAAAATAATAAAAATAAAAATAAAATTAAAAAAATAAAACTCTAAAAACAGAGAAGAAATAACATCTCTCTGCTTAGTGCTGCTTAGTGCTGTCTAAAATTGCTTCTTTTTCTCAAATATTCAACTGCCAAGACTTATGACCCTGTTGTGTACTCTTGGATATAAAACTGAATTTGCCAGATTTAAAAAACCCAATAGCTTCTCATTGAGTGAAATCCTGCCTGCAGGAACAAAATTCAGGCAGTCTGGAAGCCCATACTTCTTAAAGGAATGGTATAACTGGAAAAAATGGTAAATGATTCACTTAAATTCATAGTAATCCTTCAAAAATATTCTGAAATTATTTGAAAGTAGCAGGCAAAATGCAGGTAGCCAGGGCCGCTGGAGTCGTTATGAGAAATCAGAATGGTTTAAACACCCTGCCATAAAGTAAGAATGGCAGTTTATGCCTTGAAAGATATGGAATTACAATTTAGAGATGGGTGCCTTTTGGGATTTCAGCATGAGGGAAGTTTGTCCCCACCTGGTAGGACTGCTCTTTCAGTAAATATTTTACCTTTCCATAAACTCAAAAGTTACTATGCTTTTACCTACATTAAGACAAATCATACACAGACTTTTTGCCTGCTGGTGTCTTTCTGTCAGTTATGTCATCGTAATTATCTTTGCAAAACCACCATCTTTCTAAGATAGAGGGAAGAGAGAAAAAAAAATAAAGCCACTAAAATGGGTCATTTGGACTCTAGGTGGAATATTTATGTCAGAAGACCCAAAGCATGCATGTCCTTATAAGAAAGTTCTTGTTGCTAATAATGCTGTCATCTCCACCTTAGCTTCCAAATTCCTTGAATTGTGGAACCAAACCATCTGGAGTCAACAAGGAGACTCTTGTCAGTTGTTCCTCTTTCCCTCTCATGTCCCTAGCAAACCCCTTTTAGAACTAAGACATGGGGTGCCTGAGTGGCTCAGTCAGCTTAGTGTCTGACTTCTGCTCAGGTCATGATCTCACAGTGGTTTATGAATTCAAGTCCTGCATCGGGCTCTCTGCTGTCAGCATGGTGCCCATTTAGGATCCTCTGTCCCCCTCTATCTCTGACTCCCTCTGTCTCTCTCAAAAATAAATAAATACACATTAAAAAAAACCCTGAGGCACACATTAACACATGCAGGCTTTTATAAGGTCGGGCTCATTATTGCATTCAAAGTCAGCAATTAATATGAAATACATGCTAAGAGTGTGGAATTTCTTTGATTCTAACTTACCCATGCTATTCATCACTAAATATTTTGGAAAACATTCAAGAAAGCTTTAGCTTTGTTAAAATGCTGTCCCCAAAAGTTACTAAATATAGTGAATAACAGTCAGAGTGTTGTATTTGTCAAGTAACTGATTGAAGCATATCTCATTTTTATTTCTTAACCAAATAAATAATATGATAAAAATAACCATCGTCCAAGAGGAAACCACTTCCTCATACTATACGTTTGGTCATCTCACTTTGCTTGAACTGGTAATTGTTAATATATTTTTGGGCTAGATACTTTTATAGTGTGGAAATGTGAATTCGTTTTTACAGTCTCCCTTCATTTTCTGTCTATTTTCCTAAGAGTGTCCTTTTAACTGTGTCTGAGTCCCAGTTCCTGTACAGAGCAGCATGAGAATTCTGTATTTCTCCATTCAGCATGAATTTATACAAAAACCTTCAAGGAGCTTCAGTTCATCTATAACACATTCATGACTCATTCAGCTCTGATTTTTCAGGATTGTTCTTTTTATTGCAGATGTTCTTGCTAAAAGATAATTCAGTTTGTAGTGTTGGTTCTGACAGAAAACATGAATTATGTCTTTAGTTTCATAAAACAACACTTCTGGAGAACGGAAAAAAACACATAAATATATTCACTCAAGACATTTTAAAACCTTAGGAATTAGAGCAGGTTTTATGACTATGCCAGGTAAAAATGGTATTAAAATATTTTGTAGTCCTTTATAGTATCTTTAGTTTAAAATAAAAAGGGCCTTTGAAAACAGCAATGCAAAATGAAATGTTAACCATGTAGGATAGAAATTTGTCAGTAATACCAAGAGAATTAAGAAAGAACATACTCCCATAATTAAATAATTCCATTTCTGGAAATATAGCCTAAGAGAATATCGCCCTCCCCTCTCCACCAAAATACATACACACACACACACACACACACACACACACACAGCTGTTGAATTTTAATAAAGATAATATGATTAGCACACAATTTAAGTCTCTGGAGCTCCAAATAACATGTAGCAATGATGAGTAAATATTAAAGTATAATAAAATTCACGACCATGCTCAAAGGATGACAAATTTCTCTACAGTCCGAAAGTGGAAAAGAATCTTCACAATGTTATGTGAGGGATAATCTCATGGGGCTCATGATTTTCAGGAGCAGCACTGAGGAGGTTGGACTCCAGTATGGTAACTAAGACTAAACATTATGTCACTGAGGATTAAGTGAGGCCCATCATTTTGTATTAGGATCTGGAGCAGTTTCTTGTACTCACTTAAAATGCAGAGACAAACTCTGACAGCTTCCTGGAGTAGCCACTTTTATTTTTTTTATTTTTATTTTTTATTTTTTTGAGAGACAGAGACAGCGCAAGCAGGGGAGGGTCAGAGAGAGAGGGAGACACAGAATCCCATGCAGGAGCCAGGCTCTGAGCTAGATGTCAGCACAGAGCCCGACGCGGGGCTGGAACCCACCAACCGTGAGATCATGACCTGAGCCGAAGCCGGACGCTTAACCAACTGAGCCACCCAGACACCCCTAGAGTAGAAAGAAGAGAAGTCCACAAAATGGGACTTGCACCAAGGTATTCACTGCTTAAGTGAAAAGATCTATGACATTAATCATATGAGCTGAGAACAGAAAACCTTACTCTCATTAAGGAATGCACAAGACTGGGGTGATGTGGTAGTTGGCCATGGTGGCTATAACTAGGGACACACATACATGCAGAGAGCTAGAGAGAGAGATGGGGGAAGGAGAGAGAAGGAAAAAGTTAGAGACCCTCATATTCAAAATGAATATACAACAGAGCCTTTTTTTCCAAAGAACTTGAACAAAACTAGCAACTAAGAACCAATTATTATCAATTTACCTCAAAATAAGTGTTAAGTAATAGATCACTCTAAACATAATAAAAAATAAGTATTTCTTCAGTGTGATAAAGGAATAAGTAGCATACATAAAAATGATAAACTATAATATGGAAATAGCATATACTAATAAAAGCAGGTATTTATTTAAAAGAAACCATTAAAAATGTTAGGAGTAAAAATTATAATCACTGAATCATAAAAGATAATATCACAGTATTTAGGATGAATTCTAGATATTACTCAGAAGGAATAATATGGAAGATAGTAGTAATTAATTTACCCAAAATTCTGCACAAAAAGCAGAGGAAATAAAAGAATAAGTAATATATTTAGAGCCTCCAAAAATAGCTCCAGAAGTCAGGATTAGATGACATACTGGAGTTGCAATTTCTGAGGACATAATAACTGAAGTTTTTCCAGAATTGAAGAAAAACTAGCTGAAACTCAATGAAGACAAAATGGATAAACGAAAATAAGCTAACAGAAATAAGTATATCAGTAATCACGATATATCAAAAGGATTGCAGTCACCTCAAATTAGTATTTTTGGACTCAGCCTTTTTTTTTTTTTTTGCTGTTTACTTGATTTACATATAAAATAAACATAGTACATATTGAACCTATAACTATAAAATGCTAAGTCAAAAGCTGATCAAAAGAAAGTACTAATAGTACTATAGGACAGTGCATTAGTTACCAAAAATATTGCAGACATAACAAAATTACCATAAGGAATGGTTTAAAACAACACAAATAGATGACTTTACAGTTCTGGAGGTCAGAAGTCTGAAATCACTCAAGTTCTTTCTGGTGACTGGAGAGAATCTGTTTGCTTGCCTTTTTGAGCTTCTAGTGGCTCCCTGTGTTTCAGGATGCATGCCCCTTGCTACACAAAGCACATTATTCCAATCTCTGCTTCTATTATAATATGGCCTTTTCATCTGTGACTCTTTCTTCATCCTTATGCCTGAATGATCTCTCCATCAAGATTAGACTTAATCATATCTGTAAGGTCTCATTTGCCATTATATAAGGTAACATTCACTGGTTCCAAAGATTAGGCCATGGGCATTATTTGGGAGCAGTTATTCAGGTAACATAGGGAGAAAATGAATAAGGACACTTATTATTTGGAGAAATAGAATTCTTGTATAAATAAATCTATATAATCTTTTTGTATCATAATCTGAATATAATTTTTCAAGAACTTAATGTGGAAGAGTAAATTCTAAAAACCAGTAAAGATAATGGAGATTTTTATTACTGGTTATGAAAATTTACAAATTTATAGTAATTAAGAAACAAGCAAAGAAATAGTATTTGCTAATTGGTATAGGGAAATGTGACTTTATGTGGAAAAATACAAATTAGATATTTACCTTACACCATACAAATAAACTTCAGGTAAAGGAGACATAAAAATACATTAAAAAATTGAAAGCACTAGAAGGAAGTGGAATTTCTTTACAATCTCCATATTATAAATAATTTTTGAGTCAGGCAAAAATATTAAGATTCTTAAAGGAAAAGGATAGTACATCTGACCATGCAAAATTAATTGTCTGATTGATTAAGCAATGCAAAATATAAATAAATAAACTACTCTCTGGCATAAAACGTTTGTCACATTGTGAAATTATACAAGTGGTATTACTTAACATCACATTCTTCATTTACAGCACATATGATCTGCAGCAAAATTAAATTAATGAGAAAGTATCCACTTTAAGGTTGATAAAAAATTTAGGTGAAACTGTGATTTTGGAATAATTGTTATTAATACTTATTAAAAGAAGTCAATAATGAGTTCTGAAGATACTTCTTTGATATGAAGGTACATAATTAATACATATATTTATAAAATAGGTAAATTTTACTTTCCTATCTAATTTCCTAACAAATAACAGAGTATTACATAAGGAATTAAATACAAGGTCTCCAAATTTTAATTATTTTTTTCATTGGGAATGTTCTTTTCTATTGAATTTTTCTAGAACTTTTCCATACTCTATCAACATAAAACATTATTTTAATAAACTTCCAAAAATGGTGACTAACTGCTACAATTGAAATATTTTTAAGTTTTAATATAATGTATAAGTTACATGTCAGTATAGAAAGCCAATGAGTCTGAAAGCTGTTACTTTTAAGAAAGGAATACTAATAATAAGGAACTTGATTTTAATTGATTCATTTTACTGTTTTGTCTCACTTAGCAAATTAAATGCTGTTATATCCATAAAAAATCACTTTAATAAAGTCCATTGATGAGGTAGCTGGCTTCAAAATCTTACTAATGGAAATTAAATAGTCCTATTCTCATTCTTCTCTGAACATAGAGGATAGCCAGTTATCACTGTCATGGTTTATTTGCATGAAAAATGCTTTTGTTGTTTTGATAATCTCATAATAAGTTGATTTTCACTGTGACTATATAGGAGGAGAGAGCATTCTGTACCATATTTTAAAATGAATTAAAATGAAGAATGTTTCTGAAATGAACATTTATTATCTCAAGAGCCTGGGCCAATTAAACTTTTTTAAGAAAATTAATGTGTTCTATACTAAAGCAAAAAGTTTATAAACCTGTCACTTCACTGGCCAAAAGAGCATTGGTATTTTTTTAAAAGGAGTTTTTATCCTTTTGAAGTATTCAGAGATTAGAATATCATCTGCTAGGAATTAATTACAAGCCGCAATAAAGGTGATTAATATTTTGGTGACAAGAGAGAAAGAGAGAGAGACAGAGACAGAGGGAGAGAGAGGGGGAATGAGAACTCATTCACCTCAGAAATAAACCCTGTGACTTAATGAACAAAAAGCTGCATTTGAAGTTGACATAGTACATCGAAGTATGTATTTTGTTTTTTTAAAAATTTTTTTAACATTTATTCATCTATTTATGAGAGAGAGAGAGAGAGTGCTAGTGGGGGAGGGGCAGAGAGAGAGGGAGACACAGAATCCGAAGCAGGCTCTAGGCTCTGAGCTGTCAGCAAGCACAGAGCCCAACGCAGGGCTTGAACCCAAGACGGGTGAGATCATGACCTGAGCCGAAGTCAAGACACTTAACCAACTGAGCCACCCAGGCGCCCCTTGAAGTATGTATTTTGAAGCACTTCTTTCTTTAAGGACAAACTATCAGGTGAGGTGAATTTGTAAATTAACTTTTAAAAAACACCCCCAAACTCTCTTCCTTTTGCTTCCTGTCTCCTTCCCTCCCCTCCCCTCCCCTCCCCTTCCCTCCCTTTCTCTTCCCTCACCTCCCTTCTCCTTCCGTCTCTCCCCTCTATCTCTCTTTCTTTTTTATTTTTACTTGATTGAATCCTGAAACATTTTTTTAAATCAAATCATAACTTTTGGAACCATAGTTCCAAATCATTTTACACACTTGTGAACACTGTATGAGAAACTAGTCAATAGATAACATCTTCAGTATGTAATGGTTGTTTTAGGGCCTGTGTTTTTCCGTGAACATTTTAGAATCAGTTTGTCGGTATCTACCAAACAGTTTGCTAAGATACTGATTTGAATTGTGTTGATTTGGTGAACAAATTGGGAATAACATCTTCACAATACTGACTTCTCTAGTTCATGACCAAAGAATATCTTGTCTTCTATTTAAGTCTTCTTTGGTTTCATTCATTGTTGTTTTATAGTTTGTTTTACCTATAGATCCTGTAAATATTTCTTTTTATATTTATATCTAAGTACTTAATTACTTTTGGTGTTATTCTAGATAGTAGTTTTGCTTTTTTGTTTTTAATTTGAAGTCCCAACTGTTTATTGCTGGTATATAGGAAAGTGATTGACTTGTGACTGGATGACTTTTGTATTTTGACTTTTTATCCTATGAACGTTGCATACTTGTTTATTAGTTCCAAATGATTTTTGTAGAATTTTTGTGGTTTTCTATAGAGACAATCCTGTCATGTTTGAACAAAAATATTTATTTCTTCTTTTCAAATCTATTACTTTCATTTCTTATTGCATTTGCTAAGACATCTCTATAATGTTGAATAAGAATGGTATGAAAGGACATCTTGGCCCTTTCTTAATTCAAACAGGAAATTGTTCACTTTCTCATCATTAAGTAGGAAGTTTAATGTAGATTTTTTTTTGTATATTTTCTTTATTAGATTAAGGTATCTCACCCGTGTTACTTATTTACTAAGAGTTCTTATCATCAATAAATGTTTATTGAATGCTTACTCTGAATCTATTGGCGTAATCATTCATAATCATTTTACTTATTCAGTCTGTTAATACAATGAATTATATTGATTGCTTAATAATTAATAAATAGCCTTGCTTTTCTAGAAATAACATCACTTGGGCATAACATATCTTCTTTATTTTTTGCCAGATATGAGTCACTTATATTTTAAGACTTTTTTGTCTATCTTCATGAGAAATGTGTTTGATGTTTTCTTCAGTTGTAGTGTCTGTATCTAATTTTATTAGGGGAATGGTGGCCTCACAATATTAGTTGTGAAGTATTACCTTTGCTTCTAATTTTTGAAAGAAATGTGGGTTTGAAAGAAATGTGGGGAACTGCTATCATTTCCTTCTGAAATATTTAGGCGAATTCACCAGGAAAGCCATATGGGTTTGGTGCTTTCTCTTTTGTATGTTTATTAATCATTGATCCAATTCCTTAAATAGACATGGGTATATTTATCTTATCTACTTCTTGTGTGAGTTTGGTAGTTTGTGTCTTTCAAGGAATTGGTTAGTTTCATGTAAGTTATCAAAATTATTAGCATAGATTTGACTGTGTTATGTGATTATCCTTTAATGTCTGTTTAATCAATATCAATAAACCCTTTCTCATTTCTGATATTGGTAATTTGTGTTTTTTCTCTTTATTTTTTGGCAAGGCTGGCTGGTGGTTTATTCACTTTATTGTTGTTTTCAGTGAACAACCTTTAGTTGGTAATTCTGATTGACTGGTTGTAGAACAGGGATCCTGGTACCGCCGCTTCAGATTTGGTAATTTGCTAGACCTGAAAACAAAACTCAGGAAAACACAGTTTACTTACCAGAGCTCAGGTTTATTATAAAATAATACAAATCAGAAACATGCGGGTAGAAGAGATTTATAGGCCAAGGTATGGGGAAGTGGTACTTCCATACCCTTTTCATGTGTGCCACCCTCCCAGAACCTCTAAGCACTGATTAAATTATCGGGCATTGGTGATTGAACTCAATCGCAAGCCTGTCTTTCCTCCCCAGGGGTCTGGAGTGGGGTTGAAAGTTCCAACCTTCTAATCACTTGTTGGTTCCCCATGCAACTGGCTTCTGACTTTAGGCGCTTTCCAAAAATGACCTCATTAACATAAACTGTGGTTGAATGAGGTGTGTTATGAATAGCAAAGGATATTCCTTTGACTTTTATCTCTCCTTAGCTATTTTGAGAACTGGGAACAAGATTCAAAAATTATAACAAAAGATGTTTTCATCACTTTTGGTCTTATCATTTAGGAAATTACAATGGCCAGGAATAAAGACCAAAAATAAAAACATATTCCTTAAATGCCATTAAAATTCTCTCTAATTACTGTTTTCACTTTTCCCATAACTTAGATAATTGTGTTTTCATGTTTATTTAATTTAAAGAACTTTAAAATTTCTCTTGAGATCTCTTCTATGACCCATTGATTATATAGAATCATGCTGTTTATATTTCAAATATTTTGGGGGAAAATTCTAGGTATTTTTTGTTGTTGTTTGTAGTTGTTGTTCTTCTTGATTTCTAGTTTAATTTCATGTAGTTTGAGAACATACTTAGCATGGTTTCTATTTTTGTACATCTTTAAGGAGTGTTCTACAACAGAGAATGCAACCTGTCTTGGTGAATGATCCACGTGAGCTTAAAAGATGATATATTTTCCTTTGAGCACTCTATAAATATCAACCAGATCAAATTGCATTTTACATCATCTGTTTCCCTCCTGATGTTCTACCTGTTTCATGTGTAAATTAGTGATAGAGAGGTTTTGACATTTCCAACTATTTCAGTAGAGTTTTCTATTTCTGTTATCATTATGCTAGTTTTAATCTCATGTACTTTGCTGCTCCTTTAGGTGCATACATGTTTAAATGTTTATATTTATTGGAGATTTGAACCATTGCTTATTATGTCACATAGCATCTCTTTAACTTTGATAGTTTTCCTTAATATAAAATCTGCTAGGTCTTAAATGAATAGTGTCACTTTAGCTTTATTTTTATTAGTGGTAGCATGATATCTATTTCTGTATTCTCTTTTAACCTATCTGAATTTTTTTAATTTTTTAATGTTTTATTTATTTTTGAGAGAGAGAGAGAGAGAGACAGCGTGAGCAGGGGAGGGTCAGAGAGAGAGGGAGACACAGAATCTGAAGACAGGCTCCAGGCTCTGAGCTAGCTGTCAGCACAGAGCCCGACGTGGGGCTCGGACCCATGAACAACGAGATCATGACCTGAGCCGAAGCCGGACGGTCAACCGACTGAGCCACCCAGGCGCCCCTAACCTATCTGAATTTTTATATTTAAATTGAATTACTTATAGATAGCATATATTTGTTCATGTATTTTTTAATCCACTATGATAATGAGTCTTATTTTGTGTTTTTAGGATATTTAAAGTAATTATTGATATAGATGGATTATTTACCAATTCTGAAATGCATTTATTCTGTTTCTTTTTCTCCACCTACCCTTTTCTTAACCTTTTCTCAACTTAACGAAATATTTCATATAATTATATTTTCTCTCTTCTCTGAGTTCATCATATTCTTAAAAGTGGTTTCCCTAGAATTACAATATGCATTTGAAAATTAATCTTAGCTATTTTCACTCCTTTGATTATTTCAAAATCTGTGTCTTATCTGAGTCTATTTCTTTGAGGACTTTGTCTTTTCAGACTTTTTTTCCTTGCACTTTTTCATGCTCTATAAGTTTTTGTTAAAATCCATATGTATTGTATGGGACAATAAAAAGTAAGGTAAATGGGCCTTTGAGGTAATGACATCTGTTAATCTGGCTAGGGATTCTACTGTTTAAAGCTTCTTGGAGCTTGTTGCCAGAGATTAGTTATCAGACTTCTAATCCTTTCAGTGCCTTTATTTTTATCTCTTTTATAGACTTTGGGGATTCCATATATACTCCTCCAAGAGTTTATTTCTTTCTCCTTTTTTTCTGATGTAATCCACTATTATTAGACTGAAGCCTTGTTGGTTTGGTTATAAAATTGGGATAGGAGGAGCGTTCTGTGGTTTTCTGATTAATTCCCAATCTTTTAATGATCCTGTGTTTTAGTTCTGTAAACCTTCTCAAGTATTTCTCAAGTGGTAAAGTTTTGTTTTTGTTTTTTCCTGATGTGTCATACTCCTTTCTTGAGAGACAGCATCCCCGCCTATTTTCTTGAAGTTCTGTCCCCTCTTATTATTTCTACACTTTAGGTGAGATAGAATCTCAGGAGCAGCATTGTGTGGGGAGAAGTTCCCTTCTGCCAGTTAAGATAAGATTTCTGAATTGCTGTCTGGCAAAGCCCTTTTTCCTAGAGAGGACACCCATGTTTTGAAGGAGACGGTAGGCATGCTTCACAATGATTCATCTTCTTTCCATTTTGGAGATAAGAAAAATCTTTCTGGGATCCTCACCATAGAATCTCCTGGATTTCTAAAGAGAACTCATGAAACTATGGAAGTTCTACTAAGAACCTAGGAGTTTCTTGCTCAAGCTACTCTACAATTAGCCTCCCATGTTAATCAAAATTACCAATTAAGTGACTTCACTAGTTTATAGATTTGGAGTGTCTACACTAAAAAATCAAATCTCAATTGCAGTAGCACTCTGGATTTGCCTGTCTCTCCAGATTTCAGAGAGGCATTGTCTTGTAGTCTCTATTCTGTGATGAATACAAAAAAAGTGATTGATTTTTAATAGCTGATTTTTAGTACCAAGTACATCTCATATTGGACATGCTGGGTACCTCAAATTCCTGAACCTCTCTGAATTTCTCTCGCAAGCAAAAGTTTATATCTTGGTTTTTCCCATTTAGTTGGCTAGTTTGGTTTCCACTCATCCATCGGCTTTTTATCTTAAAATTGATATCATTATTATTTCTTTTCTCTTAGTACTTGTGGATTTATGTTTTTTTCTTTCTCTCCTTCCTTACCATTTGGTGTCATTTCAGTGGTAACAATTAGCCAACCTGTGTCTCTTCCATATTTTGTGAACTTATCTCTTTTCTACATTTCTTTAATTGTTGAATGTGTGTATTAACTAAACACATACTATAAGTAGGTCTGGATATGAATGGTAACAACATTTAGTTTCTGGCCTTATAGTGTTTGTAGTAATTGTGAGGACAGACGAGAAAAAGTATAAATATTATACTGAATTAAACAGACTTGACACTTGAAACTTTTTCTTCTTCTTCTTATTTTAAAAGCCCTGGATGACCTACTTCTGTCCTTATCCCCATATAAAGTATTCATCAGGTCCTATAGATTTGCAATCATGCAGGCATTCATTTCATGGATTCATAGATTTCATAGACTTCAATCATATAGTTAACTTTGTTTCCACTGATGAGAATGATAGACTCTTCTAGATGGCACTGCATTTCTAACTTTCAGTCAAGAGATTCTATAAACTGAATACAAAGGTATCATATCTTAGAAAATGTTGAATATGAAACCTCTATGAAACTTTAGGATCCGCCTGAGTTCCATAAAAGTGCCTCACTAAAGGTCATACCCTTCCTGGAGCAGTGTGAATCTGAAAAATGGGTGAAACTAGAGTATTGAAATCCAGGTACCTTGGCCAAGTATAGGACAATTATGATGAGAAATAGTCACTCTTGAGCTCTCTGTGGGGTTTTCTGTTATGGAATGAATGTTTGAATCTCCCCAAAATTCAGATGCTGACATCCTAACCTTCAATACGATGGTATTAGGAAGTGGGGCCTTTGGTAGGTAATTAGGTCATGAGGGTGGAGTCTTCATGAAGAGGATTAGTATCCTTGTAAAAGAGACCATGGAGACCTCTCTCACCCTGTCAGTCATGTCAGCATACAATGAGAAAATAGCCTTTGCACCCCAGAAAAGAGATAGCACCAGAACCTGAGCATGCTGGCTCTCTGATATTGGACTTTTAGAACTCCAGATTTGTGAGAAATTTATGTTGCTTTAAGTCATCCATCTATGATATTCTGCTATGGCAGCGTACCCTGACTAACATGTTAGACAAGACTTCGTGGAGCCTGAATCACAGTGTGACTTTTCACTCTGCCCAATCCTGCTTCATCTACTTCCTTTCAAAATTAGTGTTCCCTTAGTAGACAATTTATACCCCAAACTCAGTATCTCAGCACCTGCTGAGAAGCCAACTTGTGACAATAACAAAAATCAGTGAAAACCAGGCAAATTTCTAAATATTTGATTTCACAATATTCTCTTTAGCACAAGTCGCTTTGGAGAAGCAGTTACCAACACACTGTGTGTGCTACAGAATTACATTTACCTCCAAAGGACAGATTAACTCTGGGGCTAATGACAAGAGTACTTGTGCAACAGAAAAAGGGTCCCATCATCTTTATTGCATTTGTGTTTGCATAATAAGTATTTTCCCCAAACCAATCTCTTAACTAGAATCGACGTAAGCCACATCAATTTTTTGTTTTGGTTTAGCAGCTAAAGTTTAGCCTAAATTAGAAAAAATGGTCAAAAACTTGACTTAATTGGCCACAAATATGTTAAAAATATACAACTGAATGAAAACACCCTATTTCACTTTTCCTTGGGATCCCTTTCCCCTAGTTAATAAAAGCAGAGTGCATGAGAAGTGTAGCCTGGATTGCAGCTTACCTGAGGACATTACTGTATCAATGTGCCCTTCAATTCTTCCCTTTATATTATAACATATATACATCAAAGTTCTAACATTTATTCATTCCCAATTCAATACCACTAACTAGATTAAAGGTCCATGAAGAGGGAAACTGTATGTATCTTGTTTCAGTTCCTTGCATAGTATGTGACAAAAAATGCATACATATACCTACATATATGTGGACATGCATGCATGTGTGTGTGTATATATACATGAGTACATATTTGATAGAGACTTGGAAAAATGTTTGTAATTTATAGGTCATAAAGTGATTCATAAAGCCTTATAAAGATATATAACTTATTCTAAGAAAAAAGGTGGGTTCTTATCAACTTTATTGTGAATTAAAAAAATCTTTTCAGCTATAATTAACTGCACTTTCCTCCAGAGCCCCCCTACTTTGCTTTTCATCCATATTAATAAACCCATTAGATTTGATGCCATCTTGTCTTTATATGACGATCTCTCCACTTCTCTGTGAACATCTTAAAATCCATGCCTTTTTGTTAACTTCTATCTAAGCCCTAGTGCCTAGCAAAGAGCCTATAATGTAATAAAATTTTGTGATTTTGTTGAATATAATTTAATCTACATTAACTTTTTTTCCAGGAAAGCTAAATTATTAGAGTAAGATACAAAGGTATTAAAGACTTTGCCTAAAATGAAAAGTACAAAACCAAACACATATAATGCTTGTAAAGTAGATGGATTTAACTGATTATTTTTGTCTCAGCCACTGTCAACAAAAGCAAATTAAGAAAATACAAAGGAACGTTAATACGTCTTTGCTGTATTTGTGCAATATTATGTTTTCTTCCACAGCTGAATGATTTGTGACAATGAGAACCCATAGTAAGATTTTTAAGTAGCATTATTTTGAATTATCTCAAACTGTTAGCATTATGCTTCTTTTTTCTTCATTATACTTCCAAATTTAAGCTAAGGGCTGGGAAAGAAACTTAAATCGATAGTCAATAAATTAAGGAAAGATTTTCAAAAAGATTTACAGGGAAGAAAAGCAACTGGATACACTGATGCCTTTGTGCCCTCTTACCATACTGGCCAACTCTGTCTTAGTTTGCCTTTCCTTTATCATTGTTCTCTCCCTTCAGTTATTTACTTAATCATACTCTATAGCATCTGTGTGTTGTTCACTTATGCATATAGAACATTGTTATTTCCCTTTCTCTCCTTTTAATGGTCACTATCTTTAAGCGATTGCAATACAGATTTTTAAAAATAAACCCTATTCTCTCACTAGCTGATAAGCTCCTTATGAATCATTTAGACCCTGGAACTACCTTAGATGTAGAGAGACTATAACTTACTATGGACACTCTCATATTACCCATGTGTAAATTGAAACACATTGAATGTGGAAGCAATCATCATCATAATATGATTGTTATAAAAAATTATTACCTTTCATGCTGGAAATGTCATTTAAATGTCAGTTTGGAAAATATAGAAATCCAACATGGGCCCTAACTACATGTTGCTTAATTCACCTATTTTAGATGAAGTGACATTATACTAACCAGCCATCATCTTGTCACTAAATATTTTCTTGATTGAGTAAAATGGCTAGGATATGCACAATTTATCAACTAAACTATTTCAATTATTCCTTTTTATTCTCAACTTGCAAGACCAGCTGTGCAAACCTTAACAATAACAAAAAGAGAAGTAAAATACCAGGGGAAATATGCATTTTCATGGATCCTATCTGGTTATGCAGAGTAGTTAAGGTTTAGCTATTTTGGTACTTTGCCTACATGAAGTTCAACTTTATAACTTTTCTTCCCCAGTAAAATGTACGATGAAAAAAAGTCTCCAAAACAGTTAGGTGAAGCAAATGTCAGGAGAAGATGAAGAATCTTTGCTATTGGAACCCTTCTGTTAAATCTCTAGAAATAATTTGATTTTTAAAGGCAAGTTGAATCTAGTGACTCTTTAAATAAGGAAGCATGCAAATAATTTCAGAGGCAAGAAAAGTACTCTTCACTTATTAATAGTCCCCAAAATACCGTATAAGGCTTCCAAAAGTTTTATCCACATAGTCTTTCACGCAGGAAATAAACATATCTCCCAAAGAAGTCCAGCTTGCATGGTATTTAATGAAGTAAATAAGACTCTATTGCATGCAATTTCAGTGGAGACACATTAATGGCTCTGGAGGGGAGAGATAACACAGTGCCATTAACAATGAGTTCTTACAGCTACAGGCAATTTAACTAAAAGAAACCACATGCTTTACAACTGGTCTGTCTTACAACTAAAATCTAAATCCCATGTGATCTCACTACTCATATAAATTAGTCTATATCATTAAACAGAAGATTACAAAAGGAATTGTCATTTTAAAAAAGATATTAGAATTTAGAGAGTTGTGAAGAGGAGGTACAATTAGTGGAATATCAGAGTCAGCATTTCTTTGGCACATTTCCCAAGATAAAGCCCCCACTCTGCTCTCTTACCAAAAGTCACTGAAAAATACTGCATAAAACAAATATAACATTGAAGAAGGATGCCATTAAGAAGTCACTACAAGGCACTCAGGGACTCTTAGATATCTTTCTTCATGTCTCAACAGCAACCAGTTTCATCTTCCATTACAGAGAGTGGGTACTGAAGAATTTTATCACTTCTCCCAAAGTGTTTATGTCTTCTCTATCCTTGGTCTCATCTTCAAATACACGGAGGTAATTGAGGCTAGCAAGCACAATTTCTTTGAGTTTATTATACCTGTCATCCTCTATCCCTATTGTAACCTCTATATAGTCTCACAAATTTTGTCCTTCCTCTTTCTCCAAGCCAGCGGTTCCCAAACTTTATTGTGCAACAAAGTTATATGAAGGGTTTTTAAAATATGGACTGTTGGGCTTTAAGCCCAGACTTTCTTTTTCAGTAGGTCTGGGGTTGGGTTTGAAATTTTTTCATTTCTAAAAATTTCCAAGGAGATGCTGATGCTGCTGGTTTGGGAAACCCTTTGAGAATCACATGTCTAAGAAAAAGATGTGAACTTCATCTTATCCAAGTGTAATTTTGCCATCTGCTCTGAATTACAACCCATTTGGTCTTACTTGAATCACTTCCTATTGTTTTTATTCAATTTGTCCTTTGTAATATAATTACATTTAAATATAATGTATTAAATTAAATATATAATATATTTTGGAGAGCTTTTGATGGCTGTGTGTTTATTGAGCTAGTGGCCATGTATATTTAATATGCCCACTTCATTACCTAACACTCACCTCTCAGTGCAGTGCATTCTTATCTTCTATTTTTCTAAATCTCTTTTTTATGGATTCAGCAATGATTTCCTAATTATCATATTAAAAAATTTATTAACTTCTTCAACCTTGGCCATTTTGACTACCTTTTCATCTTGAAACATTACTATGTCCTCTGTGCTACCTTTCATGTCCTGCCATTATTGCTCTGTGCTTCTGTTTTCTATCCGTTTTCTCAGTTCCACTTCTGTCTTAATCTGTCTGGGATGCTATAAAAGAGTACTATAGACTTGGTGACTTATAAATAAAGAAATTTTTTTTCAGACTTCTGGAGCCTGGGAAGTCCAAGGTTAAAGTGCTAGCAGATTTGGTGTCTAGTGAGAGCCTACTTTCTTGTTTACAGACTCTGTCTTCTCTCTCTACCCTCACATGGTGGAAAGGTGAACTCTCTGGGGTTTTGTAAAGGCATAAATCCCATTCATGAGGCTCCATCTGGATGATCTAATCACCTTCCAAAGGCCCTACTTCTTAATGCCATATTAGGGTTTAGGATTTCAACATATGAATTTTGGAGGGACATAAATATTTAGTCCATTGCAACTCCCCTGCCTCCATTTTGCTGGAGTTTACCAGGATTGTCTCATTATCATTTTTATCATCACTCCTTGCACATGCTATGTAGATTAACACATTCACACCCACAGGTGTAGCAGATATTTTTGCACCCTTGTGTATCTCAAATCTGCCTCTGAAGCTTAGAGCCCTCCCCAGATCTGTACAACCAAATTCCTATTGGACATAATTACCCAGATGTACCACAAAAACTTTAAACTCCATAAGAATAGAAGATGGTAATTTTGTCTTTATATCAATCATTTGTTATTCATTAATCTTCATGAAAAACATCTCCATTTAGTGGGTTATGCAATAAGAAATTTAGGAGTTCTACTCTGCCTTACATGTTATCAGTCAACAAACCCTCCCAATGCTGCCTCAATTCTTGCTACCGTTTGCCTTCTACCTCCAGCTTCCTCCAAATCACACTGCTATACTGCTGCCAGTGCAAAATTTCTGAAGGAAAACTCATTTTTTTACTCCCCTGTGCAAAATTTTTCCTAGGGTCTCTCCCTCTAAAGAAGATTCAAAAGGTCTGCCTACATGACTAAACTTAACACCTGTCTCCTCTCTGCTTAAGAGTTTACATCCTCACCTCCCAATTTAATTGCAGTTTCCCAAAGATAATATGTTACTTTTTATTCTTCTTGGTATTATTGGAATTTCTTACATTCTTTTTTAAGCTACATTGACATTTTCCCTGTGCAGTTTACTCTTCTCCTTAAATAATATACTTTAAATGTTCTTTAGAAAATATCATACCATTTGGTAATTTTTAAAAGTTGGATTAATCTCCTGGATTTGTTTCTTTACATCAAGAATTTTGACTTATATATTTTATGTACTTAAAGTCTACTAGAATGTCTAGGTACATAATAATTGCTCAATAGAGGTTTATTGAAATGAAGTCAGATTTAATAAGAGGATATGAAATCATTTGAAAGTGAAAGGGTCAACAAGGCTGTTGTTTCTAGGACCTAAGAAAAATCAATACAAATATAAAGACAATGCAAATATTCATAGCAGTTTAATTCATAATAATTAAAAATCGGAGATAATTAAAGTGTCTGTCAACTTGTGAAACAATAAGTAAAAAGAGGAATATCTGTACAATGCAATTATTACTAAGCAATAGAGAGCAATGAACTATTGAAAGACACAACATGGATGTATCTCAAAAGAATAAAAAAAGATGGTGATCGAAAGAAGCTAGTCACAGAATAATATATATTCTATAATTCCATTTACATTAAATTCTAGAACAAAGGGGCCCAAGGAAACTTTTCAGGGTGATAGAAATGTTTTATATCTTGATTTGCAGTGGTAGTTTATGCATTAGATAAATGCAAACTTAAGAATCTGTACACACAAAAAAATGGATGCATTTCATTGTATGTAAATTATAACTGGATTTTATTTATGGTTCATATATAAACCTGGTTTTAGATAAGGTGTTTCAAGTTTATGTTCAAATTCCATTAAAGGTAAGACATGTGTATGTATGGAGATCTAGAAAAAAGGCAATATAAAATGTTAACAATGGTGTTAGATTGGAGAATGGATGCCATACCTAAAAATTTTCGAATTTAAACATTATTAAATATTTCTCTAGCCAAGAAACATAACTCCTTTGTAGAGCCAGTCCATGAAATTTGCTTAGTAACTCCTACATTAAATAAAATAATAGTTTTTGCAGGATCAGGCTAAAAGAAAAATCAGATAATTAAGTTAATTTATCACAATAAAGATAAAAGGTAAATTTTATCTCATGTCATTTCTTACAGTAAAATAGTTCTGCTATAAATTGATCTGATGAATGGTGAGTCCAAAAGTATAAACTATTTTCTGGAAAAATATGGCCAGTCCATGTGAGGTGAATTAATTATACTCATATAAAGAGTAAAATTTAAGAGGTGTATGTGTGTGTGTGTGTATATGAGAGAGAGAGAGAGAGAGGGCAAGGTAGGGAGTGAATGAGAGAGAAAAGGGAGGAAAGAGTAAGGAGAGTTAAAGTATATATATACATACACTTTCACACCAAGAACACATACATATATAATTGGCCTTTTGCAAAAATCTTTAAGCTGCAAAAATTCTATTTATCTGGTAAAACATGTGGTAAATAAGCCAAAGAGACTTGGATCTTTTCTAAATTAACTGCAATTGAGGTGGTCTTCAGTTTCAGTTCTATAAAAATATTTTTTAAAAAGTTAGCATCAGGTTACTAAATCTGAGATTCCTGGTAACAGAGAGAGGAATCTTGGATTAAATTGGCACTTTGCCCTGAAGCCAATGTTATCAGTTGAGAGGCTCAGGACTAGGCTATCGAGATGTACACAGAAATGTAAAGTTCAAATTATCAATCTGTAATGACAATTGGGAGCAACAGAATAAACATTATGGAAAAGAACACATATAGTAACAGAGCAAACCTAGAGAGAAGGGTCATCCTCTGAAAAGCAGATTGCCAAAAAGGCCTGATTTATGTGTGTACCCCACTGGGTGTCGTCCTCATTAGCAGATCTTCATTTGTAGGTTAGTGAGGTCTTGACTATACATCAGAATCATATGTAGATGTTTTACAAATATGAATATGTCCTAGAATCTTTTGAGAATTTTTAAATCTAAATTTCTAGGGTGAGATTCAGGCAGCTTTATTTTTATTTTTAAAAAATCCCAATAATTCTGATGTCCCTACAAATTTGAGAAGAAGCTCTTAGTAGGTCTCTTTTCACATAGTCTACATGCTTCTCTGACATATGTGCTCCCCCATGTTCATTTCTGCCATATCTTGACCTAGGTGAGCATCTTACCTATATATTTAATTCTTATTCCCATGTTAAGTTTAAACGAAGTCATTTTGGTAAATATGCTATATTAGGCAGAGTGATATAAAGCACCACTCCCAGCATTTAGAGATCAGGTGCCCACCAGTTGCATTTATCTATAGATAGTCCAGAAGCCAGAAATCAGCACTAATCTTCCATCCTTTCCATTTCTTCTGCAGTTATTTTAGTTAAAACCTCATTACATCTCAGCAGCACTATTGTTTTAGTTACCTAATTGGTGCTCCTGTCTCTATTCTCTTACTTTTCTAATCTATCCTGCACATTCTTGTCAAATTAATTTCCCTAAATAACAGTTCTATTCTGGGCACGGTCCTGTTCAAAACCTTTGCCTCCTTACTAAAATACAAATGTTAGTCGAGGCCTCTAAGACCAAGTCTGCATCTGTACTTTCTCTCTACCCCTAGTCATACAATGCTCCCCATTCAAGCTAATTGTCTCCAAAATGGCTCATGATTTTCTGATTCTATGATCTGAAAAAATGCTGCTTTCTTTCTGGAATACCTTTCCCCACCAAAATAACTTTATTCCCCCAAGAGGGGGCTAGTGACCCTTGTCTGAACATACATCGCTTTTGATTATTTTTTTCTTGTTTAAGTGGTTAGTCATTTGTAAAGATAGTCCCTCCAAACAGGCAGCTAATATGGTCTTTATGTCCCATCTCTCATAGATACATACCAACAGCTAACATCAAATTCTACCATGACCCTTCAGTCAAATACAGACTGGAATAAAATCCAAGAAGAGAAAATATTCATGCTAAGAAATCCACATTATACTTACCAAAATGTAGGGATTTTGAATACGTGTGAGCAAAATCAACCAACCAATAACAATAAAAATCCTGGGGAATATTTAAAAATGGTCTGAATCTGATAATGTGATTTCATATATGAAAACATCTGTATTTGAAATGCTTATTTGAAAACTGAGTATTGTGCTTCCACTTTGGCTGCTTAACGAAAACCTAAACTAATCATTGACTCTATTTAAAGGAAACAGGGGCCAGATAGTCTCTGCTAAAATGCAGAGAAAATATTCTAAATAACTATGGAATTAAGGAATCTTTTAGGTATAGTATACTATACTCTTACCCTCAAGGAATATCTCTTTAAAGTACTCTCAAATCTTTTTTTTTTTTTTTACATAGATTTGATGCATACATTTGTGTGGAAAGCACCAGCCTGTTGAAATGCTCTTTACTGATTGATCCCTTGGATGAGGATGCTTAGGAGAACTTCAGCTTATGGGATTCCTGATATCAGTGAGAATGGAATATTAAAGGTTTTGGAAGGTAGCCAAAAGATTAATATAAGTGGCAAATTCCTACCACTGGGGTAAGTCAGTTCTCTATTTGTGTACCTCAGCTGAGTGATCAGAGATCTTAATCATCTAGCCATTTCATAGGATGCCAACTTTATTAATGAGATCACACCTATGTTTTTTGGAGAAAAAAAATTAGTAGGTACCCTAAACACAATATTAACCCTGCATGTGTACTAGAGAATAAAAGATAATTTCTATTAAAAGAGCATATTCTACTATCTCTGTAACGTTTTAGGGCATGAAGTGCTATGTTAGCATAAAGACTATGCCAAGCTATTCTCTCCTTAGTGATGGACAAAGTCATTACGTTGTTGCTCCATTAATAAAATAGCTTAATAATGTCTGATATCTTCTTTTGAGCTGCCATATATGCTCTGTTTCATGGGCAATGAAAGCAAAAAACTTACAGATAACATTACTGACGGGCAATGAAAGTTAAAACATTACTGAACACATATGGCCACCAGCTGGTCCATTGTGTGGGATGGTTATCTCATTCTACCATAGGGAAGCTGGAGATTCAAAACTACTTAAGAGTTTGGTAGAGTCTCAGGATTTTTGCCTGGGCCACACTCAAATAAAAGAATCAGAATGGAAAATTTCAAAAACATTAAATATTCTTTTTGGGAAAATACTTACTGTTATACTAGGCTTTGGAAGGAACTGAAGACATCAGTACCTGAAAAGGTAAATATAGACATGCCCTGAACCAATTCAAACATAAAAAACACGACAAGACTTCAGGACATTACCTGAGGTCTTCCATTTACAAGCACACTAGGTCCTGCCACAAAGACATTGCAAGTTCACACTTCTCCTTTCTCTGGTTCTTCATGAAGAGGCAAGGTGTCCATAAATCCCTCTGCTCTATGCCTGCATGAGCTGCAAGTTGGCTGCCGGGCCTCACAGAGACAGTGGTGCATGTCTTAGCCGGAAAATGAAACAAACAATAATAGGATTTGAGGATTCAATGGAGCATGAAAAAAAAATAAGTTGTCCTCAACGTTGGGACTTCTCTTCCAAGCAATAGAAATTCAGTTTCATTTTCTTCATATGCATTCTCTTTTATCTTTTTGCTTCTGCCATGTTAAATTTCTCATCATGGGTGACCAGGTTCTCTGTGAGAAGAGACTGAGGTCTTGTAGAGATGGAAGTTTTTACTTTCTTTTATATACTTATCTGTACTGTTTGATTTTCTTCTTTTTCCTTTTTTAATGTTTATTTTTGAGAGAGAAAGAGACAGAGTGTGATCAGGGGAGGGGCAGAGAGAGACGGTGATACAGAATCTGAAGCAGGCTCTAGGTTCTGAATTGTCAGCACAGAGCCCAATGTGGGACTTGAACCAACAAACCACTAGATCATGACCTGAACTGAAGTCCCAGGCACACCTGTACAGTTTGATTCTCTAGCCATGCATAGTCATTTCTTTGTGTCAAAATAGCAGTTACATGAATGGTGACTTCAAAAACATTTTAAGTATGTTCTTTATAATTCTCTACCAAAAACACTGAAATGTTATTAAAAATAAGTAAATGCAAGAGTAGAAGTGTAGAGAGAATTGGTTAGGTAAGACAAAGGAGAAGTGAAAAGAATGTAGGAATAATGGATACTACATAAAACAAATCAAGAAATACAGATACATTATAAAAGATTTACAAGTAGTGATGCTATGGGCATGTATTGGTAGGGGGTAAGGGATCCTGCAAAATATTCTATAATGCACAGGACAGTTCCCCACAAACAAACAAACAAACAAAAACAAAACAATACAAAAAATTTGTCCAGTCCAAAGTGATGGACATTGAGATTGAGAAAGCCTATCATAGACAGCAATGTTAGGAGAGTGGGAGCAATGTTAGGAGAGTGGGGAAAGTATAGAAGGCAAATTTTCATTTTCATCTATTTATAATGTTAGAATTTTCATTATCTTTTATTACTTCCATATTTATCTTGTGGTTAAAGATTCATTATGTTCCAGAAAAAAAAGAATTATGAAAACACACCCACATCTACATATGTAGATGACATTTTTATTTGAAAAAAATCCCAGAAGAATCAAAGATTACAATTAAACAGATACATGAAGAGATAAAATCCAAGTTGCCCTCAGAATTATCCTCAAATGATCTTCCTGTTATTCTCCAAAGTACTAAGTCCTGGAAGTTAAGCTCCCCAGGCCAATTGTCATTTAAGGAAAGAGGTTTTATCCCAAGAATTCACTTTCTATCCTAGTAGTCATTTACATGTAAACAGAACATAATTGGAATCTTAGATTTCACTGGCTGTTTTCCTTTTCAGAATTGTAAAAAGGTGACAAAATTGGGCCTATGCCAGTCAGTCTCATTACATTGTTCCAGAAGATTCCTTAGTAGACATATTATGTAGTTTGAGGAAAGAATGGGTTGTGCCTTTTCCTCTCCCCTCCCTGAGGTGCTTCTTCTACTCTGTGGCCTCAGAGACAGGTGTCAAGAAAACCTTTTCACATATTGGGAAAACTGGTTTCTCTTCTGGGCTGACACATGTTGAGTCCAAAGATGTCATATGTTCACCAAACAATTCTGTCAGAAGTCAAAATAGTTCTTAAGAAAGCATGATACATGTTCCAGAAGTTTTCTTGGGTTGACCTGCATTGATAAAATGGGGGCTTGTCCACCATTTACAAGCTAACATTGGACTCTTCAGGCCTGATTCTGCAACCAGAATGTGGGTTGTCATCTGAAACAGCTTAAAATATTAGGCCAAGAGAGAGGGTTTCAGTAGGAGCAGCCTACATTTACAGAGTTTGACATAGCTAACATATATGTGTTTTCCTTGGGGCAGAGGAGACAGCCTAAAACACAACTGGGGTAAGATGTCTGCCAGCTGGAAGAGGAAAGAGTTGTTGGAGTGAAGGGGTGCATAGCCCTTACCAGGAAATGATGTATAGGAAAGGATGGGCTCAAAAATTTACCCAAAGAGTAAAATATATAGCATTTGGGTACCTGTCATAACAGTGGATGGTCATAGACACAAGTGAACTGAAAATAGTACCAACTAACTACAGTCATGTTACTCTTGTTTTTCTTATTTCCTCTCCTTCAGATCTGACCCTGGGGAATCAGAAGTCAGAATATGAGGAGAAATAGGCAAAACAGAACCATTTTCTATTGTCCCACCAAAATGCACCAAAATGTTAGGCTGTGGAAAATGTGTACAGTGGTCTGAGGTTAAAGTTAGAGCACAGACCAAATAGAATTTCTTCAGTAGAAATTAAAAAAAAAAAGGACATGATTCAAGACCCAAAAATATCAAAAAAAAAAAAATAGGACAAGAGAAAAGCTTGAGCTGTTAATCAGTTATGTGTGTGTGAGTGTGTGTGTGTGTGTGTGTGCATGCATGTGTGCAATGGGAAGTTACAGCCAATGCAGTAGGAAAAAAGAAAAGATTCCAAAATGAAACTTTGCACAAAGTATATCCCTTAAAAAGCAATGCTAACCAGTCATGTCATGACTCATAAGCCATTTTCCTACTCATCCTCACCAGCCAGAAGCTGTGTGTTCACTGACAATGTGGCAAAAGCTGAGGGAGAGCCAGGTACAATTGTCTTTTGCTCCTGGGAATTGTCGGAAGGGCACACACAGTAGAGAATCTTCTGAAGAATGCCGAGAAAGCACTCACAGGGGAAATGATCGGTTTTAACCCCATCAGGCCTGGAGAGTCCAATGTTATCTTGTAATAGATCCAATTAAGTAAAAAAATTTACACTTTTTTTTCTTCACATTGCATCTTTATGCATTGTCTTTAGAGAGATAGAAAACTACAGCCAGTTGCAAGGGAAAGAGCCTCTCAATTTTGAAAATAGTTGCCCATTCTGTATTTCCAGACTAAAGTTTCTCACCTGCTGAATGAAAATTCAATTATGAAATTGAGTCTGTTTTCCACCCAAGCAAAGCAATAACCTAAAAATAAAAGAAAAGAAAAGTGAGATGGAAATAAATATTATATGCTGATTACATGTCCTGAATTGTGTTGATTTCAAATACCAAAAGTGTGGAAGTGTGTGTGTGTGTGTGTGTGTGTGTGTGTGTGAGCACAGAGAGAGAGAAAGAAAAAAAAACATAGAAAGAGAGATTGGTTAGAGGCCCTGTTTTCATACAATTTAAGAATCTACTGAAGAAGAAAGATGTTGGGAAATATATTCAGATAGTTAGTGATTAGTTCTAAAGCTATAAAACAGAGGCTAATAATCTGGTTCACTGGCCAAATCCCACTCACCACCTGTTTTTATAAATAAAATTTTATAAGGAGACAACTATGCTTATTCATTTATATATTGTCTATTGCTGCCTTTATAGCACAAAGGCAGAATTGAGTAGTTGGAAGAGTCTAATTGGCTGAAAAAGCCTACATTATGTACTGTCTGTTCATTTGTAGGAAAATTTTCTAATCCTCTTCCTAAGATATTAAAAGCAGTGAGAGATTCTAGGTTAAAATTGTGAGTTGACTATATGCTATAGTTTTGATATCTCTGAAACTTTATACTAAAGTGATTAAGGAAACAAGATAAGAAAGTGAATCATAAAGTTAAGAAGGAAAGGAGGACAAAGGAATATATTACACATCAACAAAATATTGAAATCTGAAAAAACAGATGGTTCAGTGTTAACAGAATTAACAGAACTAATAATCTGAATTCTTAGCAGGAAATGGGGAAAGCTGAGAAACAGAAATATTTTATAGCACAGAATCCTTAAAAAGTTCATAAATGGTAACAACAGAAATAGGGATGAGGGAGATAGTAATTCTGATAATGTTTGGCTGAACTGAATGTAAAGACAATAAAGATGTGTGATCCTTTTATGTATACTAATGTTAAAGTCTGGTCCCTCTCATCAGTCAAGATTCTGGCAAGACCATATTGATCTCTGTAAAATATCTGTGATAATAGAAACTCTTGTATCTCTAGAAAGCTATACAAACCATTATTACTGGGGTTGCCTCTGGGGAGAAAATCTAGGTATCCTGGTGAAGGTTATGAAGAAGATTTATTTTTATTGATTTGACCTTCTGTACCTTTGGCAGCTTTTTTATGAACATTTATATATCACAAATCAAAAAGCAATGACAAAAAGCACCTCCCAAAAAGATTGTTTTTCTTTTAAATAAGAGATAAGCCCAAACCTGATATACTTTTTTTTCTGTATTTTTTTGTTGAAAAGAGTTATTAAACAATGGGTTTTATTTTACAGTGCTGAAATTCAAAGTTGTTCTGACTCCCAGAAGTCCACAGATGTATTCAGCCTCCCCCACCATCCTCAAACACACACAATCCATTCTGTGTGTTCCAAAATGGCTTAGTGAAGGAGTTGTAAGAAAGGCCAGGTCTGAAAAATGAGAGGACACTCAACTGGGGAAGAGAACATGAGTTTCTTCTTAAGCAAATTTTCTTAAGAAACTCATCTACTCTGTTTCCAGTTGAGGGTCCTATCTCACCTCCTAGAACCAGCCTTACACCTGAATATTATGAAGCAAATCTGACATTAGTCTAGTAAGTGTATATACACATATATAAAAGTATATATACATAAATAAAAAATACATATGCACATACACATATAAAAGTATACATATAAATAAAAATGTATACATATCTTATAAGTACTGTTCTATAAAGGAAAATTGCAATATGCTTGAAGAGCTCACATACTGGCATCTGATGAAGTCAGCCAAGTTATAGAGAATGTTTCTTTGAACACATTACCTTAGAATTGATATTTTAAGAGTGAGTTAGAATTATATAAGGGAGAGTTAGAGTAGGTAGAATCAATTCTGATAGAGGATATTATTTATGGCAGAAGACAACATGGAATTTTGGGGCATTTCCAAGAAAGGCCCATATGCTTGGAAGGGACAGAACAAGGAAGGATATAGTGATATGAGGCTGGACAGGAAGCCAGAGCTATAGGTAAAACCTGTGGGCAACATGAAGAATTTTTTCTTTATCTTGAAAGCAGTAGAAAGCTTGAAGATTTTGTACACTAGAACCACATGATTTGAATAATCTTCTTAAAAGATTCCCTGACAAAATTGGCAATGGATTACGAAAGTACAGGTATGGAGAGCAGATATCCTTTAAGAGGGTGCTATAGTACACCCTCTTAATATAATGTGGATATAGTACACCCTCTTAAATAATGTGGATTTATTGGAAAAGAGGCTAACACAGAAGGCTTCCAAGATCCAAGGATTCAGTTTGGGAAACTCGAAGTATGATAAGGAAATTTCCAAGAGAGGGACCACTGGGGAACATTTGTCACGCATGTATGTTATGTGTGTTGGGGAATGCTAATAGATAGGAAAGCCACAGACCTTCCATTCACAGTATTAAAAACAAAAAATAAAATGAGGACAATTGTGATATGGATTTTATTACAATACAGGGAACCAAGACAACATTTTTGCTAGGAGTCAGGAAAGGAAAGGCCTGCCTACAGAGTGATATTTCAGCAGAGCCTAAGAAATTAGAAAGAGGTAGCCCTGTGAAATATTCAGGAAGGTTTGTTCTAGGCAGAGAGATGGACAGCATGCACAAGATGGTGAAGAGAAATGACAGCATGAAACCGAAAGAAGTTGATAATCTTAGATATCAAAGATGAAGAAGAAAAGCCAAAGTAATGTGATAAAAGGAAATGACATAAAATGTGGATAAAGATTTAAGGTGAAATTTAGTAGAAAATTGATTAAAGAAGGGTATATTTGGAAACAAAATGAATATTCATTAATCAATAATGTTTAAATATATGACTTTACAGCCTGTGGATGCATACTGTGGATATAGTTAGTAGAGTAGACATTGTACAGCCATAAAGCATATAGTTGTATATACAGTACAAAAATGTTTATGATTTCATATCAATATAAAAATATTATTGCAATTAGTAAATCTCTATGGATAATTATAGCCTTTTTATTATAATTTTATGTATTTTTTTAAATGTCCATGATAAATCTATATTATTTTACAAGTAGTAGAAACAAATAAAAGAAGAAAGCTTGAAACTTCTTAATGGGTTTTAGAAGACTTTCTAATATAACAAAAATGGAAATAGCTTTATTTGTTTAAGAAGTAGCTTAAAAAAAAAGAAGTGAGTTTATTTACTGCTGTGGGTTGAATTGTATAGCCTAAAGAGATATGTTGAAGTCCTAACCCCCAGAACCCCAAAACATGACCTTATTTGAAAAACGGATTGTTGCAGATGTAATTACTTAAGAGTATGTCAGTGGAGTGAGACCTTACTCCAATATGGCCGATGTTCTTGTTAGAAAACAGACTTGCCCAGAGGGAAGACAATGTAAACATAGGGGAGGAGACTTAACAGGGGAAGAGATTGGAGTAATGCAGCTGTAAGATAAGAAATGGCAAGAATTGATTTTCATCACCAGAAGCTAAGTAGAAAACAACAACAACAACAAAAAAGGATTTATCCTAAGTCCAGAGGAAGCATGATTTTGATGATACCTTGATTTTGGATGTCTTGTGTCAAGAACTGTGAGAATACATTCCTTTTGCTTTAAGCCATATCCTGTAATGGTCTTAAGAAACTAATACAGTTTTCTAGAATATTAACTTATATGAAATAGTTAACCAACAAAACCACCTATATCGAGAGCCACTCTTCTCACTTAAAAGGACCACTGAATTCATGTCCAGATTTTAATCGCACCAGAAAACTAAGGTATTATTTTGGATGTGTGTATATGAGTTTATGTCAGTTTTGGTGTATTTGTGTGTCTGTGTGTGGGTGTCTGCAGATATCCAGGAGAAGTGCAGGTTCGAAACAGGGAGACGTGTCTTTTTCTGTTTTTTCTGTTTGGACTCCATTAAAGTTTTCTATAGCTTGTATTTATGTGGAAAGGGTAGACTAGCACATTTCAGATATTTTTAAATCAAACTGACAATGCTGGTGTGAGGACCACACTCTACATATCTGATTTATAGTATCCAAAAGCCCAGCTTTACAGTTCTTTGAAACATGGATTGGTTTCAAGATTTACCGATCAAAACATAAAGAAATGTAATCATATTCAAGATGAGAACTGTCTCTGTGACAAATCAAATAGTCCCTATTTTATAGGCATTCAAAGACTTCCCACAAACTCAGATTATTTTCCTTGCAAGTTTGAAGATAACAGCCAAGGAAAATGAATGCTTCCAAGCTTCAGTGCTTTACCACAATTAAATTTTTGCTGACAGTAGAGTGTGATCACTTTCTTTCCTCTTTAATAAACACCAAGTGGAGCAAACAGAATTACTTTCCTAAACCTCTTTGGTGAAATGATGATAATGGATCCAATTCCTTGATCAGAGTACTGTAATAAAGTACAGCTAATTTTTTATCTTACCATGTATAGTCCTTTTCCCACCCTCCCTCTCCTTGTTTCTAATCTCTTCTCTTTTCCTCCTTGCTCTCCTTCCCCTTCTCTCTCTCCTTCCCCTTCTCTCTTTCTGTCTCTCAATGTGAGACTTCTTTTCTTATCTCTCCTACTCTGCCTACTGTCACTTTATCCTCTTCGTAACATTTTAATGTGTGATACCATTTTGGTCTTCAAAATATTGTGCCAGTCTGTGCAACTAAATGAGCAAAGTTCTCCAAGCATCTTTTCTATTATCATAGAAATATATTCATTAACTTAATCCCAGTTATATTACGGATATGCATAGTGATTTAATACATTTCAAGATTTCTTAATGAAATGGTTTTATTGCTTTAAAATGTAAACATTATGCATTAGAAATGCATTTGGAAAGCCCTGTGAGGAGCAGAATTTATATGTTTTTGTTACTTCCTAAAAATGAATGTGTCTGCTTTTTATACTGACAACTCACTGAGAAACACAATTACTTTTTTAAACAACTGAATGTCATAGATTTACAGCCTAGTAAAATCATTTCTAGATTTAAAAATATGTCTATACTAATGTTATGCATAGGAAGATATATTGAGTTTTCTTTCTTTTTAAAAATTATTTTATTTTATTTAAATTTCAGTATAGTTAATATTCAGTGTTCTCTTAGTTTCAGATATACAATTTAGTGGTTCCACAGTTCCATATATTACTCAATACTCATCAAGATAACTGTACTCTTAATCCCCTCCACCTATTTCACGCATCTCTCCCATCCCTGCCATGTATCAGCAACAGAAACTCCTCTTGCTTTTTTGGATTTCAAAAAACCAGGAAGAACAGTATAAGTCTTCATGGGAGAGATCTCCAAGATACAAATCAAAATACCAAATTTCTCATGATTTGTCCAAGGTGGCTACAACCATAAACAGTTCTGGAAGAGAGAGGAGCTTGATTTGGAGAAGAAGTGTATCAAGCAGTGTGATTGCTAACAAAGAGACAAATATGCATCTTTTTTATAGTTTTCCTGAGTCTTAGGATCCAAAGACACACCCTGAACTGCTGGGGTATAGAAGAGAGGACACAAAAGATGGCAGAGGGACACAACAAGTAGATGGCAAATATCGAAATGATTTGCCATTTTCACCACCAGTGCCACTACCAAGATTATGAAGTTCCCACAGTGAAATACAACAGGCTTTATGGAGTCCTAGGGTTCCCTTCTCATGGGTCACTGACACAGGCAGGGTTGCAGGCAGGAACCTGCTGGCCATGCCAAGGTTTCTAGCTTCACAAATTGCAGATTCAGTGGGCCTAGAGACAGCTAATTACTCATTGCCACCCAGGTATTGACTGATACCAGTGTGCTCCAGTGTAACTGTACGTCGCTGACTGGTCTCAGCAGGTACTACAGCCTGAGCTCATGGGTGTCACCAGCAGTAGACAAAAGCGTAGAAGACATTACCTCATCTTGTTGAGGACTCCCCTCTCTGCAGTCAGTGGCTGATAAATATATTGAAAGTGTAGCAAAATTTATAAGATGCAGGTGGAGAAAGTTGTTTGAAGGGAGGAAGAGCTTGAGAATGAGACTATAAATTTTTCCCTGCTACTTTGAAATTAGGTGTGACTATGTGACTACTCTAACAAAATGGAATTGCAAATAATCTGTGTTACTTTAAAGCCAAATCATGGCACCACTGATGTTTGGCTATCAAGCTCTCTCTTTGTCCCGCCATAGTGATTGAAGAGACTTTGATACCCAGATGATGCAGTTATATGATTGTGGAGCCTTAATCATCATAAGTCCTAAATCACTATGAAGAGCTGATACTCTTTCCCAACTTGCACTGAATATGTAGCTTGAGGGGTGTGTGTGTGTGTGTGTGTGTGTGTCTTAACTTATCATGATTAATATAATACCCAAATTCTGAAATAAACAGAAAATATGGAAAAAAGTGAGATGGAGGTCAAAAGATTAAATGTATGGTTAATAAAGTTTAAATTATAGAACAAAAAATGTGATAATAGATCTTCTAAACTCAACCTACAAGCTAGGTAGATTAGCCACCATAGACAATGCTGGCCCTAAGAAGTTCTCCCTATCAGATCAGCATCCATGGGGAAAGGCAGCCCACAGCCTCCTACCACTTTTCTTCCACTATCAAAATTGTTCCTTTGGGTTGGTTTTGGAATTCTTGGTAGGAAATAAAGACTTAGTCCCCAGAAGGCTCTGAAATACATTGGAACCGTACTTTAATTGTATTAACTCCAAAGCCACTCTAAGTCTGAGAATTTACTCTTTATTCAAATGCTTTTCTTAATTATATCCCAAATAGCATACCAGTAACTTGTAAGGAGATGGATGAAATATTCCATCACTCAATAATAATATACCGTTAACAATGTTTTAATTATTAACCACCTTTTATTTTTAAATTGCCAGGGTAATTACAATCTGAAGATTAAATATTCTTGTGAACTTATGTCCAGATACATTAAACTCCAAAGCAATACGTGAATATTAGTTTTCTTGACAAAGTGATTTATGTATCCAATGACCAAAACTTCTTAAGCTAAAGATCAGGAACCATGTTTTCCTCTTCCTTTTATTCCATTTTCTTCATTTGCTAATTCTTAAACTAAAAAAAAAAATTCAAAATCTGGTAGGAGTTGAAGTTATATCAGGAGATTCAGCCTAGTTCTTACAGGAATGGGAGTAGTTAACTTCAGAGACTTAATTCAACACTTACCTGAAGTCTTCCATTCTGAGAGTCCAACAGTTAATACATTTTTATTAGTTCTTTTGTTTCATAATAGATCACCCCCAAACCTAGAAGCTTAAAACAACAATCATTTATTGAATTCATCATTTTATGTCTTGGCAATTTGTTTTGGGATAAGCCTGAAGGTTCTTCTAGGCTTACTTGACTGACCATGGCTAGTTCATCTTATTGGACAAAGCAGGTGACAAGCTTAAAGCCAGTCAATATGGGAAAGAACATAGACTTCACTGCTTGATATTAGTTGCTGAAACATTTTGTATCTGTTTTTGCAATCTACTACAGAGAAGATTGTCAAAGCACAATCACCAAATTTAGAAAATATGCTAATCTGTAGTCTTTCAAGGGGTTTCCCAAATTTTGTACCTCAGAGAATTAGAGTTGCCAAAGGGAGAGGAAGAAGTCATTATACTTTTAAACTCTCCCACAATGCCAGTTAGTTTATACCATCAGTTGAGACCTGCACTATCCAATATAGTAGTTAGTAGACATATGTGGCTATTTACATTTGAATTCAAATTCTAAAAATTAAATTAGATTAAACATTTAGTTCCTCAGTTACATTAGCCACATTTCTAGTGTTTAGTAGCATACAAGGCTAGTGGCTATCATATTGGGCTATTCAAAATAGAATAATCCCATTATTGCAAAAAGCTCATTGGAGAGAACTGGTCCAGAAATTGTGATCTGTGAACATATAGCCAAATGATAACAGTACTTTTCAATTCAAGGGATTTCCTCAACACTGCAGTCTTATTTGTGGGTTGTTTTGTTTATTTGTTTGTTTTCCTTGGAGGAACCACAATCCATTCAGAAATTATAAAAATAGGTGTTCTAGAAATTAAGAACTTCTGCCCTGTCTGGAAAGTGACTCTATGACAACTGGCTACAATCATCCACCTGATTTAGACACATGGCCAATGCTTGACTTCAAGGAGATCAGAAGTACACTGCTGTTATGTGCCCAGAGGAAAAGCAGAAAAAAAATATAAGACATTTACAACATCTCATAAAGTGTTATGCATTTCTTGTTAAGTTTATTCATAAGTAATTAACCTTTTCTTGTTACTGAGTATATGGTCTTTTATTACATACTTAATTGGTTATTTTTATTTAGGTAAACTTTTGATGTCTGTATGTTAATTTCATACTGTGCTATTGTTTTTCATACTTTTTTCTATTGATTTACTAGGTTTTCTAGGTACATAATACCATTACTTTCAAATAAAAGTAGCTTTACCTTCATTTCCAATTTTTACCTCAAATTACATTCTCTTGTTAATTATTCCCTACAATACTATTATAGCCTCAATTAGGAGTGTACCTGTAATAAAGCAGCCATGGAAAATGATCTCAGTGGCAAAACAAAAAGTAATACAATTGTTTGTCTACATTCCCTTGAATGAAATATGGCCATAAGTTTGAATCTACTTTAATTCATGGGGAGCAGTCAACAATTTTGCTGGATGACCAAGGCACAAAGGACAAGACTGGAACATACATGACAAAAAAAAAAAAAAAACAACCTCTGGGGAAGAATTTTGTGGATGGACTTCTCAAAATGAGCAAGCATGATGATAATATTCATTTTCTATGTCTATGCTCATCAAAAGACATCCACTGTAGAGGAGTACCAGGCAGTGAATATGACTTTATCTGTGGATATCTATCAGCCTTCTTCTACTTCTACTTCTAGTCTGTACTTGTTTAAGGGGTCCAAATACCACATAGACATGGGATAGTGTTAGAAACTACGTTTAAGAATCTGAATTATCCCTATGACTGGTCTGGTCATCAACACTGACAAGGGGCTCTCTTCAAATAGCAGAAATCAGTGCTGAGTCCCTTACACTATACTTTTGGGTGAAATAGTCATCCATCTTTTGTCAGATTGATTAAACTGGAATCCTTCAGGTATGGAGAGACAGTTTATCTTCACTGGAATAGACACGTATTCAAAGGATGGGTTTGGTTTTCCTCTCCAAAGCTTGGGTGGCAACATCACCATCTGCAGACTTAAGGAATTCCTTGTTCACTGTATTACTATACAACACAACATTGTCTTTGAAAAAGGAATGCATTTCACATGGAAAGAAAGTCAATATTGCACTTATGCTTATAGACTCAACTTTCTTGATGGAACAATGTAATTACCCACTGAAGATTTAGTTGTAGTATACAGAAACAACAGAGAAATATTGAGAGTCATATCTTACAGTCTTTGCCTATTGCAAATATGTGTTGCTCTTTCCCTCGTAGCCAGAATATACAGGTCTGGAAATCCAGGGATAGAAGAGTGACTCTTTTTGCATTTTATTTATTTCTATCAACTTTATTAAAGTATAACTTCTATGTCCTTGTATATCATATGACTTGATGAGTTTCACATATATTCACTGCCACAGTCAACATAGAAATTTTCCCTGAACTCTAAAATGTTCTTATTATCCCTTTGCAGTCATGACCCAATCCATTCCTGGCATCTAGGGTCAGATATAGAAGATCTGAGGTCTTTAATGAAGAGCTTGAGCTGGGAATTTGAAGCCCTAACCTCATTCTTTCCTTCATCTACTTTCTCCAGAGCAGTTAGGAGCAACTAGCCAATGTCCGTATACTCTTTAGTTAAACTAAAATATTCTAAGATATCAAATACATGGTGACCCTGAGCCTTGCGTTCTACAGATATTTGATTAGGAATAACCAATGGTGACATTTTGCATATCTCTATTGTCATGCCATACCATGGCCTACATTCAGATACTAGTGCTGCCTTTGCTACAAGAAATTGAGTCATTAATGCCTATAAATCTGAGTAGATTAAAGAATCCATTCCAGAAAACTCATAACTAATTCATAAAACTCATCCTTAAGATTCTGTTCTTTGAGAAATCCTCCAAACCATCAAAATTTGAATCGGTCAGGTTTTATTTACCATAGAAACACAACAAGTACCAGAAATATACTAAGAGATTTATCACAAGGAATAGATTTACATGACTGTGGAGACTGGTTAGGCAGGTCAAAAACTGTACGCTAGCCTGTCAGGAAGGGCAGGCTGAAACTCGTGCAAGGGTTAAGGCTGTTGCCCACAGGCAGAATTTCTTCAAGAAAGCTTCAACTCTGCTCTTCAGGCATTTCAGAGGATTGTATCAGGGTATGCAGAATATATAAAGTCAATTGATTATGGATTTTGATCACTTTACAAAATACTTTCACAGCAACACCTATCCCAGTGTTTGATTGAATAACCAGGGGGGGACTGTGAACTAGTTGACACATGAAAGATACATATATACTATCCATGAAATATATCTTTTTCATTCTGTTGTTTATGTTTTATATATTATTAAATTTTTGCCGTGATCTATCTTTAGTTGAGAAAAATATTTAATTAGTTAACTATCGATATGTAACATTATCACAAGCTTGCTGGCTTAAAATAACACAGATTCATTTTATTAGTTTTTGTGGGTTAGGGATCTAGGTCCTCTGCTTCATTATGTAACATGAGTCTGCAACCAACGGGTCATTAATGTCTAGGGTCTCATATGAAAGCTCAGCAGAATAAGAACCTACCTCCAAGATCATTTTCACTGTCTTTTTTTTTTTTTTTTTGACAGGTTTCATTTCCTTTTAGGTTCTTGGACTGTAGATATCAGCTGTCATGTGGACTTCCCTAACATGGCAACTATTTCATGAAAGTCAGTAAGGGAAAGGATCTAATACAAGACAGAGTCAGACTCTTATAAACTAATCATGGAAGTGATATTTCCTTAAATATTGAAATATTCTAGTGGTTAGAAGAAAATAATTTAAGGAAAGAAAATCATACAAGGCTATGAATACGAGGATGTGGGCATCGCTATGAATACGAGGATGTGGGCATCCACTGATGGTCATCTTAGACATTACCTACCACAATTATAGAATTATTTATTATTCTAGCTATGTCTTTCTCATTCTTCTTACATTGCCTGCAGTTTCTTTTGTGAAACTCTTTTCTTACATAATTTTGTATTTTTTTAAAATCTCTGTGTGTACAATACCAACAGTCCCTTTCTCCTTATATTTCAGAAAAAATAAAAACTCTCTTCTCCTGAAAATAATTTTCTCTGTGGTAAGTAATTATTGAAACACACAGGTTAACTTGAAATATTTAGTTACTCTGGAAATTAAAAAAAATGTAATTTTTCCAAAATTTGAAGGTGCATCTGGCTAAACCAATTACACTCAGAACTTTATATCTACTCAGCCACATGACACTGTCTTTCAATAAAAAAATAAATAGCCTTTTGCACATTTTTTAATGATGGATGTTTTATTTCTCAATTAAATATTTTTATTGTTCTATTCAAGAGTCTCTTGTATATCTGAACCTTCTGCTGTGCATGTCATTAAAAATATTATTGGACTGCACAAATCACAGAGTGTAGAATTGATAATGGCCAGAATGTGTTGGGGGAGATTTAAAAACACAAATATTTAGCCTTTAATTTTGACAGATTCCTCCATTGCTACATTATTTTAAGGAAGAAAAAAAATACAGCTTTTTAAAAATCTTTATTGTGATCATTGTTACTTCCTCCCACATCTAGAGTCTTTGTTATCTCTATATTTTCCATCTTTTATAGTTCCTGTATTTCTGAACACTTCTATAGTAAAATTTGACACAGTAATATTTAAAACATATATCAGTTACACTCCCAACCTATCTTACATTTAAAATCTTTCCATCTTTTCCTGTAAAGTTGCTATCTACTAGTCTACTGGGAATGCTAAGCAGTTGCGAACCATCCACCATTTCCAACAGTACCACCCCATGTGTGTCTTCTGCAAATACTTCGATCCACAGTTTCAATGTCTTTGTTTTTCACTGATTGATAATTGAGTTCATCCCATCCGTAGGAGTATATGGTTGTCACCTCAGATTGTGCCTTCTTTCTATTACAAACTCAAAAAGGTTTATGCTATGAAAGAAATTGTTTCCCACCCCCCAACCTTCAAAGATTGGTGCCTTGACCCCCACTGTGACAATGTGTGTTTGGAGATAGAACTTTCAGGAGGTGATTAAGGTTAAATGAGGTTTTAAGAGTAGGGCATCTGATAGGACGGGTACCCTTATAAGAAGAGGAAGGCACAGAGAAACCTGTCTGTGTGTGCACATGCACCAAGGGTAGGCAATGTGAGCACACAGTGAGAAGGCCATCTCTCACCAGGCATGAAATAGGCTGGCACCTTGATCTCAGGCTTCCAGCCTCCAGATTGAGAAACGAATTTCTGTTGTTTGAGGCACCCATTCTGTGGTATTTTTTTAGGGCATCCCAAGCTGACTAAGATAGCCCGTATCCTGGAACAGGTGTGATATGTCTGCCATCCTAGCAACCCTCTGCTCCTGACATCTACACCCATTCACTTTTACTCCTAGGTCCTGAGAATACTACAGCAATCTCATTTTAGCTACCACTCTGCATGATGGATAAAGTATGAAGTGATTTACATAAAGCCAAAAATAAAACAGACGAAGAATACAGACCCATACACAGATGGATATACAGAGCAGGAAATGCAACATAGTTCTCCCTATTAGAGGACTCTGTATCAGACACCCAGGCCTTCAGCCTGGCAGCTTCCAATAATGTCATCTGCCTAGAGTGGTGATTTCATCAGGCACTTTAATAAGCTGGCTTAGCTTTCCTCACAAAGTTTTCAGGCAACTTTTGGCCTCTTCTAGCACTTCTGAAAACTGTAGATATGTGCCTATCAGCCCAGCAGGCACAAGTCACTGGTAACAATCTCAGAAAATTCTATGTACTTAGTAGTAGGTGGTTCATATCACAAGAATATCTTCTTTTTATCAAGTGCTTATCAGGCCTAAAGTCTATCCTTCCAGGAAATTACACATACTCTCATTTTACAGTGAATAACATTAACACACCTGTACTTAGGGAGCCATTAAATATAAAGAAGCCAAAGTATATGTGGCTTAATCTGATGCTCCTCATAGTTTTTTTTATATATATTTTAAATCTCAGTAAATTGCTTTTTAATGATTCACAGAGATATGTAAAAATAGATTTTAGTGTTCCCTATTTTTTTTCTATGTAAAAACTTTAAAAAACACTATGGCTGATTTGGGAACTATTTTCACTTCCTTATCCTTAAATTTTCTTAAAACACTAATACAAACTCACACCTTGTCACCAATTTCACCTGAAATGTTTAAAAGTATTAATTATTCCAAGGAACACAAATTAGGGTCTATATATAATGCAACCAGTTTCTTACTGTATATTTTCATTTGTCCTATGTGTACTCATTCAATTATTTATACCTATATTCATGTTAAAATTAAAGGATGTTTCTAATGTAGAAACACTACATTAGAACATCTACACTAATTATATCATCACCCTTAGATAATGTAATTATAATAGCTAAGTAATTTTAAAGTTATTCCAATATTATGAGATACTAAATGGAAGTTAACTCATAGATTATTTAAAAAATATAGAATTACGTATCTACTGAATATTCAATAAAAGAGCGAAGAAAGAGGTTATATACTTTGTCTAATATATAATGCAGTACAAGTGGACTTTTTTAAATGTTTATTTATTTTTGAGACAGAGAGAGAGACAGTGCGAGTGGACGAGGGGCAGAGAGAGAGGGAGACACAGAATCCGAAGCAGTCTCCAGGCTCTGAGCTGTCAGCACACAGCGCAACACGGGGCTCGAACTCACAAACTATGAGATCATGACCTGAGTTGAAATCAGATGCTCAACTGACTGAGCCACCCAGGTGCCCCACAAGTGGATTTTTTAAAAACTTCTGTCAATGTCAACATAGATAGCAATAATTTTTTACGCACAAAGTTATAATATTTAGTGTATTAGGATTCATCTGCTTAATTTTTAAAAGATGAATTATTATTTATTATCATTATTATTTATTTCAAAGATTTTATTTTTAGAGTAGTTTTAGGTTCACAGCAAAGTATATAGGTAAGTATATATTTCCATACACTCTTGCCCTCACACATACATAGCTTCCCCCATTATCAATAACCCCACCAAAGTAGTTACTTTGTTGTAATTTGTCAAAGCTACATTGACAAATCATAATTACCCAAAATCCATAGTATACCTTTCTTGGAATTCTACTTTCATTGGATTTGGATAAATGTATAATGACATGTATCCATCATTATGGAATCATGTAGAGTACTTTTGATGCCCTAAAAATCCTGTGCCCTGGTTATTCATCCCTCCCCACCAACCCCTGGCAACCACTGATCTTGTTATTGTCTCGAGAATATCTTCCAGAATGTCATATAGTTGGAATAATACAGTATATAGCTTTTAAGACTGGCTTTGTTCACTTAGTAATTTACACTTAAGATTCCTCCATGTATTCTTATGGCTTGATAGCTTATTTATTTTCAGTGCTGAATAATATTCCATTGTCTGGATGTACCACAGTTTATTTCTCCATTCTCTTGCCAAATGGCATCTTGGTTGCTTCTGTGTTTTGGCAACTATGAGTATAGCTGATGTTAATATCATTGTGCAGGTTTTTGTATGGACATAAGTTTTCATTTCCATTGAATAATTACGAAGAAATACAAATTGTTGGATTATGTGGTAAGAGTATGTTTAGTTTTGTAAGATACTGCCAACCTATCTTCCAAAGTGGCTGTGCCATTTTGCATACTGACCAGCAATAAAGTGTTCCTATTGCTTCACATCCTTGTCAACATTCACTATTGTTGGTGTTCTGGGTTTAGACCATTCTAATTGGGGTATAGTGTCATCTCATTATTTTAATTTGCATTTCAATGATGACATATGATGTGGAAAGTCTTTTCATATGCTTCTTTGATATGTGTATATCTTCTTTGAAGAGATGTCTTTTAAGGTCTTTAGCCCATTTTTTAATCATTTTTTTCTCTTGTTGATATTTAAGTTTTCTTTTTTATATTTTGAATAATGGTCTTACCAAATGTGTCTTCTGCAAATATTTTCTCCAAATCTATGGCTTGTCTTCTAATTCTCTTGATAGTATTTTTCATAGGTCAGAAATTTGTAATTTTAATGAAGTCCTACTTATTCTTTATTTCTTGCATGGATTAAACCTTTGATATTTTATCTAAAAAGTCATTACCATTCCCAAAATTGCTTAAGTTCTCTTCTATGTTATCTTCCAGGAGTTTTATAGTTTTGTAGTTTACATTTAAGTCTATGATCCTGAGTAAATTTTTGTGTAAGATGTAAGATCTGTCTCTCGGTTGTTATTGTTTGTTTGTTTGTTTTTCGGCATGTAGCCGTCCAGTTGTTGCAGTATTATTTGTTGAAGAGCCTCTTCAACATTGTGAGTTGAACTCACATTCAACTGCTCCATTGTGAGTCTTATTATTTTTCAAATTGAATTATATATTTTTGCTACATTAAAAAATGTAAGCAACTAAATTATCAAATAATAGTAAAAAGCTTATAAGTTGAAAAATCTATTATCCAACCAATTTTAATTTTTTAATTCTTTCTAGAGGAAACTATTTCAGTATTTTTAGTTACATTCTGGTATTTGTCTCCATATGTATTACATATTTATTTATACTCTGCTGTTACTTGGTATTTTAATTCAAATTATAATTTCTTGACTTCTTGTATGGTAGTGAAAATTGCTCTCAAAGCTCAGTTCTCTCCCAGCTGTTTCCCAGTATAGGGAATTCATGCTTTTTCAGAATAAATTATTATCAATATTTATATGATTATATCTATGAAAATATTTTTAACTTCTGAGTCAAAATACTTCTGAGTTTAGTTTCTTTTCTCATGAAATTTCTTCAGATTTTCCCTACAGTTAAAAAGGTTCATGATTTAACCTTTATTAGTTTGTAAAAATATGTACATATGTATGTATGCATACATGTATATACACACACACATTATTACTTTTGTAAATATTTCAAATACTTATCAGTATATTTTCTAAAATTCCAACTAATTGAAATATATTACAAATCTTTCCTGATAAACTTGTCTCCCATCTCTCTAGCCTCCTTTTCCAGTCTGGAATGTTACAGTCTGCCCCGCAGCACCTGTCCTGGGGTGTTTTTTTTTCCCTTCTCTCCAACTTCAGATTTCAGATTCTAAATCCCATTATTTCTCAGATTGTTCTTGTTTTACATGTTTTGTTTAAGCTAATTCTCTAATAGTCTCCTAAGAATGATCAACAAATTTAACATTTTGAGCTCTTCCCTACTGCACTTACTTTTCCTTCAGAATTCTAAAGGCGTTGCTTCACTGTCTTTAAATATCTTTAGTATTCCTATTAAGCAATTTGAAGCTCTTTAGATTTCTATTTCTTGGTATACAATTTGTGCTCTCTGACACTTTTAAGATTTTTTCGCTCTCACTTGTATTCTCATATTTTATACGATATGCTTTGATGAAGGTCATCCTTTTGTTATGCTGAGTACGAGATTGATCTTTTCATACTTGTGGAAAATCTTCTTCCATGGTTTATTTTTGTAGTTCCTCATCTTAATTTTTGCTTTAATTAATTTCTCTTTCTCACATTGCTTCTCAGATGTTGCATCTTCTGGTCACATAGTCTAATTTTCTGTCTTTTCTCTCATTTCTCCATCTCTGTCATTCGAGGGAAATTTTAAAATCATTCTATTCTTTTGTAAAGTTGTTTTAATTTGAAACAGCATATTTGAGTATGTAAGAGTTTTTACTGCACATTTATATTTTATTTCACATGGGCTCTTATGTTTTATTTTTAAATATAACAGCTTCTCGGTGATCTTAAGATATAAATATTTTTTCTTTTTCTTTTATTATTTTTATTATTTTGACATTTGTCTCTCCAACCGGAGTCTTTTCTCAAATATCTGGATATCTTTGAATGTCCATTTATATTAATAATTAGTCCTTAAAAATCATAAAGCTCAATATATGTGTTTATGAATGAATGAGGGCTCATGAGAAGTGGGACGCTCAGTAGGAGGTGTGTATACTGAATATTTTTAGATCTTCTTTACCTGTCTTCCTTTTTAAATATATTCTCCCTGCTCCTTTTACTTCCCTCATTTCATTTTATTATCCTGGTTATTTTTCTGATCTTTCTTTAATGCTCCTTACTAAATTGCCAGTTGAGTATCTTCTCCTATGAGTAGAAAATAATAAAAGGAGACAAGGTCAGAGGGTAGCAGGGCCCAAATATGTAGAGGTTTTAGGCCATTACTGGAAATCTGGCTTTTATTCTGGGTAAAACAGAGAGGATTGAAGGGTTGGGAGTGGAGGAGTGACATGATCTAATTTTTTAAACCCATAATGGCAAAACCGTTATGCATAGGTTTGAAGTAGGAGAATGGGAGAGGTAAAAGGGGGTGGGGTGGGAGGACAAGTTAGTGGGTGTTAAAGTAAACCTGGTAACAGTCCAGTGTGTTTGTTTTAAATGTAATAAGGACGAGCTGGAGTCTAGATTTTGTGTTCATAGCTATTTGTATAGCTGTGTATCTGTATTATGTTCTTTGCCAAAATTATACAAAATGATGGATATTTTAGGTTTCCAAGAGACATGGAGACCAGTCAGAAGGATTTCCTGCTGCTCTTTTATTGATTATTCAAAATAATATGGCACCAGTTTCATTTTGTTTTATTTTCTTTTTCTTTTACTTTCTTTCTTTCTTTCTTTCTTTCTTTCTTTCTTTCTTTCTTTCTTCTTTTTCTTTCACATTAGTTTCAGTGTCAGCTATTGAAGGAATCTTTCTGGCATTTCCTTAACTCTTTTAGAAAGCTTTTTGTCTGACTGAACAGTACTTGGAGGCAATGCTTTTGATGCTTCTGAGGCCTTACAAGATTTTATAGTTTACCTTTCAGCTTCATCTTTAGACCATGTTTTCCTGTGAGTGCCCTGGATATTGGGCTGGAAAATATTTTTTAATTTTAGCATTGTTTGCAGTTGGAGATACTTAAGAATTTTCAAAAACAGCAAGATCTAGCTCCTTTTTGTTTAATTTCTTCAGCTTATCACTTTTCTCTTCTTTTTTACAATAAGCAGCAAGAAGAAACAAAGGTAGACTTTCATCCCTTTGCTAGGTTGCCTATCCTTTCGGTACATTTTCCACCTTCCACATCACTATAGGAAATAAGATTGCTGAAAATTCTGCCAATTGGTAACATTGATCTGCTTTCCTATAGTTTCTGATAAGATTTTTCTCATTTTCTTTTAAATCCTCCCCAGTCCCTTTTCAAAGCCCCAAATTCTGTGAATAGTTTGTTCAAGGCTAAAGCTTTTACTACTTCTTTCCTCAGAATCCTTACATCTTTTTAAACTTCTGCACACTGCCATTTGAAAGTCATTCTCACAACTAATGGTTTTGTTATGAGGGCCTTCCACCTGTGGTACAAAAATTCTGTATTAACTATGTGTTAGCCATATGGTAGTCATCTGTGCTCCATAACAAATCACTGCCCAATTTAGCATTTTAAAACTATAAGCATTTAGTATATAATAATCTCTGTGGGTCATGAATCTGAGGGCAGCTAGTTGGATAGTTCTGGCTCTAGGTCGCTTGTGAAATTACATTCAGGTGGTCAGTCAGACCTTAGAAAAGCTTCCTCCAAATTCGCTCACATTGGCATGCTTCCGTTTCTCACTGGTTGTTGGCTGGAGACTTTAATTTCTTGCCACATCAGTCTCTCCATAAGTTCCCTAAATGTATTCATACCATAACATGTGGCTTCCCCAAGAGTGATTGATGACAGAGAGAGAGAGAAAGAACCCAACCAGAAACTTGAGTCTCTTATTATCTAGTCTCTGAAGTGACATGTGACATACCATCACTTCTGCTTTAGCTCAATCATAGAGACCAACAGCCTTGGTAGAATGTGGGAAGATGTGAGCATCAGGACAAGGGGATCACTGGCGACAATCTTTTAGATTACTGACCACACTGAGTAAAACTGAGTTCCTCTCAGATCATAAGCAGCAAACTTAGATCTTTTCTTGGTAAACAAGTGACTACCTTAAAGCGGGAATTACAGTACTTCTGACACTGAAACTACTCTTGTGGCAGATGTGTCTGGCACTAAAGCATTCAATGAACTGCAGTAACTCATTTTGTGGGTCATTGGATTTAATGGACAGATTTTTTTATTTTTCTTTATTAATGATAGTTCATTTTCAGAACATTGTTATTTTTTAAGAATAAAATGCATGGCTGTTATCAAAAAAGTCGACATTTTAGAATTTCTGCATCAGTTTTCACAAGAGTCAATGATAATGGGAACTGGCATCCAATATAAATATTAAATACAGGCTGATTTCCCTTCTGGTCATATGCATTTAGATGGTCCCCAGGCGTTTACTTAAGACATCATGAAGCAGAGCTTTATAAAAGCAGTTGCCATTTTTATGAAAACTGATTTGCTTTCTAACAAAGTAAGTATTTTAAAAGAAAACTGAAATAAATCATTCTATGTCTACAGGTCTAGATATGAACCAAATATTTCAGTTTAAGAACATATTCAATGTTATTCAGGATATTTTAAACAAAAGACATATAGTTCATGATGTCTAACAGCTAGTCACGTTGAAAGATAAAATAGCTTTTGAACTACCCAAGGTTGGAAGTACATCTTGGTTTCAAATCGTTTCTTTGATTAAGACCTCAGGTCTCCATTGAATGAACAAACTCTTGGTATACTAAAAAACTTCATTGGATGAATCTCTTGGGCATTATGCTATATATATAAAAAATAAATATTTAGTTTCAATCTCAAAAGTTTACATGCTGCATGATGCCATTTATGTAATAGTCTAAAAATGACAAAACTATAGAAATCAAGAACAGATGACTAGTTGCCAGGGACTAAGGTAGTGGACACAGTAGGTACTAAAAAGATAGTACTAGGGAATTCCTTTGTAATGATGGAAGGTTTTTGTATCTTGATTGTGGTGGTAGTTACATTAAGCTATAAATGTGGCAAAATTGAATAGAACTATGCACATGCGCACACACACACACACACACAAGCGTGTGAATGTAAAACTTGGTGAATTCCAAATAAGACCTCTAGATTGTTCCATTTGACCAATGTAAACTTCCTAGTTCTGATATTGTACTTACAGTAATGCAATATGTCATTACTGTGGAAAGATGAGTTAAGAGTACACAAGACTGGTCTGGACTATGTTTTCATTCTTATAAGTGTATAATTATATCAAGATAGAAAGGTAAAAACTTTCATAAATAAGTGAGTAAATTATTAAATGGAGTGTAATCATAATAGGTATGTTTAATTCTACATTTTATATTCTTTGATAGGAATATAGGGGGTCCATACTTGTCAAAGTTCAAGGATAATTAAACTAACAATAAAATTATAATTTAAGTAAATCATAAATATATAATTTAATAAATATATGTGAAATACTAAGAATTATACTTTGAGCTTGATATAAATGAGAACACTGCATTTAATAGCATTAACTTATTTATGACACTTTTATGTTACTTTAATGAAATGATGAAAGTCTGTCCTTAAATTGCAAATTACATTAACTATCAAAGTCTCATGTAAATGAATTCAAGGTATTATTCTTCAAGGTTATACAAATTTAATGTTACCATATATTTTTCTATTAGTATAACATCAAAACCAAAGATATCCAACCCTCCTGTCAATGTTAAAAAATTATTTAATAGTGATACATCACATTACAGAATAGTACATTTAATTATTTAAAAATGGGCCTATGGGGATGTGCCTAGAACAGGATAAATTCTTTTGTCCATGGTTTTATTTATTTATTTTTAAGTCAGCATGACTACATTTTTCTTGGGAATTATCCTAACATATAAATATTTTTAAAAATCTTGGTAATTCATTGACCTTGAATTTAAGATGGACAATTTATATATTGTATCCTTAATGTCTCTGAGAGAATTTTTTCATAACTTAAATTGAAATGTATATTTAATATCAATTATAAAATATTAGTGAAAATATAAAAGCAATTTTTATTGAATAATGTACATACTTTACTTTTCCTTACTATTGACAGAAGTAAAATGAAATATTTTAAGTGTTTTTAAATAAAATATTTGTAGTTCTAATGTAAATTATGCTCCTTGATTATTTTTACTTCTATATTGAATATAGAAATTGTTTTTGTTAAGTTCTGGAAAATGAAATAAGGTGTTAAACTGAAATGTGACATTTGTGAAAGAAGGTACAGAATATTCTACTCATATACATAAATAGAAACAACTGAAAAGCTACAAAAATTAGTAAACATTTATTATAGCTCAAATGAATCCTTAAAAAGTGTGCCTCCAAGGAAAATAAAACAGGGAAAGTAAGGATGTAACACTTAAAAAAACCTATCCCTGAGATTTGTTAACATATCATGAACTAAAATAATTATAGTGGTGTATTATTTGTGTATCAACTGACAGCACACTTCATAATGGAAATGAGTAAAAAACTCAAAAATATATCCAGTTTCACAAATTAAAAAGAATTAATGTATCAAAGTGAATGAATCATAAATATTCGGGAAAGAGCTCATTACGAAATAAATTATGTGTAGAAAATTCGCTATTGTTTGGAAGAGGAAATATCAAAGTAGAACCATATAGCTTAGCATTTATCAACAAGTCACAGGTGAATTAAACATTTTTTAAAAAAAGAAAAGTATAGTTGCATACTCAATACTTCAGAGGGTTTCTGAGTCATATTATGCAAAAGTGACATTTGAATGGTGTCAAGGAAAGCAAGAGCCACAATCCTGTGCTTTTTGTGTGCCGAGATTCAGCAGACATGAAAATTTGAGGGGGCCTCTGGAATGTTTTACCTAAAACTTTTGCTTGGTGTAGAGGAAGCTGTGATCATCAGTAGCAGCATCTTGGATTTTATGCTCCTCCCTGACCCCTAAAAACCTAGCAAAGGCCATTTCTTACCCTCATTCCTCCAGTACTTCCTTCCAACAGTTTTGTTTTCATCTAAGTCTGTGTATTATTTTTTTGTTTGGTATATATATATTGGTTTCTATTTTCCTGACTAAAATGGGCTGGTACAATGACTATGATTGGTATGTGAGATTTAAACTGAGGTAGAGGTGTGCATTCAGCAACTTGAAATAAAATGTCATTTTCAGGGAAATTGTAAAAATATATTTTTGTTCAACTCAAGGTCTAAGTGATTACTTTATGAAACATGATTTACTCACTTGATTTTCATCAATTTCTGGCATGAGTCTATTTGCTCAATAGTCTCTAATTTAATTTTGGATATTAGATACCTGACATTTTTCAGTCATACAACTGTCTAAGCGAATTATGAACAAAGGCAATTCCAAGTGTGTGTTGAATATGTCTCACTATATAACACTTGGATTATCCTGTCAAAATTGGCCTACCAGATTTTATGTCCTTTTGAAACCTTAATAATACTTTCTCACAAAGCAAATCTGATAATAAAATATGGGGGATCAAAATAGCCCTAGTGTTTTTCTTCCTGAAATATATTACCTGATGATTATAGAACTTCTATTTGTTCCAAAATGAATGTTTATTTTTAGAGATACTATGAGGGGCTCCTGGGTGGCTCAGTTGGTTAAATGTCTGACTTCAGCTCAGGTCATGATCTCATGAGTTTGAGCCCCGCATCGGGCTTTGTGCTGACAGCTCAGAGTCTGGAGCCTACTTCAGATTCTATGTCTCCTTCTTTCTCTGCCCCTCCCCCATTTGTGCTCTGTCTCTCTCTGTCTCTCAAAAATAAATAAATGTAAAAAAATTTTTTTAAAGAAGAGACTATGAATTTTTCAGAAGAATTTATTTTAGCGGCTAAATTCTATATGTTTTTAATTTTTAGAAATATTTTTCCATATTTTATTATAATATAAATTTTTATTAGTGATCATTTCTCATGATTAAGTGTTTTAAAATGATTGCATTAGATAATACTATATTTTAGATTAACCACTCATAATACTGTGATTTAAGGAATGTAAGGTCAAGTCTACCAAAGCCATGGACTAGTAAGCCAAAATTTCATTGGCTTCAGCTGTATCAGATATGACTAGTTCTCAGTTATTCATGTGGAGAAGCTTCCCTGTAATTATAAAATATCCAAGCAGGCATAAAGATAATGTAATTCTTTGAGACCAAAATAAATGAGTGTGAAAACTTAAGATGCCCATAAAAACAAAGGTTTTTTTTTTAATGTTTATTTATTTATTTTTGAGATAGAGAGCAAGTGAGAATACACAGAAGGTGCAGAGAGTGAGGGAGAGAGAGTCCCAAGCAGGCTCTGCACTATCGGTGCAGGGCCTGACTCAGGGCTTGAACTCATGACCTAAGCTGAAGTCTGACCCTTAACCAACTGAGCCACCCAGGTGTCCACCCCCTATAAAGATAAACCTAATATGACAGTGCTTGCTTCTCCTGAAATTTGAAAGAATGAATTCATTCTGCCCACAGACTCCTCTTCCCGTATTATCCTAAGTAAGATCTAGTGTTAAAACTAACTAAACAGAGCCCCAATGTATACAGCTTTTCCCAAAGCACTTATATTGTAAAATAATTAGCAATATGCTCAGAAAACAATCTGAGGATTGTGCATAATTAAAACCATAATTTTGCAAGCATTTCTGCTATTTTTGTCAGAAGAAATGTTTGTAGTGATTACAAACCAGGATTTGCAGCTCCTGCAATATAGAGGGTGAGAGAAAATTGGGCGCAGCCTTCAAAATATGGTGTATTTTCATTTGTATATTTGAGGACAAACCAATGGAAAAATAACTACAGTCTGGCACCTACAAAATATCACACTTTTAGGGAGATTAACTGAATTTAGTCCTTAAAACATTCCCATGGGGAATTTGGTTCCCAAATTTACGTGTGAGAAAATTGAGCCTGGATAGTATGGTAGAGATGAATAGCCATTTACTCAAATGTATGCTTTGTTTGTTTGTTTGCCTTGTTTTGTTTGGTTTTCTTACTATTTTTTCTAGTGTTAAAAAAACAACATTAAATCATATGTATTTGAAGATCTTATTGGCTGTATTAAACAATTTATAAATTGGGCAGCATCCCAGCTAGCAAGGGATGGGGGCTCATTTGAGCTGCAGAAAAGGAAAGGTTTTTGAAAGAAGACAGGGAGAAGAAAAAAGAAAATTATTAGCAAGCAATGCATTATTTTAGGCAAGGTTGCCCTCCTAAGAGAAATGGGAAGGTATGGATTACTCCTAGTGCTGACCAGGAAATTCCAGTTTGTCAGTTAAAGGTTAAATTTCTGGGAGGGTTGAAATTGCAGTTAGGTTAGATATTAAATCTTGGTTTGCTGACATGGGGCCTCAACATCAGTGACTCTATTTTGGTCTCTGGCTTTCTTTTTTAATGCTAGCTTTCATAAAATTCATTGTGTCCACATGACTAAATTGGATCAGTGGAATTTGTGTATAGATGTAGAGATGACATGTGCCATTTCTAATCCTGGTTCATGTAATTTTTTTTTTCCTTTTTTTGCCATGATTTTTTTTTTCCTCCTGGCTGGATTGGTAATAACTTCTAAGGAAGCCAAGGAAAACATATTGTGGAAATGACGGTGCTTTTGTCAGCCTGGCCATCTAAATAACAACATGGAGGAGGCCTAATTGCCTACGTGTTTTCTCATTCATCACAAGTAATAGTTAAAACTCTACTGCGCTTGGGGCACCTGAGAGCCTCAGTGGGTTAAGCATCAGACTGTTGATTTCAACTTAGGTCATGATCTCATGGTTTGTGAGATAGAGCCCTGTGTCAGGCTCCATGCTAACAGTGAGGATCCTGGTTGGGATTCTCTCTCCTTTTCTCTCTGCCCCTCCCCTGCTTGGGTTCTCTCTCTCTCTCTCTCTCTCTCTCTCTCTGTCTCTCTCTCTCTCTCTCTCAAAATAAAATAAAAATAAAACATTAAAAAAACCCTTTGCCCTGCTTGAGTTATACATTTTGTATGCAGTTAACCCTCTCCAACTACTTAAGTTAGTTAAATAAATTGCCTGAATTCTCAAACTTGGTAAATGGAAGAATGAATTCTTGAATCCAAGTCATAGAATTTAAAATCCCAATGTATCTACCACAAAGCCTATTCTGTGTAAGTGTATGTGATGACAAATAAGCATCGGCACAGTAGGATCTTGTGACTGTGATCACTTACAAGGCAAGTAGTTGTTTCTGAAGAAACTGACTTATAACCAGCAGGCCTTTGTAATGTGCACACATATTTTAAAAGCTGTCCTTTCATTTTCTGCAACTGCTATGTGTCACTGTTTATAACTTTTAGAACTATCTGGCTTTGTAAAAATTAAAAATAAAATTACTGTGGCCTTAAGCATTGCATATCAAGGGTCTCTGTCCTTATCTTTTCTCTTACTTGGGAAATCACCCATGATTCCATTTTGTTTTGTTACAGTCATTAGCCGTCAATTTTCTGAGGGCAGGAGTTTGGGTGCTGTAGGATATCAAGCAAGGATTAACTTACTTGACTAGATAGCTACTAGTAGTGTTTCTTAGTGCAACTACTCTACATAACTTGCATCATATGTATCTTTTATTTGAATGGATCACTATTGAGTAGGAGATAATACCATCTATTGTTTGTGTAGTAAGGAATAAATAGAGAATTATCCTAAATGGGAGAAATGAGTAGGTTCTCCTATCATTAATACAAAACAAAAGGGAAACAATAGCCCTCAGGCCCCTGTTCCTCAATGATTTCATCCAACAGGGTGATTTTCTCCACACCTGCTGATCATCAATCCATTCAAGCTTCCATAGGACTATCTTTTTTCCCCAACACAAGTTAGGTTGACTTTCTGTCAACACGTACAACTCAGGGGGAGTGATTATATTTAAATACAGGTCTGATCAAATGTTCAATAACTTCTTTTCAAAGGCCTTTAACTGCCACTTTATTCTAAGGTTATTAGGGTAAAGTATAACTTTCTATATTCATAACTGCTAATTCCAAACTTTTAGGAGAACAATTCCTGACCTATTTTAGATTCTACATAATTAATTTTTGAATAAATCTTGAATTTATTCAATTTTTAAATACATTTGAATAAAAAATGAAATCATATAAGATAATTGTGACTTGGGAAGGTTGAGTAGTGGGGAAGTCATGAGCCATCCATTAAAGTTTTCTATGAATGGATGTTGGTGGGATAACAGGACTCCAGAACCCCCAAGGGAATGGTAGAAAAATGTTTTTAAAGTGACAGTGAGCAGTGAAGGTAGTAACTTTACATCTAGATTCCAGATAGCCTGGTTTCAATCAAGGCCAGGAAATTTAGGGAATATTCAATTACAAGATATAGATAAAAGTTTTCTGTTTTGTTTTTGTTTTCCTTTAGTGGGACATGCCTTTTGTGTTCTATATTCTGCATACATTAATATTATGTATATATAACATCTCCTTGATGCTATGATAGGCTTCAAAAATACTGCAGTATGGCTCAGCACTCTCCCCTTACGCCCCGCCCTCAGTCTCCTCCTCTCCCGTGTTTATTTCCATTAATATCATTACTTAACATTTCCCAGTTATTTAGCTCAGTTAGCTTGAGTCATCTCCAGAAATTTCCCATTCCTGTTAGAATTTTAACTTCTCAGTATTTTGTTAGTTGTGTTCCTGTTTCCATCCATGGTATCTATGCCCTTATTCAGATTACCATTTCTCTCAGGTATGACAATTATTCCCCACATATTTCCTGACTTTACAGGACAGTCTGGCAGAGGATTTGTAGTAAAGGCTTTGTGTCAAGGCAAAATAAACTTGGATATGAATTCTGCCCATGCTAATGACCTTGGACAGGTTGATTGCCTACATTTTCTTATTTGTCAGTGCAGTTTTACAAATGTAATGATGGGGTTCAGGGCAAGCCACCCTTGAATGTGTCACTTTGGCTTGTGGATTATTTCAAGCTGAAAACATTCAAGGCCAAACAGACTCAAGAAGTGCTTTTCCTCCCCCTTAATTGCCTAAAAGAATTTAGATAGAGAGTCTGTACCAGGAAAAGAGCTATTACCAAAGATAACTTCTTTGTTTGTTTGTTTGTTTAAATAAGAAAGACTTCTCTGCTTGGCATGGCAAGGCAATAATTTATTTGCCAAACATTTGTTCTTCCCATCTCTTGCTAATTGTCCTCCTCCCCTTTAAAGTCCCAGACCCCTACTCCCTATCCATCATTCATGTGACTTAGATAATAGTCTTTCCTTTTCTCTTTCTTCTGGATGCATAATGTATAACACAGAACCAAGGGTCTCATATATGCTTACTATATTTTTTCTTCCCTCCTCAGATGCAAAATTTCAGAAACTTAAAAGTATTTTATGACACCTAAACTGTTATATAAATATAACTTACTATTATATATTTGTGTGTTCAATTACATACTTATCAAATATCCATGCAAGTAATTTTTATGAGTTTAATTGAAAATTGATTAATCAATTCAGAAATTTGTATATCAGATAAATGCCAGTATGCATTCATGAAATATTGCTAGACTGAAGACTGTAGTCATGAAAATAGCAAAGCATTAGATTCTTAAAATACTGTGATTTTTTAAAGTAGACGATAATTAGACATTAAGCATTATTAAATAAAGATAGGACATTTATTATAATGTAGGAATACAGATTTATTATTTTGGAGGTCACTGGAATGAGAAGAAAGCAAAAAATGTTAAAGCACACATAATGTAAACTAAATGGCTACATATATTTAAATTCATATATACTCAAGGGTACCACTTCTGAGAAATCTCACTAAATGTCAAGCTTAATTATAAAAGTGAAGACAATTTTAATTATGAATTAATACAATTTTAGAGGCTTTTGAGAATTTGAGAATCTCTCAAATCTTACTTAAATCAACTTCATTCCAATTGTTAATGCATCCAGCTGTCTTAGATATTAAGAAAATATATTTACTACTAACATTTTCAATAATCTTTTTAAAGTCAACAAATGGTTCCAAAAATGTATCAGAAAGAATACTTAACTAGAATATCCTATAGAGGAGAGATTTTTATGTTCTCTGAATTTTATAATAAAATGTTTCACAGAAACTGTTTTTTAATTTAGCATCAGCTCATAATGCATGCATAAGAAATAAAAATCTAAGAGACTACATGTATTAGTTATCTCTTGCTGTGTAACAAATTACCACAAACTTAGTGACTTAAAAAAACAACACAGTAATTATCTCACAGTTTCTGCAGTCCAAGAGTCTTGTCATGGCCTATGTAGGTCCTCTGACGGCTGTGCTCAGTCTTGACAGAACGGGGCTCTCATGCGGAGATTTGAGTGGTGATGAACCTGCTTTCACTCAGTTAGGTTGTTGGCAGAGTTACTGCTCTAGGACTGAGGATTGGGCTTCATGGCTGTTGCCTAAAGGCCACCCCCAACTCCAAGTGATTGCCTTTGATTCCTTGAGGTTCCTCAAACTTTTATGGGCCAGTCTTTTGCCATTTGAACTCCACATTGTGGCCATTAACTTCATCAAGCCAGGAGAGAAGATCTCTAGAGCAAGCCTGCCATCAAGACATTGTGTTACGTAAAGTACACAATCACAGGACTGATACCTCATCACCTTTACATATTATATTAGTAAGAAGCAAGTCACAGATCCTGCCAACACTCAAGGGAGAGGATTACATGAAGAAGTGAATATTTGGACAGGAGATTATAAAGATCAACCTAGGATCTTTCTATCAAACTATAGAAACAATAAACATGTAAAATTTTAAGTCAAATTTCAGGTCAGGAACAATGGTTTGTGAACTACTCCAGATAGTCAATACTCTGAGCAACATATCCTTCCCAATACTCTCCTAATGAAGGTTTGGGAGTGTCATAGTTTATCCATAAATAATTATTGATAGACTAACTAATGAATGATGAAGGAATAAATATTCAGTAAGGAATAATTATTGAAGGTGTAATGAATAAATGAAGGATTGCACCTCAGAAACTAAAATCAATGATCTTTCTCCATTAACAAATAAAAAGTAGGTGAGTAAGGGAAAATATACGCTTAATGACTTTGGGTTTTTTGTTTTACCTTTTTTTTTTTTTGGTGACAAAATGTGTCCTTTTCCCATTTAAAAAATTAAGGGATAAAGGTTCACATTTTTGAGAATGTTCATCTAATGCACTTTTTCCCATATACTCACTATTTTTCCAAAATAATAGATTCCAATGATTTATTTACAAAAGGCAGAGACATTTGGAAAATTAGGAACCCAGTTTCCATTAAACCATTACAAATAATGATCTAAAAACAAATAATTACAAATTGCAAATAATACAAAATGTATCAACAGTATATATGTTGGTGGTTAGAGCAATACATTTAAAAATGTAAAATGTGGGGTACAGCATCCGACTTTGCCTCAGGTCATGAACTTGCAGTTTGTGAGTTTGAGCCCCGCATCGGGCTCTGTGCTGACAGCTCAGAGCCTGGAGCCTGCTTCAGATTCTGGGTCTCCCTCTCTCTCTGTTCCTCCCCTGCTCACACTCTGTCTCTCTGTCTCTCTCTCAAAAATAAATAAGGATGAAAAAAATTTAATGTAAAATGTATTACTTACCAGCCAAAGGATAAAATGTTATAGTGCAGATGTAATTAATAAAGCATTTTTATCTTCCAACTGTGCCAGCTTTTTATCTTCAAGTATATCAGACCTGTGCAGAACAATTGCATAGCCCTTAGTGCCAGGTCATTTACTCCCTCACCACATGTTGCTGTGATAGTTCATTGCAATGGACCAAAAATAGATTTTTGTTATTGCTGTTTGCAATCTCTGGTCAAGACAGAACTGTACAATGGGGCACCTGGGTGGCTCAATCAGTGAGGGTCCTACTTTCGGTTTTGACCCAGGTCATGATCCCATGATTCCATGAGTTTGAGCCACACATCGGACACTGTGCTGACAATGAGGAGGAGACTGCTTGGGATTCTCTCTCTCCCTCTCTTACTGTCCCTCTCCCACTCAAGCTGTCTCTGTCTCTCTCAAAATAAATAAATAAACTTAAAAAAATTAAAAGTAAAAAAAGACAGGGCTGCATTTAGTAGCTCTGAGGTACAAGAAACACTACTGGGAAGTACACGTTAGGAAAAAATGCAAAAGAATTTTTTTCATGTCATAATCTATGTGGGTATAGAATTTGACTTGCTCATGTAAAATTGGAAGCTCTGAGAATATATTGAATTCAAGTCTGTGTCATTCTTGCAAATAGATGACTCTTGCTTAATTTAGTGAATTATTCTATTTAAATGACGGTTGTGAGTATTTTTACTGCAACAGTTTTATAAAAGCATAAATTTAAATATAATTTACTATTTTCAAATTTTAGAAATCAATATTTATATGATGATGTTATTTTGAGAAATATGCAATATTTAGAATTATTAGGTTGTTAAGAACTTCTATAGCCTCTTCCTAGCTGCTATTTTCTCCCTTTTGAAAAATATTTTTCAACTTTCAGCATTTATGATATTCTGGAATATAATACAATAGTTATTTAATTGTTACTTTCAGATATGAATGAAAATAACTAATATACTTTATAATGGATGCAAATGAAATTGTTTAAAATATCACTTTAAATTCAAAACAGATATCAGCTAACCACTGACATAAATGTTTATAAACTTATTCAATGGAACTTTAAATATTTCCCTTCTCTCCAGAAGTTCTGCATTTCTCTCTGATACTGTTCGATGTGTCTTGACAGACTACATAAATTTTACATAAATTTCCAGCTTGTTAAACTTTTTTTTCCTATTAAGAACTTTTGAAAATTTGTCAATCTATTATTGTTGCATATGCATGAGTGGTGTCATACAAACAAATGCAGAATCAAAAGTGTTTGGAAATCTTTTAATTTTTTTCACATTTCATCTCCTCTAAGCCAAAGATATTCTTTTAAATATGTGTATAAAGTTCTTGTCACTTTCTCATTAAATATTTCTGCAATTCCATTAAAGCTTTCACACATGATAGCAATGCCATCAGAGGCCTGGCGACACATTTTCTTCAAATAATAATGACTATACTGAATTTTTTCTAACTGTTTACGTTATACTCATCATCTTCATTATCAATTGAAAACCAGGAAGTATGGTCTCTCCAGGCATCATATCCCATTGATAGACATGACTTCAGTCTATAGACACAGTTATTGATGTTACAAACTGAATGTTTGTATCCCACAAAAACTCCTATCTTGAAACCTTAACTCCACCGGTGGTGGTGTAAGGGTTGGGGCCCTTACAAGGGGATTAGTCATGAGGGCAGAGCTCCCCTGAATGAGATTAGTTGCTTTATAAAAGTCACCACAGAGTTCTTTCTCACTCTTTCCATAACATGTGAGTATAAAAAGGAGAAGTAGGTTTTCTTCAACCTGGAAAGGGCTTCCCACCAAAACCTGACCATGCTGGCACCCTGATCTTGAACTTGAAACCTGCAGAACTGTGAGAAATAAATGTTTGCTGTTTAAGCCCTCCAGCCTATGATAACCTGTTATAACAGTCTAAACTGACCAACACACTGGATAACCTGTGGAATTGTTCATCCCAGTTATGATATCTTTTGACATTCAGAACTTTTTTTTCCAAAAGATTTTTTTTTTTAAAAACAGACAATGTGAATGATTCATTGCCATACTCAACTCCTATTTTCAAAACAATACCGTATTACATTCTAATCATCAAATATTTGGGGACTGGCATATACTTTGAGATTTGTCACAAAATATTTGTACTTTTAAAGTGACTTTATAGAATGTCTTTCATTATATTTGCCCCAAATTCACATAGTATGAATGATTTTGAATTGAAATGTTAGCTATATTTTCCACTATACTGAGGCCAGATTTAACCTAATGATTTACTATTGGTGATACAGGTAGTTATTTTGCATTACTGCCCCCAATATTATCCTATTTTCTCCAGCAGGCACTCCGGATGAGGGTCTTTGCACTTACTGCTCTTTGGCTCCAAATGTTGTTCCCCACATGCCTGTCTGGCAAAATCCATTACTCCCCTTAAGACTTTCCTCAAATATCATTCTCACAAGGAAGTCTACACTGACCCTATATAAAGTTGCTCTCCAGACCTTTTGCATCTTTTCCCAAGCCAAGCACTCCCAGTTTACTTTACTTGGAAATAATTCAATTAATTTTTACCATAACATTACCATTAGTTATCATAATATGTATGTTACTTATCCTGGACCTGTATTGTTTATTGTCTCTATACTTCAGAAGACAAAAATAATTTATTTTGTTTATTGATGTGTCCCACATACTTAGAAGAGATCCCAGCACATAGTAGGAAATGAACATATACATGTTAAATGGGTAAACCAATTTAGAAATGAAGGAAGAAATGAGTGAAATCCTAGCTTCCCTAAGTGACATATTGCAAGGTTTTTTCAAATTGAGAATGAAAATACAGATTTATATTTCGATACACTTTTGAAATAATCAAAATTAACAAAAAAAGATCATATCTTTACCATAATGGACCACAGAACAATTTTGGAGGGCTGAAAGAAAAATATCTATAAGAGTAATTTCTTTCTGTGAACAGGGGAAAGAACATACAAATTTAGAGAGCACGTGAGTAAAGTATTACTTCTATTATTTATGCCAATGTATATAATTTAGTTTCTACCTTAAAAAATCATACTACCTTATTGCTATTTAACACTTACCAAACAGAACTGTGGGTTATATTTCAGAATTTATATACCTGATTTTTAAAATTTTATTTTAGCAGTTCTGTAAAGCTTTCCATTATAGTTATTCTCTTTTATTTCTCTCTCTCCCATTTCTCTGTGATGTTCAGTAGAAAACACATACCCTTCTTTTACATTGTCTGGAGGTTATGTTCAGACAAAAAGCAACTTCCTAATTAATAAATTTCCAAGGTGAAAGCACCTAAGGTATCTGAAGCCTTTCCAAAAATCAATAATCAGTTCAAGTAAAAATTAGTCTAAAAACTGTTAATTTAGTTAACAATTCAAGAAATACTTACACCCCCCGCCTTCCCACATGTCCAGCCCATAGTATCGGTTCATGACTGAAAGAATAGATCATTATTTCCTCTGCTGAATACCAAATAAAGTAATGGACTGGACTTTAGGAGTTTAGTTTCAGAAAAAAAGAAGAAAACTATTTTTACACACTACAGCTACATTCAGATTGGTGCAATGGTAGTGAAAACCATGGGAAAGGATGGTCATGTCTCTTATCAGAAGAGATCTCACAGGTATTGGTTCATTGATTGGAATTGCAGGTGGAACCGTATACACCTGGAAGATTCTCTATTCCTCACTGTGGCTCTTTCCCTTTCCCCCTCCAACTTAAGTATATAGAATGTACCACTGAGGTCACTATTAAGGCATAAGGAGTTTGATTCTCTCTATTCCCCTGAAAAGTATAAGTATTGGTTAGAGAGTGTCCCCCAAACTATGATTTTCCTGAAATTACACTCTGTACAACAAGCTGTGTAATCAGTCCCCCAAGGTTTCAGATACCTCTCAGGGCAGTAATATTTTGTAAAAGGGTTGGGATAAAAAGCAAACAAACTTGCAACATAGTTCAAACCTTATCATTAATACTGTTTATCCTTTCGTAAACATTGGTGACTGTTAGGGACTGAATGTTTGTGTTTCCCCAAATTCGTATGTTGAAAACCCTAATCCCCAATGTGATGATATTAGGAGGCAGGTCCTTTGGGAGGTAATTAGATCAGGAAAGCAGAGCCCTCATGATGTGATTAGTGTCTTGTAAGAAGAGAGCTTACTGTCTGTGCTCTCTCTGCCATGGAGGACTCAAGGAGAAGGCAGGCATCTGCAAACTAGGAAACAAGTTCTCACCAGGGGCCAGCACCTTCGTCTTGGACTTCCTAGCCTCCAGAACTGTGAGATATATGTTTGCTGTTTCAGCCACACAGTTGGTAATGGTAATTTGTTAATGACAGCCCACTCTAATGAGGACAGTGGCCATATCAATTTTTACATTTGATTTAGCAGTTTGTTAGCTGAAAAAAAAATGCACTACATCATATCATGGAATAATGTCTTTTGAAAAATAATGAGTTTCTTCTGAATTTGACTGAAAGAGGCTTCCATGATGCTTTAAATGACACGAATAAGTTGTAATGAAATGCATATATATAGATCTTCCTCAATTTATGATGAAATTATGTCCCAATAAACCCATCGTAAGTTGAAAATTTTATAAATCAAAAATGCATTTAATATTCCTCCTAATCTACCAAACTTCAAACATCGTAGCCTAGTTTAGCCTATTTTAAGTGTGCTCAGAGCACTTACTTTAACCTACAGTTGGGCAAAATCATCTAACACAAAGACTATTTTATAATGAAGAGTTGACAATCTCAGGTAATTTGCTGAACACTGTATTGGAAGTGAAAAAATGTCCACATTTGGCCAGAATAGTTTTAAGTGTGTCAGTTGTTCGTCCTGGTGATCACATAGCTGGCAGGTTGTGTAAAATCTGTAGAGAGTATCATATCACATGTTCCTAGCCTGGGAAAAGAGAGAAATTTAAAAATCAAAGTATGATTTCTATTGAATGTGAATTGATTTTGCACCATTGTAAAGTCAAAAAATCCTAAATTGAAGAATTGTAAGCCAGGGACAGTCTGTACAGTATTATATTTTGATGTAAATCATAAATGAATAAGCAACGTCCAAAATGTATATAATTTTATAACCATGATGGAGGATTTGGAAGGAGAAATATTAATCTGTTTATAGTAAGGAGGTGGAAAAGGGAAAGTAGAGGGGAGGAGACAAGTTAGATTATAATAAAATAAGTAACTGGGAACCTCAAAAATGTACAGCCACACAGGTGATGTTTAAAATGGCAAAACTTTAAGTAAACATGCATATGTTTATATGCATACATATGCATACCATGGGAGTGTGGATGGTTTGATTTTGTTACTTCTAAACATGATATTTTGTGGCTAATTTAAAACTCATGCACATTCATTTTTAATTAACATAAGACTATTGATAGAAAAAAACCTGAACCAGCTTATATAGTGCAATCTCATTTATTTCAGTAGATACAATGGAGAATTTCTAAGTTTCTATAGAAAATTATATTTTTAATTTATCTAAGAACTAGGTAAATAGTGTAAATAAAATCATAAAATATTTCACTAAAATTCAAAAACAGGAAATATGGAAAATCTATGAAAATTGCAAGGAATTCTTTTGGGGACAGTAGTGAGTCAGAGTGGAGAAGAACCAATGTGCCACATTTAGTAAAACACATGGCATAGGCAGTGACATCTGGCCCTTCTCCCATCCAAACATTTTAGTTTTCATATGCCTGTCGCATATGAAATTTGCGTGGAATTTAGGTGTAAATGTATAGTCACTGAATCACACCATCCTAGATTTCAACTTGTTTTTTTCTTTATATTTTTAGATTTACGGGCTTTTTTTTATTTCTACAATAATGTGTTTTCTTTTTGTTTTTTTAACCATTTTTACCTATATATTTATTTTATTTTTTTATTATAATTTATTGTCAAGTTTGTTTCCATATAACACCCAGCACTCATCCCAACGAGTGCCCTCCTCCATGCGCATCACCCATTTTCCCCTCTCCCCCACCCCCATCAACCCTCAGTTTGTTCTCAGTATTTAAGAGTCTCTTATGGTTTGCTTCCCTCACTCTCCTTAACTATTTTTCCCCTTCCCCTCCCCTATAGTCCTCTGTTAAGTTTCTCCTGTTCCATATATGAGTGAAAACATATGGCATCTGTCCTTCTCTGCCTGACTTATTTCACTTAGCATGACACCCTCGAGGTCCATCCACGTTGCTACGAATGGCCAGATTTCATTCTTTCTCATGGCCATGTAGTATTCCATTGTATAGATGAACCACATCTTCTTGATCCATTCATCAGTTGATGGACATTTAGGCTGTTTCCATGATTTGGCTATTGTTGAAAGTGCCGCTATGAACATTGGGG
>CM053572.1:121971918-122053465 GCA_028646485.1 Cryptoprocta ferox
ATGGCCATGTAGTATTCCATTGTATAGATGAACCACATCTTCTTGATCCATTCATCAGTTGATGGACATTTAGGCTGTTTCCATGATTTGGCTATTGTTGAAAGTGCCGCTATGAACATTGGGGTACATGTGCCCCTATGCATCAGCACTCCTGTATCCCTTGGGTAAATTCCTAGCAGTGCTATTGTTGGGTCATAGGGGAGTTATATTGTTAATTTTTTGAGGAACCTCCACACTGTTTCCCAGAGGGTCTGCACCAGTTTACATTCCCACCAATTCTGTAGGAGGGTGCCCATTTCTCCACATTCTCGCCAGCATCTATAGTCTCCTGATTTGTTCATTTTAGCCACTCTGACCGGCATGAGATGGTATCACAGTGTGGTTTTGATTTGTATTTCCTTGATGACGAGTGATGTTGAGCATTGTTTCATGTGTCTGTTGGACATCTGGATGTCCTCTTTGGAGAAACGTCTGTTCATGTCTTCTGCCCATTTCATCACTGGATTATTTGTTTTTCGGGTGTGGAGTTTGGTGAGTTCCTTATAGATTTTGGATGCTAGCCCTTTATCCAATATGTCATTTGCAACTATCTTTTCCCATTCTGTCGGTTGCCTGTCAGTTTTATTGATTGTTTCCTTTGCTGTGCAGAAGCTTTTTATCTTGATGAGGTTCCAATGGTTCATTTTTGCCCTTGATTCCCTTGCCTTTGGAGATGTGTCAAGTAAGAAATTGCTGCAGCTGAGGTCAAGGAAGTTGTTTCCTGCTGTCTTCTCTAGGGTTTTGATGGTTTCCTGTCTCACATTCAGGTCCTTCATCCATTTTGAGTTTATTTTTGTGTTTGGTGTAAGAAAGTGGTCTAGTTTCATTCTTCTGCATGTTGCTGTCCAGTTCTCCCAGCACCATCTGTTAAAGAGGTTGTCTTTTTTCCATTGGATACTCTATCCTGCTTTGTCAAAGATTAATTGGCCATACATTTGTGGGTCCAATTGTGAGCTCTCTATTCTATTCCATTGGTCTATGTGTCTGTTTTTGTGCCAATACGATACTGTCTTGATGATGACAGCTTTGTAGTAGAGGCTAAAGTCTGGGATTGTGATGCCTCCCATTTTGGTTTTCTTCTTCAATATCACTTTGGCTATTCAGGGTATTTTGTGGTTCCATATGACTTTTAGGATAGTTTCTTCTAGCTTTGAGAAGAATGCTGGTGTAATTTTGATTGGGATTGCTCTGAATGTGTAGATTGCTTTGGGTAGTACTGACCGTTTAACAATATTTATTCTTCCAACCCATTAGCATGGAATGTTTTTCCATTTCTTTGTGTCTTCTTCAACTTCCTTCATAAGATTTCTATAGTTGTCAGCATACAGATCTTTTTCATCTTTGGTTAGGTTTATTCCTAGGTATTTTATGGGTTTTTGCGCAACTGTGAATGGGATCAGTTTCTTGATTTCTCTTTCTGTTGCTTCATTATTGGTGTATAAAAATGTAACCCATTTCTATACGTTGATTTTGCACCATGTGACTTTGCTGAATTCATAGATTAGTTCTAGTAGGCTTCTGGTGGAGTCTGTCTGGTTTTCCATGTTGCGTATCATGTCATCTGCAAAAAGTGAAATTTGACTTCATCTTTGCCAATTCTGATGCCTTTTATTTCCTTTTGTTTTCTGATTGCTGATGCTAGGACCTCCAGCACTATGTTAAACACCAGTGGTGAGAGTGGACATCCCTGTCGTGTTCCTGATCTCTGGGGGAAAGTTCTCAGTTTTTCCCCATTGAGGATGATATTAGCTGTGGGATTTTTATAAATGGCTTTTGAGATGTTTAAGTAAGTTCCTTCTATCCCGACTTTCTCGAGGGTTTTTATTAAGAAAGAATGCTGTATTTTGTCAAATGCTTTTTCTGCATCTATTGACAGGATCATATGATTCTTATCTTTTCTTTTGTTAATGTGATGTATAACATTGATTGATTTGTGAATATTGAACCAGCCCTGCAACCCAGAAATGAATTCCACTTGTTCATGATGGATAATTCTTTTTATATGCTATTGAATTCGATTTGCTAGTATCTTGTTGAGGACTTTTGCATCCATATTCATAAAGGATATTGGCCTTTAGTTCTCTTTTTTTGTGGGGTTTCTGTCTGGTTTGGGAATCCAAGTGATGCTGGCTTCGTAGAATGAGTCCAGAAGTTTTCCTTCCTTTTCTATTTTTTTGAATAGTTTGAAAAGAATGGGTATTAACTCTGATTTAAATGTCTGATAGAATTCCCCAGGGAAGCCATCTGATCCAGGGCTCTTATTTCTTGGGGTATTTTTGATAACAGATTCAATTTCTTCACTCGTTATGGGTTTGTTCAGATTTTCTATCTCTTCCCATTTGAGTTTTGGTTGTGTGTGTGTGTGTGTGTGTGTGTGTGTGTGTGTGTGTGTGTGTGTTTAAGAATTTGTCCATTTCTTCTAGGTTTTCTAGTTTGTTGGCGTATAATTTTTCATAGTATTCCGTGATGATTGCTTGTATTTCTGAGGGATTGGTTGTAATAGATCCATTTTCATTCATGATTTTGTCTATTTGGGTGCTCTCTCTTTTCTTTTTGAGAAGCCTGGCTAGAGGTTTATGAATTTTCTTTATTTTTTCAAAAAACCAACTCTTGGTTTCATTGATCTGTTCAACTGTTTTTTTTTGGGATTCTATATTATTTATTTCTGCCCTGATCTTTATTATTTCTCTTCTTCTGCTGGGTTTGGGGTGTTCTTTGCTGCTCTGCTTCTTGTTCCTTTAGGTGCACTGTTAGATTTTGTATGTGCATTTTTTCTAGTTTTGTGAGATAGGCCTGGATTGCAATATATTTTCCTCTTAGGACTGCCTTTGCTGCATCCCAAAGAGTTTGGATTGTTGTATTTTCATTTTTATTTGTTTCCATATATTTTTTAATTTCTTCTCTAATTACCTGGTTGACCCATTAGGTAGGGTGTTTTTAACTTCCATGCTTTTGGAGGTTTACCACTTTTACTCGGGCTGATTTCACGTTTCATAGCATTATGATCTGAAAGCATGCATGGTATGATCTCATTTCTTTTATATTTTTTGAGGGCTCTTTTGTGACCCAGTATGTGATCTATCTTGGAGAAGGTACCATGTGCACTCAAGGAGAAAGTGAATTCCATAACTTCGGGATGTAGAGTTCTAAATATATCTGTCAAGTCCATCTGGTCCAATGCTTCATTCAGCTCTATTGTTTCCTTAGCGAGTTTCTGTCTAGTTGGTCTATGCATTGCTGTAAGTGGAGGTTAAAGTCTCCTGCAGTTAGCACATTCTTATCAATAAGATTATTTATGTTTGTGATTAATTGTTTTATGTATTTGGGTTCTCCCAAATTTGGTGCATAGACATTTATAATTTTTAGCTCTTCCTGATGCGTAGACCCTGTAATTATTATATAATGCCCTTCTTCATCTCTTGTGACTGCCTTTATGTTAAAGTCCTGTTTGTACGATATAAGTATGGCTACTCCAGCTTTCTTTTGACTTTGGTAGCATGATAAATATTTCTCCACCTCCTCACTTTCAATCTGAAGGTGTCTTCAGGTCGAAAATAAGTATCCTCTAGACAGCAAATAGATGGATCTTGTTTTTTATCCATTCTAATACCCTGTGTCTTTCGATTGGAGCATTTAGTCCATTTACATTCAGTGTTATTATTAAAAAATGTGGGTTTAGATTCATTGTGTTCTCTGTAGGGTTCATGCTTGTAGAGGTGTCTCTGGTACTTTGTGTTCCTTGCAACAATTTCCTCATAGAGTCCCACTTAGGATCTCTTGTAGGGCTGGTTTAGTGGAGATGAATTCCTTCAATTTTTGTTTGTTTGGGAAAACCTTTATCTCTCCTTCTATTCTGAATGACAGGCTTTCTGGATAAAGGATTCTTGGCTGTGTATTTTACCTATTCATCACATTGAAGATTTCCTGCCATTCCTTTCTGGCCTGCCAAGTTTCAGTAGATAGGTCTGCTACTACCCTGATGTGTCTCCTTTTGTATATTAAGGCCCATTTATCCTTGGGTGCTTTCAGAATTCTCTCTTTATCGTTATATTTTGCCAGTTTCACTATGATATGTCATGCAGAAGATCGATTCAAGTTACATCTGAAGGGAGTTCTCTGTACCTCTTGGATTTCAATGTCTGTTTCCTTCCCCGGTTTGGAGGAAGTTCTTGGCTATGATTTTTTCAAGTACCCCTTCAGCCCCTTTCTCTCTCTTCTTCTTCTTTTGGAATTTTATGATATGGATATTGTTCCATTTGATTGCATCACTCCATTCTCGAATTCTCCTTTTGTGCTCCTGGATCCATTTACCTCTCTTTTTCTCGGCTTCCTCTTTTTCTATAAGTGTATCTTCTAATTCACTATTGTCCTCTCTGCCTTTTCAATTCGTGCAACGGCCACCTCTATTTTATTATGCACCTTATTTATAGCATTTTTTAATTCACCATAACTATTTTTAATATCCATGATCTTTGCAGCCATTGAGTCTCTGCTGTCTTCTATGCCTTTTTCAAGCTCAGTGATTAATTTTATGACTATTGTTCTAAATTCTTGATCAGTTACGTTGCTTGTATCTGTTTTGATCAATTCTTTAGCTGTCACATCTTCCTGGAATTTCTTTTGATGAGAGTTCTTCCGTTTCGTCATTTTGGATAGCTTTCTGTTTCTTATAAATTTTAAAGGCTTGTTATGTGCTCTGTACCTGCAAGTACTACTCTATTAAAGGAGGTTCATACACTGTCCAGGGCCTGGTCATTCAGGAAGTGTTCCTTTAAGGGTGTCCTTTGGTCTCCCTTGATGTGACTTTGGTTATTTTATTTCCCTACTTGTAGTGATGTTTTGGACTCTCCACCATGTGTGCTTTGGTTTGTTCCTTGAAGTAGCCCTGGAAAGGAAAACAGACAAACAGAACAAAAACACACAAACACACAAACAAACAAACAAACAAGCAAACCAACAAAAATAATAATAAAAAAACCCAAAAACCAAAAAACAAAGGACAATCTAAAAGCATAAAGCCATAAATCCCAGCTACAAATAAAGAGCAGGGTGGAGGCAGTGCTGATGGAATAGCATATACAAAGAGAGAAATGGCAGGGGTGAGGAGAAAGAGATAATGAACATTGACCATGCAGAGGGACTAAAGGCTTAATCCAGAGAGAGAAATAGGAGAATATAGCAGGAGGTGAGGAGAAAGAAATGAAGTTAATGTTGTCCTTAGCAACTATATTGTCTGATTATTCCACTGAGAAAGAGAAAGGAAGGTAAAGAAGGAGGTGTAGAACATGCATCAGGAGGATGGATTAAATATGTCTGTTTAAGCAAACCTTTAAGGAAAGTCACCAACCCAGAGGAGGGGAGAGATAAGAATGAGAAAAGGGAGAATATATCTGAATAGCAGGAATTGATCTAGAATTAATCACGGCAGTGCATCAGTGCTGGTCTTGGGGGAGGTGCCGTCCATTTCTGCAGCATCTAGAGGCTCCCAGCAGCTCCCCAGCTCAGATGGGAGTGGTTTGGCGTAGGCGGGTCTCGCCTCCACTTTGGGTCCTGCAGGCGATCCCTGAGGCCCTGCCTTGTGGTTGTGGGGAGAAAAATGGCATTCCCCCAGTCCCTTCTCCTCAAACCAGGTGTCCCAAATCACTACTTTGGATCTGTTCTCACTGTGCCTCAGGCGTAGTCAAGGTGGGACAAGGTGCCCCACACCCAGCCATGTTCCAAGCTCTCACTCCATGTGCAATAATGATGCCACGTGAAATATAATCTCGTGAGCCTGGCATTTCAGGGCAGGGGATCAGTTCCTCCTGATGCCGACTGGGCCCCTGGGGTATCGCCTGGCCTGGAGAGAAGTTCTTTTGTCCCCCCGCATGGGGGATAGGTTGCCTTTCTGTCATGGGCCGGGATTTTTCTCTTGTCCTGATACAGTTCTACACTTCCCCAGCCACTCTTTCTCTTCCCTTTGTCTCTCTGCAGAAGGTGCTCCCTCCCCTCTGCGCCTCTGTGTCCCAGCCTGTTTTTATCTCCCCCAGTTTGAACTCATGCTATGAGGCCATCTTCCTAGTAGACTCCCTCTCCTTTCCTCCCAGACTCTTGGGATTCAGAGTCCTTTGGCTTCAGCCCTTCTTTGTTTGAGGGATGTGGGCAGGAAGTACAGAGCCTCCTATTTCTCTGCCATCTTCTTCCAACCAACATGTTTTATTTTTCACATGAAAATGCGAGAGTTCAAGCCACCCAATGTGTTTTTAGAGTTTGTTTACTATGTGGGAAACACGCAAATGCTGAATCTTTAGTAATTGCTGGAGGGAAGACCAGAAGGTGGTGCCAGGCTCCATCCCCATTGCTTTCCTGTCGTGAACCTGTGCAAGACACACACATCCTCTCATTTCCTCTGCTCTTGGAAGGGCAGCTGGCAACACATAAGGGGTGTGTGGGTGTGGATGTGTGGGAGGTTTTTCAGAGCCACCAGCTGATTCCAGCTGGCCACCCCACCCTACACACACCCTTTCTGGGCACTGAGCCACCACCCTGTCAGTGGAGCACCACCCTGGTGGGCTTGCCCCCTGTGCAGCCTCAGGTTGCCACCGCTAAGTGCTGTGCTTCTGCCACTGCCGGAGGAGGAGGTAGAGAGACACTGAGGGCAGTACTCGGTCTAGAGCATCCCCCGATTTAAGTGCTTTTAAACAATTTTCCTTATTTCCTGAACTAAAAATTCTGCATTTTTAAGCTAATCCTTTGCAGAAGGCTTTTCAAAGTAACATGATTGTGTCCCTTTCTCTAACTGCAGGGCCCAAAATCCCTATGTGCCCTTGCTGTCACTACACCTTGTTTGAGATTCCTTTTTCCCCAATACCTGGCTTTTAGCATCAACAGAGCAATGAACAAGAGAAAGGATTAGCAGCACTTGAATCAGATACTGAGATATTACAAGTCCAAGCTGGTCTTCTGGGGCTTAAGATCTCAGGATACCCTCTTAAACTAGTTGATTCAAGGTCCAAGTAAAATGCCATGTAACAAAAAACTGCTTAAGATGTCTGCCATCCGTTCTCTGCCCAGTTCCCCACTTCCTTCAGACCAGGATGGGGCCAGGCAGTCAGTTTTAAACAAATGACAGAATAATTGAATAAAGGATTATAAATTCATCTTTCACTTCAATTCTTATATATTCTCATAGAATTAGGAAAGGAGGTTGAAAGGTGATAAATAGTCACTTGTTAGGCTAAATACTTCTAATTGGAAAGAAAGGTGAAGGTGCATTATCATACAAGAATTTCACCTTGTAGCACTCCCATCCCTACAATTTAATCTCTGGAATAGTATTTAGTTCAGGATAAAATAGTATTCAGCTGGTTTCTTGCTTATTACCATATTAATATTATTAATAACACTTACTATCCTATTATTCAAGATTGGGGTGGTAAAGATCAGGTTGCATTTATGGCTGTATATAAGGACTGAAAAATTTCTGGCTCTAAGACTAGTGTACTCTGTCCTTCCATCTCTCTGGTTGGAACAGTCTTGTTGAAATACTTCTTTATAGGATGAAGGCATAAGTAATGCATTCTAAATTTAACAGGGATAATCTGCACCAGAAAAGATTCTAAGATTAGATCAAGTTTTTGGACGGTACCTCTGGATAGGGAGCATATATCACTAAGTCTTTTTTTGAAGACTAAATAAGCTACTATACATAGAACTTTAAGTGTAGTGCCCAACACATGATGATGATGATTATGATGATGATGATGATATTGATATTGACAGTATTGCACTGATTACCAAATGGTTTTGGCCTCAGGGACTCTTTATACTCTCAGATATTATTGAGGATCCAAAAGGGCTGTTGTTTATGTTCATTATATCCACCAATACGTAGTGTATTATAAATTGAAACAGATAAATTTTCAAAATACTTATCCATTTTAAAGTCTCAAAATGGAGTACCTGGGTGGCTCAGGTGGATAAGCGTCTGACTCTTGATTTCAGCTCAAGTCATGATCTCAGGGTTCGTGAGTTTGAGACCTTTATTGAGCTCTGCGCTAAGAGTGCAGAGCCTACTTGGGATTCTCTCTCTCTCCCTCTCTCTCTGCCATTCCCCACCTACATAGATTCTCTCTCTCTCTCTCTCTCTCTCTGTCTGTCTCTCTCAAAAAAATATATATAAAACAAAAAATAAAATAAAATCTCAAAAAACTTCATTACATGTTAACATGAATAACATACTTTTTATGAAAACAAGTAGCTTTTAAAAACAAAATATATTTAGTAAGAGGTTGTATTAGTTTTCTTTAGATAACTAGATATTTCAGTAGACTATGTAGTCATATATAGATATAGATTTATTATGAGGAATTGGCTCATGGGATTGTAAAGATTGAGAAATCCCATGATCTCTGTCTGTGCACTGGAGCCCCAAGAAAGCCAGTGGTATAGTTCCTCTTCAAACCTGGAGGCCTGAGAACCATGGAAAACAATGGTATAAATCCCAGTCTGAGTCTGAAGGTTCAAGCACCTGAGCACCAATGTCCAGTATCCTAGGGCAAGAGAAGATGGACATCCCAGCTTGTGCAGTGAGTAAATTCAACTTTCCTCTGTCTTTTTGTTCTATTCAAGCCCTCAGTAGATTGGATGATTACTACACTGGTGGGAGTGATATAATTTACTTAGTCTACCCTTTCAAATACTAATCTCTTACCAAAACATCCTCACAGACACTCCCACTAATAGTGTTTTACCAGCGATCTGGGCATCCCTTAACCCAGTCAAGTTGATACATAAAATGAACCATCACAGAAGTGACATTGCTTTATATTCTTTTGTTTTTTCAAATATCTTTAATGGTTGCTTCAATGCTGTTCAAAAGAAATATAGAGAAAGGCACAAATTTTAGCCATATATACAATTTTACATTTTCCTGTAGTCACATTTTAAAAAAAGAACACATTACATTAATTTTAATGTTTTCTTTTTCCATTATATCCAAACTATTTTCAATTTAAAATATAATAAATATAAACAATTATAAAGATAGTTTATTTTTTTACACAAAATCTTTTAAATCCAATAGTTGTTTTGTACTATAGCTCATCTGAGAATTAGTCATAGTTTATATGCTCAATGACCATGTGAAGATTGTGGATACTATACTGAACAGCACTGGTTTGGTGGAAGAAAGCTATTTTCAGTCTGGTGTTGATATCACATACCATTTACCTTCTTGAAATCTTCTTTATACTTATTAGAAAAATGAGAATAAAAAGACAATTCATAACATAATTTTTATGAAAATAATTTGATCTCAGAAACCTCTTGAAATTGTCTCAGTGAACCCTAGCATTCTCTAAACTACAATTGGGAAGCACTTCTATACTGAAGAGGTGCATTGATTCTTTTCTTCTGAATTTTGAAAGAGTAGTGGGTCTTTCTTTTCTACCTCTTTGCCCCTCTTCAGTGGTGACAGAAATATTCTGACCTCCCTTCTGCTGTGTGGTTCTCAAGAAACTCATAGAAGTGGTTGAGTTGGGAATGAGAGGTTGTACAGCTTTCTATTATAGATCTTCCCAGCAGCCAGGTCAACCTAGAAAATAGAAAATCTTTCCATAAGGCTCCTGCCTCCCTCAGGCTTACATTGGAAATGTTCATGTTTTCTTAACTCTTGCCTGGATTGTTTGTTTGTTTATTTGTTTTAATCATTAGTCATCTTTAAGAAGCCTCACTTCCAAGGCGTCCCTCCTCCCTTTTCTGCAATATGAGTGGGAGAAGGCAATGGGCCCCTTTCTTTCTTTTTTTTTTCCTATTATCTTAATTTTTAATATTTTAATTCCAGTATAGTTAACATAGTGCTATGTTAATTTCAAGTGTGCAGTATAGTGACTCAACAATTCCATACATCACAATTCCAGTGCTCATCACAAGTGCACTCCTTAATCCCCATCACCTGTTTCACCCATCCCTCACTCACATCCCCTCTGGTGGACATCAGTTTGTTCTCTATTGTTAAGAATCTTTTTCTTGGTTTCTCTCTCTCACTCTCTGTCTCTTCCTTTGATAATTTGTTTTGTGTCTTAAATTTCACATATGAGTGAAATCATATGGTGTTCGTCTTTCTCTGACTATTTCTCTTAGCATTATACTCTCTAGTTCTATCCATGTCATTGCAAATGGTAAGATTTCATTCCTTTTTATGGCTGAGTAATATTCCAGTGTATATATTACATCTTTAATTGACAATGGGCTGTTTTCTAAAGAGTTTATCTTCAATTCTCTTTTTCTTTCTCTGTCTCTTCCCTCTGTCTCCCTCTCCACCCTACCTCACTGGTAATTGTTAAGCAATTTCTAAGAGCAATGTAATCTGCTCTCTCTACCATGTTATCTTTCCAAACTATTGTTTTCAGGTAAAGTTTAGGCTCTAAGTCTTTCAGTCTCTGCCTTTTGAAAACCTCTATTTCTTCCAACTCAAAAACACGTTTGTCTTTACTGCTTCTGACTTAAATTTACTTGGCTCCAAATTGTCTCTTCCATCTTTTCCTATTTGTGTGCCAGCACTGCCCTCAGGTCACTGAACACAGAGGTGGTCTAGTTATCATCTAGATAAGATAAAGGTTAAAAAGAAAGAAAAAAAGGTGGGTGAAGGAAAATTGGGGAAAAATACACTAACCATAACAAAAACTTGAATTAATATCTCAGGTTTAATACTACATGGTTTCTATCATTTTCTTTTAAGAAATTTAATGATCAAAAAGTATCATAAGAAAATGCCCTAAATAGAAATGAAGAAATGTTGTTTTAAAGAAGCCAGCTTTATTATATGTTTGCCAATTACCATGTTGTAAGGGCAAATAAAAGTTATAAATAAGAGGCTTAAATCTCCCTGTTAATAAGGAACGAGATGCCCTCTTTCCTTGTTCTTAGATCATTTACTTTAGAAAATTTATTGTAAGTACTTTATCTACTTTCTTGAAGGATATATAAGTCCTTTTGAAAATGAGATAGAACTTTTGCCAGCATTAGGTCCCAAGAACATTCTTCTCAAAGACTTAGGAGCCATCTCTGAAATGTAAACATCACCTCTTTTCTCTCAATTTCTGTGTGAGTAGGACCCTACCTTCTTAGGTGAGCACATAATGCCATGTTGCAGAACCCTCTCCTCTCATAATGATATGAGCAGTTTATTTGGCCCATGGATAAAGCCAACTAGTGAACACCCATGGTCACCCCAATGAATCCAGGATGAACTATAGGGTTGTCAGTTCCTCTTGAGGACTGACTGCTTATCTTGTGAACATTGTACCTGCTTGGCTATACAACGGGGTGAAACTTATTTTTGTCTTTGCAGTATCTTAGCAGATTGCCTAGAATATACATCACATTCTGGTTTAATGCTTATTCAATAACAAAAACACTTTTTCCAATCCCTTTGTTAAGAAGGTTTCTGGGGTGGCAGAAATATTTTAAGTTATATTTCCTCTACACTTTACCTTAACAACAACAACAACAAAAGAGATAGTTGGAGAGACAAAAGCTAGACAAAGGCCAAACAGTTATAAGTTATAGGTTAATGAAACACGCTATTTAGCACAATGTGTGTTGCACACTGCCTGGCTGGTAAGCGGCACAGATATGAATTGAATCAAGGCCAGCATTCCTGCTGTGCTGTGTGCTCCAGACACAGAGGTGGCTGTACTGATGTTCCAGTAGAAAGACAGAAAATAGACTGAGCTCTCATCGAAGGCCTAGAGAATGAGTGAGAATACTAGGAACATTGTACCATAATATAATTATAAACCTGAACCAATTTCCAGAAAAAATGGGCCAATACTGAACTCTGAGGTTAAAACCAGTGGCATGGCTTTCTTAGTGAAGCTAGTCCCACATGCATAGTTCCTAACAGAAAAAAGTGAACGCATCATTGTGGGAAGAAGCAAGCTTGGCATTTGAGAAATTTGTGCCAAGCCTAGGTCCTGGAAGAGTGAACTAACATCTATCAATATTGTGGATAATACATTATGAAAAATCCTCTTAATGAAACAACTAAATTACTACATATATATATATATATATATATGTGTGTGTGTGTGTGTGTGTGTGTGTGTGTATGTAAACACACAGACACACACAAAGGCACAGATACAGTGTTTCACTAGCGTGGCATAAGTCATAAAATAGAGAATTCACAGACCAAAACCAACGGAAGGCAGGAACCATAGAGGTATGACAGCTTAGCCGACTTTCAACCTGTTTTCTAACTGAATCCTGGAGATCAGGAACTATCATTTGATGATACACAGCGTTGTGGGGAAGAAGATAAAACTCAAGACTGAAGAAGAGAACCTTAAGCTAGGGCCATAGGAAACACAGCCAATATGAAAAGATGGACAAGAAATTATACTCACCATGCAGAAGAGTAGAGTAAGATTTGTCTGCCCTGAAGTGATCACAGATAGGATTGGGAGAGAAATTCTCTTTAGAAAACTGAAAATCATAAGCGAGCCCTCCTGTGGGTTTGTAGTCCAAATTCTCACTACTTCTGTGAAAACCCTCATGAGAAAAATGTGTAAAGCCTACAGATAAGAAGCAGTTATCAAATGTAAATTTTCTCTAGATGAAACTAAATTCAAGCTCAGCCTTGAATAGAGATAAAAATCTGAAGGAGAAGAAAGCACTCACAGAAAGATATTTTTTTCACAAAGGAGGATGGGAGACCTGAATCCGACCAAAGCCTGAATGTAGCGGGCCAGCTACACCCAGGCTAAATTACCCAGAACACACATAAATATGAAAATTAATATTCACAGATCCATAAAGATGACAATTAATGAATGCTAATGCCATATATCATTTTTTACAGTACTCCAAATCTTATTCTCCTTTAATAAACATGAAAATAATTTAAAATTTTCAAATACTTGGCCATAGTGCTAAGTTATGTGTATTACCCCATAGAATAGACACATTTGTTTCTCAAACCTTTCCCAATTCTCTTTGGTAAATAACTCCTTTTTTTGCTTTTTTATTTTCAATTCTTCTTTTTTTGATTTTTCTCTTTTGAAAACTTATTAAGAATATTGGCCAGTTTTTCATATTGGTTTTTGCTGTATGTCCTCTTAAGTTTTCTAAAGGTCATCTTTCAGATCTTCAGCAGTCGCTATTCAGTTACTCAGTATTTTATTGGATTTTTTTCATGTTGCTAATTTCTAGGAGTCTGCTTCTTTACACTGAGGATTTTTCTTCTTTTACAGAAGTAACATCTTAAATTTGCAGATGCTAATTAGATTGTTTTAAAGTACTCACCACAGGGGTACCTGGGTGGCTCAGTTGGTTTAGCGTCAGACTTAGGCTCCGGTCATGACCTCATGGTTTGTGAGTTCAAGCCCCTCATTGGGCGCTGTGCTGACAGCTCATAGCCTTGAGCCTGCTTTAGATTCTGTGTCTTCCTCTCTCTCTGTCCCTTCCCAGCTCACACTCTATCTCTCTAAAAAATAAATAAACATTAAAGTACTCACCACAGCTAGTTTACTTGCTACATGGTGAGGATAGATAATAACAAAATTTATGTACCCAAGACCTGTGTTTAAAAAGGAAATTCTATTTTATTCACCTCTATACCATCCAGCTTCCTATACTGGATAGATGAGATCAACAGCTGTTCTTTAGTTGGGTAAACTCAGAGACAGGGAGAGGAGGACATAGTGCACCACGCAGTGTCACATGGGAACTGCACCTGGGAACAGAGTGAATAACTAGGATCTCTGGGGGGCAGTGTTTGTAGAAGAGAGGAAAAGGTGGACCCTAGTATCCATGGGAGTATGTGATTGACTTTCTTGAATAATTACACTGGCTGGTAGGGAACTGAAGCATGCTACCATGCTACCATTATGCTGGCCTGGTTTCCTCAATAAGGAAGACTGTTTGGCTGGGAGCCTTATCAGTAGGAGGAGGGGGAGGAGGGAAATTGTGGGTAGGCCATTCCAGGTCCTCCCCATTTCGCAAGATATCAAGAGAACACAAAATATTGCACCTTAATATTAGGATTTATACCACAAATTCCAACAGAGCGTATTAACTATGGTGAAAATTTGAATGAATGAATGAATGGTTAATAAGTGGATAAATAAATAAGGGACAGCAAAGCTCTGCCTGATATTGTTGGAGAAAAAAATTAAAAGGAGCCAGTAAGAAGATTCACTTGTATATTTTGCAACTTTATCAATTATATCTCAATAAAGCTGAAATAAAGATATAAAGTAAAATAATAAAGAAGATTCTTTAAAATCTGATAGATTTCATTTAGTGTTTAAAGCAAGTAAAGGCATTGTAAAGGCAAATAAAGCTTATTTGACTTGAGAAAAATAATGATTAGAACACCTATTAAAATAATATTTAAATCTCTATTCCCATGTATTTATTATTTCATAAAATATCCATTGTGAACTCATAATATTTTTAATTAACGTAGTGTGTTAATGTACTTGGAAATCTGTATCAGTAGAATTAGATTGAGATAGAGATATAAATAACATTACTTTTCTATGTATGTTTCTGGTAAGCATGGCCATAATTATCTTTTAAGTTTAAAGATTATGCAATGTTTTCACAGAATTTAAGCAATGCAGATTGTACACACGCACACACATTAGTTTACTGAACAAGTTCATACAACATTCGGTAAATATTTTTTGAATGATACGCACTGAACTGTTCTAGTCCTCAAGAGGAATGTAGACACACTCTCAATGTGCTCATGACACAGGGAGAGGACAGACATGTACATATAGAAACTTAATAGAACCTTTCGATGAAACTAAACATAATCCAAGTGTTGTGGGTGTATGTGTGAAAGATGAAAACACTCGTAGTTAAAACTAGTAATATATATATATAGGTATATACTATATAGTTCTATATACTATATATACTGTATACTATACTGTGTGCTATATATGTGCTATATGTATACTATATATACTAGAATATATATCTATATCTATATATATACTGCATATATATAGAGAGAAATATTAAATTTTTATTAAAGAACAATAACCCAAAAGCTTTTAGAGCTAGAGTTTCATATTACTAGTAAGGTTTCATATTCATACTTTGGTATTCAGTTTATATTCATTAAAACTATATAGGCAACATAACAATTTTCAGAAACTTATTTAGAGTAATTCAATTAAGCATATCTTAACTAATATTTTACCAAATAGGATCTAAATATACAAAAACATGTAATTTAGCTTTGTGGAGATATTATATATTTTGTTTTGTATGTTTTGCTTAGGAGTTTTTTTCTCCATATTTAAATCTTGCCATTTTTTCATGCCATTCCATATATATCTTTCTGATTCTTTCTAATTGCTGCATACTATTTTGTAGTTTGATGTATTTTAATTATCAGGTCCTTTCAAATGAGATGATTATTTAGGTTCTTCCCTATGTTTATATTTAAAAGCAGAGTAAAATAAAAGATTTTATCTGAGTCTTTGTGCCTTACCTGCAGACATTTCTCTAGGACAGTTAGCAAAATGAGGCATTATCAGGTTAGGTGTAATTTCTTTTTTTCAAATGTCTTTTTTTCCCTTAAGTTTTCAGTTGTCACTGGGATTCGTTTCTTGGTTCTTCTCTTTTTGCCTATTCTTGTTGGTGAATGTTCTGTGACATTGTTCTTTAATATTAATAAATAACTTGTTTAATTAATTTAGATTTTAGCAAAGTGCTTTAAAATGTACATTTTAGAGTTATTTGCCTCAAATAAATTATTCCTTGAAATAGAAGGCCAGCTGTGGAGAGATACAAATGAACAGACTTTATAAAATGTCAGGCTCTTATTAAAACAGTTGAAAGTATGGGCCTGAATTTACCTTAATTGCAGGTTTGAAATCAGACCCCAACTGCTTTCAAGAAGACTCTGATCCATTCAAATCTACCATTCCCCACTGCTAAGATTTAGGACAAGATGTGATGCAGCTTCATGATAAACATTTGGAGATTGATGGATGAAGGAAGAGTCAATAATGCCTAAATTTTATAATTTTCAATGGTGCTCAAAACAGGCTACCTTCTGGGACATCTTCTGATTCACTCCTTTAAGAAAATACCAAAGCCCTTAAACTCAGCAGGAATATTGTATTTCACACAATCTTATGAACTTGGTTTCTGAGACCTATGTGGTTTTGTTCATTACCACTGAGAAAGGCCACCGGGGTGTGGTAATAAACAGAGGAAGGCGTTTGCCGAATTTAAGTGTCTTCAAATTTATTTCTTGAGCTCCAGAAGCATGATCAGTGAACCAAATAAAATGATCTGTGCTTCTTTGGGCGATACCACTGTACCAGCAAATAGGAAACAAAGTTCACACACAAAAAAGGAAGTCATCTGAACAATTACTTAGTAGTGATTCTCAGTCTTGGCTGAAGCTTGAAATCATTTGCACAACTATTTGAAAATATCGATTCCCAGGACTCACTCTGACCTTTTGATTCAGAATCGCTGGTGGTAGGTAGGTAGCAGGTATTGGTATGTATTTTTTTAATGTTTATATTTATTTTTGAGACAGAGAGAGCATAAGTGGGGGAGGGGCAGAGAGAGAGGGAGAAACAGAATTCAAAGCAGGCTCCAGGCTCTGAGCTGTCAGCACAGAGCCCCATGCAGGGCTTGAACTCGTCAACCGTGAGATCATGACCTGAGCCGAAGTTGGACGCTCAGCCGACTGAGCCATCCAGGTGTCCCTGGTATTGGTATATTTTATAGTTATGTGACGACTCTGGTACATAGCTGGCTTGAGAATCCCTATTGGTTTGTGAATAAAGAACAAGCCACCCAGCTTGGGAGACTTTCAAAGTGTATATCAAGTAATTATGGCTTTTCTCCATGTGAATAATTTAATAGGTTTCCCTTTGGAAAAATGTTGCCTTTACTGGATCTGAGGTGTGTATTTGTTCATATGCATGTAAACATGTGCTTGTATGTGCAGGTGTGCCCTTTTTCCTGCTTATTGTGGAGGATTAAAATTATAACAATTTTTGTAATTTTCTCATGCACTAGGATCCTTAGCTTGTAACAAGGTAATCAATTTTTTGAAGATTTAAATTTTCTAGTTTTGTCCTTGGGAAATAGTTAGGGATAGGTACTCCTTCAAAACTTTCCATCTATGGAAGGGTACGGTAAATGTAGCCTGGCTTAGTTCACTCAGTAATATATAGTAATTCTATCATCAATGTAATAATTAAAATAACTCTATAATTAACTACTGGAATTAATGTCATATGGTTTACATTTCTTTTCTGTAACTCAGAGAAACTATGTATTTGTATATTCATGGATATAGCTTTTGTTTCTTGGGCTTGTCTTTTCTTATTATAACACTAGCCCACTTAAGCTTTTTAGTAACTCTCCAAACTTTCTAGACTGGAGATGACACTCCATCTTATATTATTTTGTCATTACTCTTATCAATGTATGCATTCACATTTTAAAATTTGTATTGTAATTTCAATCATTAGATTCAATTCAGAAATGCATATACTTGGATCCAATATCTTGAAGGGAATAGATTCTTATTTAATTGTGTTTAAATGACTTTAAAGCATTTTTATTAAATATGTATTAATATAGTTGAAATGGTATGTGGTTTTAACTCATATACAAAACCATGCCAGAAATATTTTTAGAGGGAGAATATTGGCCTTATCATTGAATTAAGTCAAATAAAAGGTGTGAAAAGTATCTGCAGAAGGGTCTGCAGCAGACATTACACTTTAAGGTGAAATGTTGAGAACTTTCCTCTTCTGATGGAAAACAAGATAAGGGTGCCCACTATTTCCACTTATTTTGAGCACTGTAGGGTGGGTCCTATTCATTTCATAGAGACATGATTTTAATTATATAATTTTAATATAAAATTCAAAACCATCTAGAAATAAAATATTAAGTTGTTTAGAGACTAAAAAATATAAATTCAGAATACACATACAAAAAATCCCAAACAATTGCATTTCTATACTTCAAAAATATCTAGAAAACAAAACAAAACATAAAACACACTTAAAATATTAATAGTGCAAGATGTCAGTAATAAATCTAAACCAAAGTTTGATAAGGCATTTATATCAATATAAATAATATAAACTTATATTTACAAATATGAGCAAACAGATATAGTTGAAATTGTTTTGAGCAGCTTAATAATCCGACTAGATTTATATCAATGTGCCAAGGTAAAAACTATCCATTCCTGAGGAAGTATAAGGATATCAAAATATATATATCAAGATTAATAATAAAAGTAAAGCAATTAAAATATGGTATGGAAACAGAGATTGAAAAACTGAACAACAGTAGAGAATCAAGAGGCCAGTAAGAAACTGGCACCTCCATTTAAATTTGGTGAGAGTCTGCTTTTGGTTATTTATTACTGCATTAAAATATATTACAGTCTTTAGTGGCTTAAACCAATACCTGATTTATTTGTTCAAAACTCTGTAATTTTCCTGGTTCACTTGGAATGGATGAAGGTACAGGAATGACTGAAAACTCATGGCTTGGAGTTGCAACTGTATGGTGGATAATACCTCACCTGAGGCCTTCAACAGAGTCTGGTGTACCTTCATGGGAGCCTCTCTGCATAGATACTTGGGTTTTCTTACAATATGGTGGGGGTGGGTTCCCAAATGAAAACGAGATCAGCAGGTCTCTTAAAGAATCAGCTTCAGAATTAAACAGCATGATATTCCTCCTCATTTTGTTGTTGGAACTGCTCATAGAACCAGCGAAGATCAAAAGAGAGGGAAACTGGATTCCCCTTCTTGGAGGGAGGAGTAGCAAGGTCACATCACAGAACACCTCAGGATCCTGCTCACTGGGGAAATGATAAGCTTTTTAATAAATTTAATAAATTGTGGTAGGGATGGTCAACCTCACTGTCAATCATGTGGTTGCAAATCAAAACTATGAAGACATTCATCTTTGTACTCGTGAGATTGAAAGAAAAAATTGCTGTATATTTACCAAGATATCAAGATACATTTTCAAGGGGGGACCTCTAAGTCCATTTTTCCTTGGGCTTTCTTCATTTCTTGTTGTTTTCCAAGTAGAAGGATTTATTAGACACCATTTGATTCCACCCAGAGGTTTGAATAAAGGTTGTAAAAGGGATACACTCGATTTGATCTTTATTTCAAGGCTGAGTTCTAATGACATTTATAGTTCAAAGCCTTTCTGACTTGTATCTTTTCTTCGTTGCTTATTCCAAACATATACATCCTTGAATCACTGGTCCTTCTTTATTCTCTTTCATTTCTTCATCCAAACTAGACAGTTCTTTTCTGATAAAGAAATTTTATCCTTTCTGGTAACATTTTCTGAAATGTAATCAATTGAAATCAATATATGCCACTAACATTCTGTTTTACAAAATCTTGTGCTAATGCTAGACTTTCATATGTTTATCAGCTGTCTTCAAATTATTTTAATCAAAAATTTCCCTTTATTACACAGATTTTCACGTTTCTAGCTTGCAACAATTCTTTCCTCATTGCCAGTTCCTATAATTACACACACACACACACACACACATACACACACACATGATGTGTGGGAAATATACATAGGTGATAAAAATTATGAAGAAAATCAAGAAGATAATTAATAAAAACAGTAGAGTTATTATTTCAATGGAGGAGAAAGGTGGTACTATTAAGAAAAGCACACATGTTTTCTAAGTCTGTGATAATTGTCACCTGTTGGCTAAGTACATGTATTTGCAGTCCTATACTGTTCTTTAAGTTTAACAGATGCACCTTCAAACACTTTTTGCATATATGCCATAACATTTTTGCATTTAAAATATACTAGCTGACAGACCAGGCCACTAACATTGTTTAGAGAGGCTGACTTTAAAAGATATTATCGAGATCTGGATATGTCATGTACAAGGTAACTATCTGGGAAAGATTCCTATTGATGAACATTAGGAAGATAAATATTATGTGCAGAATATCAAAGCAAATTAAAGAATCACTGGAAAAATTCAGAAAATTAATAAGCAGTGGGGCCCGAATGTGAATTTACAGATAAATTAATAAATGAAAAACTCATTTTGCTAGGGAAATATGAAATCACTTAAAATTTTAGCTTTTATTTTTGTAAAATTAATGCCAGTTGTTGGTTACACTGAGTGCTAAGTGCAATACAAAGGTAATACAAATATTTTATATGATTGTGGTATAATAAATATAGTTGACCTTTTTCCCAGAGCCTTGGCATGAAGCTCCTAAAACACTTGGAATTTCCTGAGGGACAGGAGTGTCTTTTGTTATGCCTAACGTGCCCCCTTTTTTTTTTTTTAACACACTTGAGTTTATGCTAATAAACTGACTGGGGGGGGGGGCTCTATATAGTTTCAGAATGGGGCAGGTCACCAGAAACACCAAGTGATTAAAAGATTGGAACTTTCAGCCCCACTCATGGACTTCTGGAAGAAGGGGGCAAGGGCTACAACTGAGCTTTATAAAAACTGCTGAACAAGAGTTGACAAACTTCCAGGTTGGTAAGCATGATCATGTACACGTGGTGGGAGGGTGGCCTCCCCAATTCCTAGATGACAGAAGTTCCTGTGTGAGACACCACCCAGACCTTGCCCTATATACCACTTCCTCTAGCTGTTCACACGTATCCTTTATCACATACTTTATGCCAAAGTGGTTAACATAAGGAGATGTTTCTCTTCATTCTGTGAGCTGCTTAATCAAATTAACTGACCTTGAGGAAGTAGATGGTGGGAGCCTCCAATTCACAACCAATTTGTCAGAAGCACAGATAACAACCCGAACTCGGGTTTGGCATCTGAATTGAGGGCAATTTTGTGGGACTGAAACTTTAATCTGTGGGATCAGATGCTATCTCCAGGTAGACAGTATCAGAATGGAATTAATAATTCTAAGACACGGTGAGTCAGTGTCCACTGAGAATTGGAGAATTGCTTGGTAGTGTAGAAAAACACATGTTGGAATTGTATTGTCCTGAACATTGTAATTAATTTACCAGACACACACATGCACACACACATACACAGATGCACACAGATGCATATATTCGTGACTATGCTGAACAACTCTGGAATGCAATGATGGGAGATTTTATATATATTATTGTATTTGTGTTTGGGGCATGCATTGCTCATGAGAAGTATAATACACATACATATGAAAGAGAAACAGCTTAAGTTTTTAATTATTATTTACTACTTGACTTTGATTTTATAAATGGCAGCATTCTTATAAATAGAGTGTTTACTGATATGAAGTAATTCGGTTGTCCATAAAAATAAATCTCTAATATTCGAGTAAACCACTTAAAGGGTTGGTGTGAACAGACGCTTCTGTAAGCGCTGTAACTATGCCATGAGAGAGTAAGAAAGACTGGGAATATAAATATAATGCTAAAAATATTTCAAGAGTAGGTAAGTCAGAAGCTCTAAATCTATAATTCATCACATGAAAAAATAATTCTTCTCAGAACAGAGTAAAATTTTGTTCTGTCAAAAGCAGTTCTTGTATTCAAAGTACAACAACAGTTGTACTAAGTGGTGTCAAATATGTAACGTTGCCTTTATTTCCTTTACATTGTAGTTTTTGAAGATTTGGAAAGCTTACGTGTTTTGATAGGTAAAACAAACAGAAAGACAAACATTCAGGTATAATAAGAAAGATAATTTGTTCTCTTTTCTCTGCTATGGCCTTAGTCATATAAAGCAATTTAAATTATTTTGATTGGTGCATACTGATACAAGTGAATAGTGGAATAACACTAAGAGGGCCAAAATTTTAAAAAGACAGAAAATACCAAAAATCGATGAGCCCATGGAACACCTGAAACTGCCAAACATAGCTGGTAGGAATATGAATTGGAACAATTACTTTGAAAAGCTCCTTGGCATCTTCTATTAATAAAGCTTAACATGCACATTTTTGAGGTGTGCTGAGAAACCTACCCTTCCAGACATAATCAACATAAATGCATGGATGTGCGAACTCAGTTAACAAATTAAGCCTCATAGTGTCAAACTGGAAACAGTCCAAGTGTCTATTACAAGCAAGTGGATAAATTAATAATGCTAGATTCATAAAATGGAATAATACGCAGATGAAAGTAAATCACTCATAGCTCAACAAAAACACACATGTGACTTACCGAAACAATACTGAATTGGATAGAAGGCGGGCAAAGGAAACACGTAGCATATCATTCCATTTACTGTAAGTTCAAAAGAAAAAAACATTATACTAAGTCGTTAGCCCTCTGGATAGTAGTTAACTTTGGGAGAGAGAGTAGGATCGGAGGCAGAACAAGTGACTTCTGTTTCCTGGTTTAGTTATTCATTACATGGGTGAATCCCTTTGGGACACTTCTTGAAACTGAATGTTATGTTGAGGGCAGCTTTTCATATGTGTGGTGTTCTTTGATGAGCAATTGTTGTTAATATCAGCACTTGAGAAATTAGCATTGGCATCATTTTTCTGATCATTTGGATTTATACCTTAACTCACTAAAACTCTATCATACGACTTATTTATGTCATTGGATATCTTGAAGTATTTTTAAGTCATTTCCTTAAAATCCTGTAAGGATAAGATATATATTAAGCAGCCAGAGGATATATGTCAAGACTGATATATGGGACTGGTCTTCAAAATTATATAGACATTGATTTAAATATTCTACAACCCATCAGCTGGGTTACCTTGGTGGACATGATATTTTCATTAAAGTATTAATGAATGAGTTAATTAATTTAGCTACTTCCATATAAGCAATTGCTTTAGACAAAACTAATGTAAAGATGAATAATGCACAGACCATCTCTGAGAAACTCACGAAACTCACAATTTGGAAAGGAAAGTTAAATAAATATAGTATAATATAATGTGGTTAAATAATATGCAGTTTGGAAGGACATAATGTATTTTGTACAATAATCACTCTTGGGATGGGATGAAATGCTAACAAAGAAGAAGCGCATGCTAAGTGTAAAAGACACTGCTGAAGGAAGTGAGGACCGAGAACTCTGAGAAGTGGGATTACTGGAGTAAAAAAAAAATAGGGCAGGGAACAAGGGCAGGACTGTTATGCGAAATGGGGCAGGACAGCGAATACGTGTATGTCTGTCTTAGTCTGCTCAGTCAGCTGTAACAAAATACCATAGGCTGAGTGGCCTGAACAACGGACATCAATTTCTTAGAGTTCTGGAGCCTGGGAAGTCCCAGATCAGGTGCAGGCAAGGTAGACTTCATTCTGAGACCTCCGCTGTCAGCTTGGCTCTTATAGGGCCCTTCTCACTTTGTGCTCACATGACCTTTCTGTGCAGGTGTGGGGGAGAGATTGTGTGTGTGTGTGTGTGTGTGTGTGTGTGTGTGTGTGACAGAGAGAGAGAGAGAGAGAGGGAGAGAGAGGGAGTGCTCACTCTGGTGTCTCTTATAAGGGAACTAATACTATTAGATCTGGGACCTGCCTTATGACCTCATTTAAACTTAATTACCTGCTTTTAGGCTGTATCTCAATACAGTCACATTGACGGTTAGTTCAACATATGAGTTGGGGGGGGGAGAGACACAATTCAGTCAATAGAAATGTAAAATTTTAATGTTTGTTTGTAATTAAATTTACATAAAGTCTATCAACCCCATAGAATGGTGGTAAATATTTAATGGCTTCATCCTTTCTTTCTCTCATTCTTTCTCTTTCATTCTTTCTCTTTCTCTCCTCCTTCCTTCCTTTCCTTCTCTTTCTTTCCTTCTTTCTTTCCTACTTTCTTTCTTCTTTCTTTCTTTCTTCCTTTCTCTCTCCTGTTTCTCTTTCTAACTCTCTAGTTACTATAAAGGAGAAATAGATGTCATGTACGTGATAGTAACTTTAATAGTTTCAACATGTCATGTCTTCCTAAATTGATCTATAAATTATATGTACTTTCAATTAAGAATTCTAAAGACAAATTTTAAGATAGTACATTTAGAAAATCTTTAATGACAGCCAATAAAATTTTGAAGCAGGAGAGTAATGAAACAGCTTATTCCTCCATACATCAAAATGTATCATAAAATTATAATAATTAAAACTGAGATATTCATGAAGAGATAAGTGAAACAGAATGAGGCAATATAAGTAGAATCTTGTGTATAAAATAATATTAGATCTCAATCTCACAATATACAAAAATAAATTTCAAATGAATTAAATAACCTAAAGTGTATATGTGTGTATGTTTTACTTAACAAACACACATACACACAACTAGGGATATGTATGTATGCATATATGTGTGCACCTGTGTATATCTTCAAAATATCTTAAAGTGAGGAGTACCATCCTAGACAAAAAAATTTTAATGCTTTTTTATTTATTTTTTGAAAGAAAGATGGGGGATGGGCAGAGAGCAGGAGACAGAATCAAAGCAGTCTCCATGCTGTCAGCACAGAGCCCAATGTGGGGCTCGAACTCAAGAACTGTGAGATCATGACCTGAAGCTGAAGTCTTCGTGCTCAATAGACTGAGCCACCCAGGTGCCCCTAGACAATTTTTTTTAATCTAAATTTTTTTATTTATTTGGGAGAGAGAGAGAAACAGAGTGTGAGTGGGGGAGGGGCAAAGAGAGAGGGAGACACAGAATCCGAAGCAGGCCACAGGCTAGAAACTGTCGGCCCGGAACTCGATGGGGGCTCGAAGCCACGAACCGAACCGTGTCAGACACTTAACCAACTGAGCCATCCAGGCACCCCCCACCCTTTTTTCAAAAATAACAATGCAAATAACGTTTTGGTTTAAAACCATGACAAAAGTAGAATGGATAAAGAAACAGAACAACTTCTCTAGGCCAAGCAAATAAAAGGGAAAATAAGTCATAAAAAGAAACAAAGATAAAGAAGCCAATAGGATAAAGGTCCAGTAACATATATATCACGAAATATTCAAATGTTTAGAAGCAATTTTACAAATTGATAAGAAAAATTCTAAAACCCCAAGTTATTCTTTCTCATGACGAAAATTTAAGTTGGCCTCCATCACGTGATCTAGAAGTTACAAATTCAACTACAAATGTACTCCGTTTCCAATGGAAGGTGATGGACTGCCACACCATATATTGCATTCCAATTGCAAAATAATACTATCTTTAGTCACTGCATTTCCTCTGGTCCTCAGGACAGACCAAGTGCTGCTTTTCATTATCCTGCAAGCTTTGAGCTAAATGAGAAAAATAATCATCCCCCGTGTACAGACATACAATTATGGACCAAGAAACACAATATGATTATATGGTTATGAAAAGTCAAAAAAAGAATTTCTAGAATCAGACAGCATGCTCTTAAATTCCAATTTTACCATTGACTAGTATGTATGTCCTTTCACACCTCTGTACGTTGTTTTGTCCTTTGTAAGAGAGAGCCTGTGAGAGCTAACTTTTTCTCCATGTGCTTTCAGGGTAGCCAGGAATCTTCAAAAAACTGTATATGTGTTAATTCATTGAATCTTTACAAATACCTCATGAGGGAGATGCTATTCGCATCTTTATTTTAAAGCTGAAGAATATGAATCAGAGAGGTAAGGTGACTTTCTCAAAATCATAGAACTAAAAGTTGTTAGGGCCAGGAAGAGATCTCTGGGGCAGAACTTGCCTGAGCATCAGATCAGAGAATCATCTGTGTCCTGCAAGGAAGAATGTTCTTGTATAGCAAGTCTGACTGCCTAGTGGGTTATTTATAAAGAAGGTTCACCTGGTGTCTGGTACTTCAGAAATCCCTCTGAGGGAAAAGCTGGAGAAGGTTCATGTAGGTATGAATGTCCACCTAATTATAATTGTCTTCAGTGTTTTTTGGTTATTTAGGGAGCTGAGTTGTTCTGGTTTGTTGGGCAAAATTTAAGTACACACGTGTGTCTGCTCAACCTAAATGTGTGTGTGTGTGTGTGTGTGTGTGTGGTTTTGTTTCAGCTTAATTTTTCCTCATTGACATTCCATGGATTCGTACCAATTTCAGTTGTTTGTTTGTTTGTTTGCTGGTCAGATCTGCCCATGAATCTCTCTCCAGATCCACTGCTTTGCAAGTAACTGTTCTAGGATAACCCTAGTGGAAAGCTTTATTGCTTAGCAACTGTGGGGCAATCATGCCTCTTTTAGCCTGAGGGCACTGGTGATATGCAGTGTTCCTGGGGAGTGGGGCTGCAGGGACCTTTTCTTCTGTAATATGTCTTAGCTCATCTCCCCATATCCCCTGCCACATAGCAACACCAATTAGTCTTTACAGAGGGGCATACTAGAGAAAGCTTCCACATAGGATGCACAGTAGACGAATCCAGGTAGCTGTGTTTCCACGGTTCCCTAAGGCCCTCTCATATGTCCAAATTTAATTTTCCAGGAAGATTCTACTTGCCAATCAGTAGACCTTAGATGTACAGGTCAGAACTAAGATGCCCTGTGGTTTAGAATAAGAAATGATTGATTCCTGGCAAAGCATCACTCCAAGTCACAATGTCTTTCTCAATAGGAAATGAAGTCCACATTCTCATTTCTGTTTTAAGCTTAGCAACCCAAGCCTACATTTTTCCTCTTTTCTTATGGATTAAGCAATTGTATTTGCTTCCCCTAAAGCCTGTACTTCATGCGATACAAGGTCTAGGCTCCTAAAAATTCCAGGGGACAGCTTAATTAGTGCATTGGTACTTCATTCCTTGGTGGTGGTATTTATGCCCCAAGGCTGGGATAACCTCACTAGGTTCTCTGAAGTCTCACCTCCAGGTATTTGAGGCTTGCAACTAACTTCTTTCTCTCGTAGTGATTGTTACCTTCAAAGGACAAAGACCACTAAAAACAGCTGAAATGTAAAGGGAATTAATAGGGTTTACCTATCAGCAGCCAAGGAATATATATCACCCAGCTGTATTAAACTACCTCATTCGAGAGATTTGGTAATTCATGAACTGATGTTACTCTCTGTGTCTTTGATGCAACATGGACTCATGGCTCTTTCTCACTCTTCTCTCTGGATCACCTGTCATAGAAACACATTCTTGGAAGATACCTCATTTGCAAGGACTAGGCCAACTCTTCGTCTTTTATCAAATTGTTTGTGGCTCAAAGGCAGAGCCATTTTTACTTAGATGGAGGTCATGTCCATCCCTTCAGCACAGACCTTAGTGATAGAAAGTTCTCAGTTAAAGTTGCAGGAGCTGGAGAGGTTTCATCACATTTTGCCAGTCACTCAGCATGTGTACGAAATAATGTGACAGGAATGGGGAGAAATATATAAAGTGGTATCATCATAACAAAACCAAGGATACACCAAATTTAAATTCACAATGGCTGAACCCAATCAGAGACAAGAGGAAGAGTATTGTGAGGGTCAATACAATCCAGTGGCTAAGGATAAAATGGAATGGTTGAGATCAGGTAGCAGATTTGGATTGGAATCTCAATTCATCTTATCATCAGCTAAATGACACTGGGAAAATTATTTAACTTCTCTGAGCCTCAGTTTCCTCTTTTATGGATTATGGAAACTCTTTTAAGAATAAAAACAAATTTCCTGAATACAATTTCATTATAGATAGCCTGTAACAAGGTATCCAGTCCATTATAACTGATCCAAAAAGCTTAGCTACACAAATAAAAAATAGTTATATGCTGAACGTCATGAGCACACTCTGAAGGCACACACAAGACTTGTGTCTTTCCACGATGTCAGCTTTATTCAATCATAAATTAAAATTTATCATAATTACAAAGCAGGTTCAGGATTCCAAACTCAATGACATTTCGCCATGTGATTAAACTCGGCTTCTTACACAGCACAGAGAGCAGAACATAAGACAAACCACACCACAAACAAGATAACGAAACAATCGCGAAGTCAGTCTGTGGGCTTGCAGTTGAGATAAAGCCTCAGTCTGGTCCGGGTCAGCTCTCGGCACTTACTGCCTATTATGTTCAAGCGGGAAAGGATCTCAGTTCTGTTCAGAGATCAATCAGGCAGAGCCTTCGGCATCAGCTGCCGTTTTTAAGTGGTCAGACAGAGAGGGGTCACGTTTGAAGAGTCTGACAGTTTGCTGCAAAAATCCTCCCCTTTTTAAAGGGATTTAGTCAGTCTTGGGCCCCTGCAGACCTCCTCTGCTTCTGCTTATTATCAGTTCTGGAGTGTCAGCTGATGCTGGCCCCTGCCATATCTCCTAGTTGCAGTCCCTGTAACTGCTTGCGTCATTGCTTGACACAGGCTCTTGTTCGACACAGCCTCCTGCTTGACATGAGAGACTCCATTTTGCCCCCTACAATAACTTATAAAGTGAACATAGTAGAGGGAAACAGGACTGATGAGCAGTAGAGATGTTGAAGAAGACAGAGTGAAAGAATATCATTTGTACTTGACAATTAGAACTCCTGTTATCAGAAAGGTTATTGATTACGGTGGCTGTTGAAAGAGAAAGTAGGAAGGGAGGATGTGAATGGGGAACATTACAGTTAGATCGAGCCATGTTGCTTACGGTTATGGAGAGAGTAGAGTACAAAAAAAAAGAGAAGTCAGTATATGTAGACAGTATATCACTGCTACTTATGGAATTAAGGAAGTAACATGTGTGATGTTTGGCCTAAAAAGAAATCTCAGCAAACAAGATTTTTCAGCTCTTCTCCCACCTTTGCAGATAGAGATTTTAAGGCATAGAAAGTTATAACCGGGGGCTCTTGAATAAAATAAATCTTGACAACAGCCTGCCAACTTTTGGGGGTAAGATGTGTAGGTACATCCTTGCTGCCTAGCATGGTGCCTGATACATAATTCATGCTTAGAAAGGAAAGAATTCTTTCACTTTTCTTATATTTATTCCACAAATATTCATTTAGCATTGACTGACTGTCTGGAAATATGTTAGGTGAAATATAGGAGAAAATAAGTGGGATGCAGATTTTCTTCACACATACGTCACTCTAGTGGCTGATGTATGTTTTGAAATACTATTAGCTGGGGCTCACAAGTACTAAAGGGATGATTAATTTTGTGAAAAATACTTTCTGGGGAAAATGACATTTAAAATGCATCTTGGAAGTTGATTGGAAATTCATGAAAGAGAAAGACAAAGAGATTATTCCACTAAGAAGCAATAGCAAAATCAAGTTCAGAGATGAAAAGGCAGTTTATTATTCATTTAAACTATGCTCCCATGTGATTATTTACAAACCATGAGATACTTGCAGATTTATTTGTGATATTGGGAATCTGATGACATTTTGGTCACATTTTAAATATTTATATATTTCAGTACTGATGGAATGCTATAAATACCAATACTCTAGCTGCACCTTCTATGTCTTTTTAACATTTAATGAAAAATTAGGTTTTCAGGAAAAATCATTACTATATTGCATAACATGTATTTGATGACTCAACACTCTATATTCAATCATTCATCTTCTGTAATGTGAAATACAGAATTTTAAGACAAATCACTAATGATAATTAAGAGAAACTAATTTTAACAGATTTGGTATGCATTGTCCTTTTATCCCAAGGCGCGCCCACGTGCACGCGCACACACGTGATAACACCAAGGGATTATACTGAGATGTAATCTAGGTAAAAGGGTGAAACATAGGATTTGGGGCTTGAAACCATAAATTTTAAATAATCAATTATTGTCTGATCTTGTTAAGATCCCTATATTATTGTATACCTAGTCCTAACAATGACATGGAAATCTTCACTGGTTTTGGAAATCTTCACTGGTTTTGTTAATTTTAAGTAAAAAAAAATGGTTATCACTAGAGACTTATGGAGAACTACTAAAGTATTAATCGTCTCTTGCAACAAAAGCAACATTGGAATACAAGTGAAGAGACCTGGGCTTCACCCAGATCTGAAACTTTATTTCCACAAGATACCATAAACTAATTGCTTTTTTTGTGAATAAAAAAGACACTGAACTAGGTTTTTGGGTCAGAGGCCCCATTTGATAATCTAATGAAAGCTGAAAACACTGTTCCTTTCAATTCCATTATTTTCTCTTTAAATCTGTGTTTTCTCAACATATTTTTGGTATTCAGGAAGCAAGGATTACTGATTCAATAATTTTCATACCATAGGAAGGCCTGTCCCAGACTGGTGATTTGACTCTGAACATGTTTTCTTTAAGTTTTGGCCATCACTGATGGATGTTGCTCTGGTGAGCTGCGGAAAGGGACTGGGGTCTAGAAAATGAACAATGATTCGTCTCATTCTGAGATATATAGAATTTCACCATTTTTAGGAAGCAATAGTTTTTAAATAAGTCCTATTGTTGGGACCCCTGGGTGGCTCATTTGTTAAGCCAATGACTTGATTTCAGCTCCGGTCATGATCTCATGGTTCATGAGTTGGAGCCCCACACTGGGTTCTATGTTGACATTGCAGAGCTTGATTGGGATTCTCTCTCTCTCTCCCTCCCTCCCTCTCTCCCTCTCTGCCCCTCCCCCACTCATGCTCCTGCTCTTTTAAACAAAAAAAAATTTTTTTAATTAAAAATTAACTAAGTGCTATTGTTTATAGAACTATTCAGGTAAATTATCTTAGCAGACATATATTGTACAACTTTTAGGCTGATGTTTTTTAATCTCAACACTGTAAATATTTCATTCCACTCTCCTCTTCCTTGTGTGGTTTCTAAGGATAAGTTGCATGTATCCCTATCTTTGTTCCTGTATGAGTAAGATGTTTTCTTTGTTTCCTTCTTTTCTCTCTCCTCCTTCCCCCAGGCTTCTTTCAAGATTTTTCTATATCTTTGATTTTCTTTAGTTTGAAAATAATATACTTAGGTATTATTTTTTTCTTAATTTATCCTGGTGGTGTTCTCTGAGCTTTCTGGATCTGTGGTTTAGTGTCTGACATTAATTTGAGGGAAACACTTGGTCATTATTATTTCAAATATTCCTTCTGTTCCTCTATCTCTTTCTTCTCTTTCTAGTATTCTCATTATGTGTACCTTACACCTTTTGTTTTGTTCCAGCCCTTGGATATTCTGTTCTGTTGTTTTGTTTTGTTTTGTTTTGTTTCCTTCAGTCTTTGTTTGCTTTTCAGTTTTAGCGGTTTGTATTGAGATATTCTCAAGCTAAGAGATTCTTTCCTCAGCCGTGTCCAGTCTGCTAATAAGGTTATCAAATGCATTCTAAATTTCTGTTTCGGTGCTTTTTACTGTAGCATTTCTTTTAGGTTCTTTCTTAGGATTTACATTTCTCTGCTTAATTGCTGGTTTGTTCTTGCATGCTGTCTATTCGTTGGCGTCCGCAGCATGTTAATCACAGGTGTTTAAAATTCCTGACCTGATAATTTGAACATCTCTGCCATGTCTGCTTCTGATAATTTGTCTCTTCAAACTGTGTTTTGTTTTGTTTTCCGATTTTTAGCTTGCTTTGTAATTTTTTTCTTGATAGCCAGACTGGATGTGCTGTCTGAAAGGAACTATTGCAAATAGGCCTTTGGTAATACAATGGTCAAGTGGAGGGAAAGGGGTCTACAGTCCTATAATTAGATCTCTGTCTTTTAGTGAGACTGTGCCCCTGGACTATGCACTTCACATGTGTTTCTCAGTCTTTTTCTCCCTGTTTAGGTGTGACAGGAAGGCTGGAGTTGGCTGGCATCGGGTATTTCCCTTCCCCAGGTCAGTTAGGCTCTGATAATACCCCAACAGGTTAGGCTCCTATTAACTAATTTCCCCTGAAGGCAGCCCCTGTTAACGACAACAGAGTACACTGAGTCTTTCAAAATGGTTCCTTTCCCTGCTCCTTGCTAGAAGCGTGTGGGGATTTTCCTCAGATATTTACTGTGGGAACCTGGCTGAACTCCTGGGGGTAAAGTCTCCATATTGTGGGGCCCTCTATGACTGGGTCCCCCTGGGGTTTCTAACTCTCAGAGTTGCCCCTACTGTGCTCCCAGCACTTTGTCAGTTCCCATTTGGGTCTTCCTAACAAAGCACACTTCCCTCAGGTGTTTTCTGCTTTGAGATCTCTGCTCCAGGAAGCCTGCATTTGCCGGTCAGTCTCTTCAAATTTTGGGAGCTGCAGTTTGCCCTGTCTCTTTTCCTCTTTTCTGATTTCAAAAAGAGTTGTTGGTTTTTCAGTCTCTTCAGTTTTTCACTTGTTAGAACAGAATGGTGACTTCCAAGCTCCTTATGTGGCACTGGAAACCAGAAGTCCATTTATACAACTTGTGTGCCCCACAGACTTCTCCATGTTCTAGGGGTGAAATGGTGAGTGAACACAGCTGAGTTAAGATCCTCTGAGACAGGAAGAACTAAGGATGGGTGCAAAGATACTTCTGTGTATATAACAGATACCAGCTTCTCTCTCTACCCCCTACAAATAATTCTGGATTTTCTTGGAAACATCTCAAAACACTTGGACATATTGATGTACAGAAAATTATCCTAAGCTGCGCTGGGAAACGGATTCTTGTTTCAGTGCTGCTATTTACTGGTTATGTGACTTTGGGTAGAACTCTTGGCCTCTCTGATCCTCATTTTTTACTAGGGACAACTGGAATCTTGGTATCTTTCCTCATGGCTGTTTAATTCCAAAAGGAAAAACTTGAGTAGAAGCACTTTGAAGTCTCTATGGGCCTAAAGAAAGGTAGGCTATGACTGACTCTACTTTCTGGAAATTGTTTTGTAAGTGACATTAGCATTTTTAAATGACCATTTGATTAAAAACAATCCTGCATTTAATCCTGGCTACTTCAATATCATGTCCGTAGGCATGCTTTGATTTACATAGTATTATGCAGAACTTTTCGGTTGTTTAAATATATCCAGTCATGCCTCCAACAAGTGTGACTAAGGGCAGGAGATTTTCATGGTTAGCAAGTTTATTTAAAGATCATTAAAAAGACCCTTCTCCTATGATCGTTGACCAGTGATGTTCTCAAAATCTCCAGTCAAGTCCTGGTTCTGAAATCGTTTTCATGTTGTGCCACTTTGTTTGCCTGAGCCGTGCTGCAAAAATCCCTCCTGACAGTCCGACATCAAAGGAAACAATGTTGTTTCCTTAAGCAAAAAGGACAGAGCTGTGGCTGCCCAGGCTTTACAAGTGCCAACAGCATTTCTTTCTAAAGTACCTGCTGTTACACATCAGCCTCAGCTGGCAAAGGACACAGACAATGACAGCAATTTTTTTTATTATTATTATTCCTTTCCAGTGTGTGAAAGCAGGGTCATGAATTTTATACGGAGAGCATTAATTTATGGCACGCAGACAAGCACTTGCTTCCTTAACCTCCAGACTCATGAATCGTAAATATTACTGTGAAAAGTAAGAGAACAAGTAGCTGCTATAGAAAGTAATTGACAGGCAAAACCAAAGAAAGAACTCAGTTTGGAAGGTATTCGCTATCACAGAGCACTGGATGTGAAGCAGAAAATGAGATCTGCACAGTCAAAGAGAAAACTAGTTACAATGGTCTTGCTCATCTTTTCATCATATCCATCCACCTAGTTTTGTTTTCTGTCATCTCTCTAATCTCATTTGACCTCTGAGAATAAAATCTAATTCTTAAAAATTCTATACACTGTTTATACAGGCAAACCTTGATCAACAATGCAGATTTTGCCCCCACCCCTCTATAGAATAAATGTATGCAGTAAAGTACTTACTTTGCTTCTTGTTGTGAGGTTCTGGTGATCATTTTAACCTCAGAAACTTTCAAGTTTTTCTTATCAGTCTTAGTCAAAGATTGTGTTCTCTTCCATTCCTAATGCTTTATGCAGATATCACATTTATCTCAGGAACTTTGAGTTAAAATCGTACCCCAAATCAAAGTGCTAGCCATGCCCCAAGTCTGAAATCTTTTATTGATCTGCTCCTGTCGTTGTCGCTATTCTCTTTGGGGGAGCTCAGACCTCCTGCTCACAACAGAATTAGACGTCTCTTCATCAAAACTCCACTTACTTCCGTGGTTCTTTTTTATTACGTTCTAATCTTTATGTTGGTTTTCCTCCTAAGACAACTTTATGCTTTGGGACTTCTCAAGTCCTCCTTCTAGGTCTTCTTTCTTGTTCCACGAGCTGTCTTTAATTAAGTTCCCTTTGCAACACCTCCAAACAATTGTAGGTTAGAAAACTTAAAATAATTTTCTCATTTCCTGTGAAAGAAACAAGGATTCATTTATCCTCCTTTGGAAACAGAGAATGAAATATTTATTTCTTTTATTTTTATTTGAAAGTTGGAACGGTAATAAAATTCCTATCATAAAAATGTCAATGCCGTTCGTGTTGTTATTACTGCCATTATTGATAAATCTGGATCTGTCGGCCTCTATAAAAATAGATTTCTTTTCTTGATGGTGGCAAAAAAGAAATGAGAAAATGCCCCTGTGCCTCTTCTTGTAAGCAATCCTACTGTCTGGAAAAGTCTGGTTATATATTAAAGGCTGAACTCACAGAATGTCTGTTGCTCAAAAATTCTTCCAAGCTGCTTTTCACGTTGCTCTGTGTTTTTCTTGAGATGACATGGTCTTTTTACTGTTACTCGAATTGTTATAGCTTGGTGATGCTTTCTTCTTTTTGATTTTTCTGTGAAATAGGAAACAAAATATGTATGCATTACTTGCGAATATGTCCGACTGCTTAAGAAGGGCTTGTCTTTCTCTTTATGTGGTAAACTGCCCCTGTCACCACTACAACCACTGGCAGAATATTTACTCCCTATTCTTGTAAGATGTCCCTTCCCCTCTCCTCAAATTTAGTTACAAACAGTTTAAGATACATTGTTTTATTTCCTTATTTTTGATATGGAGTGGGCCTTCTGGCTAATTCCATATTTCTAAACAAGACACAGTTAATTTTCCTCACATTGCCAGTATGGTTCAAGCAAATTTAGAATGAACCCTGAGGACTTAAGAGATTATGAGGGAAATCCATTGGATATTTGGACAAAATAATGTAAACATAAAAATGATGTCAATATCCAAAGGGTTTTTCCATCTTTCTCTTCCCCCTAACCTTATTTTACCCACCTTCACCCCTGGCAATTATCTGCCACCTTCTCTTTATCCTGACCACAGGATGCAGACACAGGTCCAGTGTTACCCCTGGGAATGATGTGGCTTAAAGAGGCTGCAGTGTTACTCTCTATTCCTGAACCTTGACTTTGGCTCAGCTGTGCAGATGTCTAAATTCCATGTCTCAGCAAGAGCTAGAGAAGTATAGCTGAGCCTCTGGTTATCCTCACAGGGTGGATGCAATGACATCAGTGTCAGCTTTGCTCTTTGGCTAACACTAAATTTTGTGCATCAGAGTGAAACTAAATTCCTGCTGGTCTTTCTTTTCTCCTCCAAAGCAAGCAGGAAGCTTATCTGCCCAATTGCCCAATGACAGTGTCTTAGTTCAATTTCTTGCATGCACTTTTACAATCCACTCGTCTCTTTCTCCCTGGATCTATAAGCCATTTTTCATCCTACTATCATTCATCCTACAGGGTGAATTGCAAGCTCATCAGTGCAATGAGGAAGGTCCATTTTAATTTGGCACTGACTTTTCTTATCCTGTACCTACCAACAACCCAGGCTTCTATGACTGATTTACAAACACCATATAGGTCTCATTCTTCACTCTCATTCCTATGTGCCCTGTGTCTGTAATGCATTTTCTCAACGTGCCCTTTCAGTGAACCCTTGCTTGCCTTCAAGATTCAGGTTAGTTATTAGTTGTTCTGAAAATTCTTTCCCAAATTCTGTATTTCTATCTCAGGTGGCATTAGATGATCCTCTGACTCCACACAAACCAAGATATAATTATATTATGACATTTATCACAAACTATTGTAAATGTTTCTCTACTATAGCAATATCCATCTTATTGTGGGCAATAAAAAAAGAATGTCTCTTTTTAAAAAATCTTTACATCCACAGAGTTACACTGGTGCTTGCAACACTAGGGCTACTAAGTGAATATTATTTGAATTCACAGAGGATAGCACATCGATTGCACCAAGAATTTGGTTGTCTTATATATCAGTCAACTTTTTCTGCAGTAACAAAAGAACTTAAAAATTTTAATAGCTTACAAACAACAGAATTTGTTTTTAATCCCATAGCCTTTGGATGGTTATAAGTCGGCTATGTCTGCTGCAAGTCTATTAAGCTCTGTTGGCCTGTGATCACCTGATTCACATGTTTTCCCGTTCTAGAACTTGGGTTAAAAGAGAAGCTTCTGCTTGTAACATGCTTCTCTCATGGTAGAACAAGATTAATGATAGAAAAACAGATGCATTTAAATTTTTTTTAAGTTTTATTTATTTAATTTGAGAGAGATAAGGACAGTGTGAGTTGGGGAGGGGCAGAGAGAGAAGGAGACAGAGAATCCCAAGTAAGCTCCATGCTGCCAGCACAGAGCGGCTCAAACTCTTGAACTCATGAAACTGTGAGATCATGTCCTGAGCTGAAACCAAGAGTCAATGCTTAACCAACAGAGCCACCCGGGCACAGGTGCATTTTAAAGGGTAAATAGATGCATTTTAAAGTTTCAGTTCATATCTGGCATATTGTCACTTTGACTCATATTCCATTGCCTTAATCAGCTCATGTGACTGAAATTCATAGCAATGAGTTGAGGATTAACTCCTCCTATAGGAGGAGCAGTGCATAACAGGACAATAAGTGGGGAAAAATGTATATATAATATATATGTATACAAGATATATAATGTATAATACATATTATATGTACATGTTATATATCTGTGTATATATACTTTCATATACACATATATGTATGTATGTATATATATATATATACACACACTCACACATGCATACCTCAGAGATATTGTAGGTTTAGTTCCAGACCATCACTATAAAGTAAATATTGCAGTAAAGTGAGTCAAATGAATTTTCTGGTTTCCTGGTACACATAAAAGTTATAGTTACACTACATTGTATTCTATTAAGTATGCAACAATAGTATTATGTCCAAAAAAGTGTATATACCTCAGTTAAAATACTTTATTGCTAAAACTTACTAATCATCTGAACTTTCAGTAACTCGTAATCTTTTTGCTCGTGGGGGGTCTTATCTTGATGCTGATGGCTGCTGACTGATCAGGTGGGTGATTGCTGAGATTAGGAGTGGCTGTGGAAATTTCTTAAAATAAGAAAACAATGAGGAGCCCCTGGGTGGCTCAGCTGATTAAGTGTCCAACTCTTTATTTCAGTTCAGGTCATGATTTTACGATCTGTTGGGACAAGCCTCATGTTGATCTCTGCACTGCTAGGCACTCAGCCTGCTTTGGATTCTCTCCCTCTTCTCTCTGCCCCTCCTCTGCTCTTTCTCTCTCTCAAAATAAATAAGTAAACTTAAAAAATAGGAAAACAATGGAGTTTGCCACATCCCTTGACTCTTCCTTTCACGAACAATTTCTCTGTAGCATTCAAAGCTATTTGACAGCATTTTACACACAGTAGAACTTCTTTCAAAATTGGAGTCAATCCTCTGAAACTCTGCTATTGCTTTATCAATTAAGTTTATATAATATTCTAAATCATTTGTTGTCATTTCAACAATCTTCACAGTATCTTTATCAGAAATAGATTTTATCTCACGAAATAACTCCTCATCCATTCAAGTTGTATCCTGAGATTGCAGCAATCAGTCCCATCTTCAGACTCTACTTCTAATTCTAGTTCTCTTACTACTATTTCCACCACATCTGCAGTTACTTCCTCTATTGAAGGCTCGACTCCCTCAAAGTTGTCCATGTGGGCTGGAATCAACTTCTTACAAACTCTTGTTAATGTAGATATTTTGACGTTTTCCCAAGAATTATGAATGTTCTTAATGGCATCTAGAATAGTGAATTGTTTCTCGAAGGCTTTCAATTTACTTTTCCCAGATCCATCAGAGGAATCACTATCTATGGAAGCTATAGCCTTAAGTAATCTCTTTCTTAAATAAATTTGAAACTTGAAATCACTCCTTGACTGACTACTGACTGAAGAATGGAATTTGTGTTAGTAGGCATAAAAACAACATGAATCTCCTTGAACATCTATCTACATTGGAGCTCTTTGGAGCAAGTGCATTATAAATGATATTTTGAAAGGAATATTTTTTTCTGAGCAGTAGGTCTCAATACTGGGCTTAAAATATTCAGTGAACCCATGTTGTAAACAGATGTGCTGTCACCCAGGCTTTGTGGTTCCATTTATAGAGTACAAGCAGAGTAGATTTAACATAATTCTTTTAAGGTCCCTAGGATTTTTGGAATGATAAGTGAGCATTGACTTCAACTGAAAATAACCAGATGCATTAGCCTTTAACAAGAGAATCAGCCTGTCCTTTGAAGATTTGATGCCAAATTTTGACTCCTCTCTAGTTATGAAAGTCCTAGATGATAACTTTTCTCCAAAGAAGGCTGTTTGGTCTACACTGTAAACCTGTGGTTTAGTGGATCCATCTTCATTAATTATCTTAGCTGGATCTACTGGGTAAGTTGCTGTAGCTTCTACATCAGCACTTGCTGCTTCACCTTGCACTTGTATGTTCTGGAGATGGCTGTTTACGTTAAGTCTCAGGAACCAACTTATACCAGCTTCAGACTTTTCTTCTGCATCTTCCTCACCTCTCTTAGCCTTCATAGAATTGATGATAGTTAGGGTCTTGCTCTGGATTAGGCTTTGACTTAAGGGAATGTTGTGGCTGGTTTGATCTTCTATCCAGGTCACTAAAGTTTTCTCCATTTCAGCAGTAAGGCTGTTTTGCATTCTTATCACTTGTGTTCACTGAACTAATACTTTCAATTTACTTTAAAAACTTTTCCTTTGCATTTACAACTTGGTAACTTGTTTTGTACAAGAAGCCTAGCTTTTGGCCTATTGTGTCTTTTGACATACCTTCCTTACTAAGTGTAATCATCTGTAGTTTTTTATTTAAAGTGAGGGACATGTGACTTTTCCTTGAACATTTTGAAGCCACTATAGGGTTATTGATTGGCCTAATTTTAATATTGTTTTTGTCTCAGGGAATAGAGAGGCCCAAGGAGAATGAGAGAGATCATTAAATTCACCAACAAACAATATTTATCTATTAAGTTTGCTGTTTGATATGAGACACAATACAATTATTATAGTAAATTCAAAGATCACTGATCACAGACCACCATAGCAAATACAATAATAGAAAAAAATTGACATATTATGAGTATTATGAATACATGGCACAGGGTAATGGAAGATAAAATGCTGTTGGAAAAATGACACGAATAAAGATGCTCTATATAGGGTTGGGCAAAGCTTCAGTTTGTAAAAAACACAAATATCTGTAGAGTGTAATAAGGCAAAACACAATAAAATGAGGTATTCCCATGTATAAAATGTATTTATATTGTATGTAACATATATATATATATATATAATAAAACATGTATGCTATATCTCATCTTATAGGAAGCAAGAGTAAAGAATGAGAAAATATAATGCAAAATAACATAGTTTGTACTACTGGTCACAAATATTCACATCTTTGTTTTTCATATGCAAAATACACTGCCATTCTACCCCAAGGAGCTCTCAATACTCCCATCCATTGTGGTATGAATTTAATAGCAGAATTTCATGATATACTACCATATATACTATCTTTTGATTTAGAGATCTACGTGCTAATACAATGAGCACCCACATGCACACATAGCTATAGAGAGTGTATGAAGAAAGAATAGAACAATAAGCCTTTGATTTGGAGAGGGGAAATACACTTTGGTCACTGGTCCATAGCAGTTCGGAATCCTACCTGGCAAACATCACAGGCATTCCTTATTCTGAGACTAGGGCCCTTATTCAACTCCCTTGCATTGCTTCCCAGCCCACTAATAAGCCTGGAAATTTCATTTGAGTGTTTGGATGTCCTTCAAAAATTCTTGCTGGTCCCATTTGAAGAGTATTCTAAAAAATATATCTTTCTTGGTGACTGTCCAGTTTTCTTAGCCCAATCCTATCTTGATATTTTTGAAAATAACTAAAAAATATAAAGGTCTTAGATTTTTTTAATTTAGCTGGTGGATTATTTGGAAGTTTTCTTATGGTAACAGTCAATGGCGTGACACCAAAATCTGTATTTAAGTCAGATTTGATGCAAAAATGTAAAAAATATCTCAAAATTTTAGTGACCTACTATATAATACACATTTATTTGTTGATCTTAATTTATCTATTCATCTTATTCATCTTTGTCAGCTATTGGCTGAAGCTCTGTTCAGATCAATGTTATCTTTTCCTTATTTCAGAACCCAATTCAAAGAAGCAACCCTTATTTATATGAGTTATTTATTGTCATGGTGGAGGGAAAAGAGAAGAAAATATGGTGGCAATAGACAATGTCTCTTATGGCTTCTGTATTGAACTAGCACAATGTCCCTTCTAACATTCTATGGGCCAAAACAAATAATATGATCATGCCCAACAACACTGGGTAAAGAAGCACATGTCTTATATGAGGTGCTTCAGGGCACATGACAATGGACAGACGTGTGCAATACTCTGCTATAAAGGTAGAAAGGATGGTTGGACTCAATAAGGCAATATATCCTACCATTTTTCAAACCTTAAGATATGGAAGTATAACCCAAAATTTAATTGGCCTGAAAGCACTATAATAGAAGAGTTTTGAAAAGCATCAGCAAGTCATCATTTACTTCTCACATTTCCAGTTATTTAATAAATGTTTATTGGACAACTACTTAGTGTCAGCCATTTCACTTGGTTTTAGTTACAAAATCTTAAACAATTATTAGCACTGAAGTAATATAATTACACATAGTGGGTAAATAGGAAGTAGGTAACAAGAAATTTTTATAAACTGTGAAATCTATGAAAGATTAAGTAAGTCCTGTTCTAGGAGTATGTGGAAAGTGCCTAGACCCAAATATATAGCAAAAACCTGATCTGCACTTGGGCAGGTCATGGCATCTACCTGTAGTAGATCAGGAATAGATCAGTCTGAAATGCAAATGCACTGTAAGAAGCATTTTGGAGGATTGATTGACTGGAACATCTCACTGGGCTTGAATATTGTCTCTGAGGCTGACTATACACAATATTTAAACATAGGCAAGTTTATAATTGCCTTCAATTCAGATTTTTACTGCAAATATATTCCTCACTGATAATTTCTAAATAATGGAAACTTTTTTCATGCCAACTACTGACTGGGGAAATCAAGCTGCTGATGAACGCTCAATGTTGGCAACAACTTAAATTTAACATTGGACTAAGAAAATGGGAACAAAACTTGATGAATATGAAAAGCTTTAAATAGCATATGGTGTCCATTAGTTGTTCAATTTATTCCAGAAACAAATAATATATGGCTTTGTGATATTAACATATTTTCTACTAATACTCTACATTAAAGTATTTAGGATATACATCAATCCACTTATGAATTGACATAAATAATTCTTCCATGTGAATTGATGACAACTGTAGAGTACATTCACTTAAATATCTTAAAATAAGGAGATAAATAGTAAAACATATTGAAATAAATTTCTAGTGCATCAAATATATATGTGTGTATACAAAGTACAGTGCACATAATTAGTGTATATGTTTGTGTATTTGCTTATGCAAATAAATGAGCTATGGCATGTATAATGATCCCTGACTTAGGGATCCTTGGAAATAGCTCTCTAACTGAGTTTATAAATGCATATGAGCAACAAATTGTCTAGGTCTCAATTGTTCCTTCCTTCTTTCCTTCCTTCCTTCCTTCCTTCCTTCCTTCCTTCCTTCCTTCCTTCCTCCCTCCCTCCCTCCCTCCCTCCCTCAACCCCCCTTCCCTTTACTGAAGCTGTAGATTCTACTCTAGTCTAATTTAGGATCTTGATAGTCCTTTTAATATCTAACATTCTATTATATAAATATTGGGGAATGGAGGCATGAAGTTGTTGATTTAGTTTTTCAGTTAGGAATAGAGCAGACAGAAACACTAAAAGCATTTCTTGACAATTTATTCCAAGGGAGAAGTCCTCTGCTTTCATCTTTCAGGCATTCTGATTTTATCCACTGACCTTGAATTTCTGTGTATCTATTTTACTCTACACTTAATATGCTCCTATTTTATCACCTTTTCTCCTTCATCTTCTCAGAGCAATTCAGCCAAGTCTTTTTAATATCCCCCTCATTTGGAGTCTCCTCCTAGAGTATTATTTGTGATTACAGTCCTTTGCATTGCCCTTCACTAGACTTTTTCTATTTCTGTTAGGTTTATTTAGAAATGAGGTGACCACAACTAAAAACTTTATTGAAGGTGAAACAGACTATGATACATGTACCTTGTACACATGCAATGTTATTTTTATTTTCATTCATTTTATCTCCTTTATAAAGATATTAGGTCCGTGTGAAAATATTATGAAATGCTAAATAAACATAAGATTATACATTTTTTAAGTGATGAAGTTATTTTAAATTTTTAAGAATATAATAATATATTTCATAAAGATAATGTGTCCCCTCAAGCCAGTATTTTTCTATTAGAAAATATTTATCTGATATTTCATCATCTGCAATATTTCAATGCAATTAGTATTTGTTGAAGATTGACTATGTTCAAAGCACATATGAATGTTGCAGGTGATACAATTAGAATAAAAATGTTATTAATGATATACATTATAGAAGAGCAAGTAGAACAGTTGAACAAATTTATCTCAACTATGGTAAGTAATATAATACAGTCAAAGTACTATGAAGAAGAAATTACTTTGGGGGTGTTGGTGACGTGATTAGGGAAGATATCCCTAATAGAAGAGAAACTTCAAAGTTTCACTATCATATTGCTACAGGTCATACTAATTCAGTCCTACAAACCTAGAGCCTGTAGGTAATATTAGCATCCACCAGTATTTATTATATGACCAGCAAATTTAAAAAATAGTCACCATAAGATAAAGGTACTTCAGCTCCTTACTCTTTGTTTCTATAGCTGAAAATAATGTATAAGCTGATATGTCCTTCCTTTGCCACTACTCTTCTGAATTCTCTTATCCACTGTTATCAGCTCGCTGGAAAGGATATTACAAATTTCCATTCCAGAGGATCCATGTCTCAGTGTTCCCATATATGTTAGTTTGCATAGGTGGTTATTGCCAATCAGTTCCTCATAGAACTCATGGTTGCCCTCTTTGTAATGACACAGATCCAGTGTAAACCTTTCACCAAGAAGCTAACTGGAGCCACAGAATATGGTGCCCTACATGGGGTGTAGCTTTGGGCTTTGCTATTGGCAGATTGGGCAATCAGTGTTAGCTATACTTGCTTTGGTGAAGGGAGGTCCACCACATATAAACCATGCTTAGACTCTGTCATAGGAATTTTGTATATAAACTCATTGAATAAAAGTCAGGTTGACTAGGAACAGAAGTTGACTGACATGTAGAAGATGGACCTTGCACATTGTTTCATAGCATTATCTGCTACAGATGTCCTGTGCAGGACATTAATGTGTGATGCAGACATCTTGACATCTGGTGTCCTTTTTTTAAAAAGTTTATTTTTATTTATTTTGAGAGAGAGAGATAGAGAGCAAATGAGGGAGAGGCAGAGAGGGAGACAGAGAATCCCAAGTAGGCTCCACAGTGTCAGGACAGAACCTGATGCAGGACCCACAAACCATGATATCATGATCTGAGGTGAAGTCAAGAGTCAGACGCCTAACCAACTGAGCCACCCAGGTGCTCCTTGTGTCCTTTCTGATATGTTCATCCACATACTTCATCAAAATTCCTTGTCATCAGTTTTCCAGTATCATCAGTTTCTGTTCATTTGATCAATGTATTAACCATGGCCTATGAATTAATTTATAACTCAGTTTATTTCACTATTTAGACAAAGTAGAAAATTATATATATTGCCAAATTTATCCCAGGTGGGAATATTTCTTTTCATCATCACTTTTTGATTATCTAGACGGGAGGCTTTAGTGCAATGTTTACCTATTACCAGCTATGGTCAGTACATCATAATCATGTGTTAACCAGACCTGCACTTTTTCTTCCAATTTTTTAATTGGAAGAATTTTTAATTTTATTTTTTCAATTAACTTTTAGTATTTTACACAGACCCTGTCTTAAATAGGTTGTAGAACCCCATTTACTCAAAGGAGTAAAGTATACAAAGTCCTTCCTGATGCACAAAATATTTTAGGAGAGATTTACATGAATAATGAGAATATCTTTGGGGTGATTTTAAAGACCCAAGAAATTTTGAATTGGCTACTATCCAGAGAAAGGCTACAGTGTGTCAAGTGAATTATGTGAATGTGATTACATTTTATATATGGAATTTACATGGTAACATGACCAATCATTGTTGCCCCTGAATTACAGTTTAGATTAGTGACTATTTTTTGTTTGTTTTCTGCTTTGATCTTGAAACTACTCCAAGGGAAACAACTGGAAAATTAGGCTTCTTAAATTTGTTTAGAAAACTAATAAAACATAGAATTGATAAGAAATTGAAAAATCATCAGAGAGTACATCTACACTTAGGGGTATTGAAAGAAGCTACAAAATTCTGATAGATAAGTGAAATATAATGTCATGGGAAACATTCTGAGTGTTAACAGCTAAAACTACAATGTACCATTTCAGTAGGAAACAAAACAGAAAAACACTAAATAGGACAGGGTAGAATTCAAATAAATGGTTTACTTTTGGTTTCAAGAAATTTTGTCATTTTGAGAACAAAAGAAATTACATTGAACCTCCAAAAACTTTGTCAAAAATGTTTTTTCTTCCATATCTTTATTTTCTTTTTTTTATTGTGCCTCATTTATTATAAATTGATAAAGCTTGTATATGTTGTAGGTATTTAAAAAATGTTAGAAGTAATTTTAATTGCACAAATACCTTAATGAATATTGTTAAATTTAAGATATTTAGGGAAATATAAGAAATTGGGATTTTTATTTTTGTTTTCTGAAAGAAAACTATTATTTAAAAATTCTTATTGATATTCTGTAAATGCATGCATTAAATTAATATTATTTGAATTATACTTTTATGCAGTAGGGATTTGTTATAGTTTCCAGGCAAAAATGAATGATCACAGACCAAATAAAAAATGGAGATCCATAAGAAATACATAAAAACAAGACATAAAGGTTTATGGCGAGAGTTTTACTAACGTTTCTCAAAAACAAGTGGAAAGTACAGAGGTTGTGACTGCATTTGAAGGAATGAAGGTTTTACCTAGCATTTAGAAATAACTATTTGATAATTACATAGCTTTCTTTGTAGACTAAGTTAAGTACTTGACTTCCTAAAGAGTAAAGAATAGTAATTACTATGAAATCGAGTTGGATTAATGATAGAATTTCTTCACTTTTAATTATTCTATTTATGCGTATTTAGGTTGATGTTTAAAGCAAAAGTTCTTATTGTAGAAAATTTGAATGATACAAAACTATTACAAAGAAGAATCTGAAAATTAGTTTTTTTCAAAATTACTCCAAATTACTTTTCCATGCACATATGGATGCATATATATTTTACAAAAAATTATATTCATTTTACAAAAATGCATTTAAAAAAAAGTATTTTTCTAGTATTTAGTCCTCTAACTTTGATTTTTTTATTGTTTGTACTATTTCCAAACTTATAGGTGTAGCATAATTAAAGACTAAATCTGATGTAAATGGTTTACAAATGTTTCAAAATATCACTGTTATGGAAAGATCTGTACTTAATTTCTTTTTCAAATATTTTGTTAGAATTAAATTCTAAGAGCAGAATAATCTCTGGATCAAAAGTGCATCAACAGTTGTCTTTTGCAGCTCTTAGATCTTTCCTCAATTAGTTGAAATTCAAATAATATAATACAACTAAGTTCATAAATACATACAGAGATATACACATACGTGTTCTTATTATGCTACATCTCACATTCCAATATATAATCCATTATTTGTGTTACTCTGTACTTGTGAGTGTGTGGGTAAAATTTAAGATAAGGAGACTACTTATTAGCCTAATTTTATTTTGTGTTTTCCATTCTGATCCTGACTAACAGCATATGCTTTCAGTGTTATTCTGATACATTTTAGTAAATGGAAAGAAGTATATTTTTGTTACTTGTCTTGAAAAAATGTTTTGTAGAAATAAGCATTCATATTCATCCAATAAGATCACTCTGTGAATCTCTACACTCTTGAATCCTTTTGGCATTGGCATTTAACTGATTTAATTTTATAGATAAATGTGAAAGGACATAATAGTCATATATTGTTGAATGTATATATCTACTTTAGTTTTATAAATTTTGTGCTTTCATAGATACTTCAATTTTAAGCTTATTCCTAACTACTTGTTTTTATGTTTGTGTTGTTATATCTATGAATAAGTTTTTTAAATATGATTAAGCTTCTCACTGTATATAAAAAACTCATTGGTTTTGCATAACAATTTTATAAATGACAATGTTGCAACATTATTTTATGTTAATGTTTTTTTCAGCTAATTTTCTTGCTTGTTCAGATGAAGGCATACACTATTGCATATAATTATATTTTTCTTTTTTTCTTCATATTTTCATTGTCATTATTCATGTATTTGCATAGGCTAGAACATCAGAACTATTTTGTTTTATTATTAATATTACATCTGTGGAAATAAGATATTTTAAAATCAATTTAAGAACATCTTACTTAGGGGTGCCTGGGTGGCTCCATCGGTTAAGCATCTACTTCGGCTCAGGTCATGATCTCACGGTTTGTGGGTTTGAGCCCCACATCCGGCTCTGTGCTGACAGGTCAGAGCCTGGAGCCTGCTTCAGATTCAGTGTCTCCCTCTCTCTCTGCCCCTCCCCTGCTCATGCTCTGTCTCTCTATATATAAAATAAATAAATAAAATTTAAAAAAATTAAAAAAAATAAGAATATTTTCTATCTATGTTTTTAAATTAATTACATCAGGAATGTATGAAGAACATCATCAAATACCAAGCCAAAGCTGTAAGCAGATTACTGTCTCCTTTGCACAACTTGGTATGTTAGGCAAAATTCTAAACTGACTCCCAGGATTCCCTACCCCCTGGTGTCCACACCTTATTCCCTATGACTGTGATTATGACGAATGTCACTCCCATGATTAGGATACCTTATATGGCACAGGTGACTTTAAGGAAATGAGTTTATCAGGATGGGCCTGAATAGGTACACTGGGGAGAATAGTGTTTCAGGTAATATTCACAGTTTCTTCAATTACTTCAAGTACGTCCAAGTTTTCTAAACAACTTTTAGTTTGAAACAACTTTGCTAGTTTTCATTATTATAATTTTGTTAATTTTATTGACAGCTTCAAACTTTTTACTAAGTTGAAGTTTTTATTTGCATCAACATTACTTAAATTGGGTTCATTCTCTATAAAGATTATAAAATAGTTTTTGGTTTTTTAAACTTTTCTTTTTATTTTTTTAAGTTTATTTATTTTGAGAGAGAGAGAGAGCAAGTGAGGGAAGGGCAGAGAGAAAGGGAGAGAGAGAATCCCAAGCATCAGCATAGAGACCCAGGACTCAGGGCTCAATTTCATGAACTGTGAGATCATGATCTAAGCCCAATCAATAGTTGATCGCTTAACTGACTGAGCCACCCAGTCTCCCAGAAAATGGTTCTTAAATAATTTTATTGCTCCCATCTTGGGCAATTATAAGAAAATTTTCCATTTATGGATATCTTTGTTTGATTTTTTTTAACTGCTTATTTTGGGAGCATTTAAAAATGTAGCAAAGCACAGAAATTAAAATAAGTCATATATTTTTATATCCTGGAATTGATATTTGCAAATATTTACTTGTACTTCTTTCATTGGTTTTCAGTATAAGAAATGATGAAATACAGATACATTTGGACACCGCATTACAGAACCTCCATTTCCCTCCCAACATCAAGTCCTTGCTGCACATTCTTCAGCCTGGTTTTATACATTTGCACACATATATTACATATAGTTGTCTCTGGGGTTTAAATGTTATGTTGTTTTATTCTTCACTTTCTTTTTTCACTAAACATAATGTCTTGGAGATTTAGCTTGTTGGTAAATATCAAGCTTTTTTATTCTTTCTTTTTTATAATTTCCTTTGTTATGCATATGCTGCATTTTGTTTATTAATTTCACTCTTTTAGGATATTTATGTCAAGTCATTGAATACCCTTGTATTATGACCTTGAGCATTACATTTTATAAGTTCTCTGTGTATATTCCTAGACACAGAGTGGTTGGATTGGAAAATAGGCATATTTTAAATGTCTCCAGGTATTCTAAATCGCCATAAAATCTTGAGATTTCAATATATTTTTCTTTCAGTGGTGAAGGTTTTTCTTCTACATTTTCATTAAATAATGCATATGTAATTGTTAATGTTTATTTATTTATTTTGAGAAAGTGTGTGTGAATAGGGGGAGGGGTAGATAGGAGAGAGAGAATCCCAAGCAAGTTCTACACTATCAGCTTGGAGCCTGATGTGGGACTTGATCCCATGAACCAAGAGATCATGACCTGAGCTGAAATGAAGAGTCCCAACACTTAACCAACTGAGTCACCTAGGTGTCCCTAAAGTTTATTTTTTGAGAGAGAGAGTGCACAGGTGTGAGCCTGAGCAGAGGAGGGATAGACAGAGAGGGAGAGAGAGAAATCCCAAGCAGGCTCCCTGCTGATAGCACAGAGCCCCACCCAGGCTTAAAACTCACAAACCCTGGGGCGTCTGGGTGGCTCAGTCAGTTGAGCCTCCAACTTTGGCTCAGGTTATGATCTCACGGTTCATGGGTTTGAGCCCTGGGTCAGGCTCTGTGCTGCCAGCTAGCTCAGAGCCTGGAGCATGTCTTCAGATTCTGTGTCTCCTTCTCTCTCTGACCCTCCCCTGCTAACGTTGTCTCTTTCTCTCTCGAAAATAAAAATAAATAAATAAATAAATAAATAAAACCCTCACAAATCCTTGAGAGTCAGAGGCATAAGCAACTGAGCTACCCAGGCACCCCTCCAACTTTACTGTTATTGCCAATCTGAGGGAAGTAAGCTAAAATCTCTTTTTTTGTTCCAATTTTATTTATTTATTTGTTTATTTATTTAGTATTCAGGTGATATATGTAGCCTTCCTCCTAGGTATATTGACTATCTGTTCCTTTTCTACTAATTATTTATTTATAAGTATTTTTTCATTTTTAATTCACCATCTGTATTTTTTCCTTTTTTTATATTTAGGACTACTTTATATATGCTGGGGAATGACATTTATTTGATTACATATATTACTAATCTTTCTTTGTCTTGCTTATGTTTTTTTTTAACTTTTTAGTTGTATTTAAAATAGTAAGTATTTAATCTCACTGTCTAACTGTATTCCCTTAATACAATTTATGCATACTATTTATTTTTTTTTAATGTTTATTTTTGAGAGAGAATGGCAGACTGCAAGTAGGGGAGGGGCAGAGAGAGAGGGAGACATAGAATCGGAAGCAGGCTCCAGGCTCTGAGCTGTCAGCACAGAGCCCGATGCCGGGCTGGAACCCACGAACTGTGAGATCCTGACATGAGCTGAAGTCAGATGCTTAACCGACTGAGCCACCCAGGTGCCCCTAATATTTATTTTTTTTAAGATTTTATTTTTAAGCAACCTCTCTACCTAAGGTGGGGCTCACACTCACAACCCTGAGATCAAGAGTTGCACACTCTTCCAAATGAGCCAGCCAAGCACCCCATGCATACTGTTTCTAATTTTTATCATAAAAATCATTTTAAATGCGAATTTTTATGTTCAGCAAAATTTTATTTCTTCAAATATATTGTGACACTTTATAAAGAAAAGTAGAAGATATCAGCAATATGTTTTCTAACATTACCCTAACTACTTTATATACTTTAGATTTATATTTGTGAATGGTTTTCAAAATACATCATGCAATTTGCATCATTGGGATGATAAAGTCTGTTTATCCATTTATTTCTCAAATAAGAACAATTGAGGAAAATGTGTTTGTTGAATATTACGCCTCGTGTTTGTTTTCTAAAATGTCTTATTTTTGTATAAATTAAGAGTCATTTCAAATCACATAAAGCACAGCAATGAAATGTAAATAGACATGACAAAGATGTTTCCCTCCCTGGAAAAAATTATTAATTGTTCACAGTGTGTAGTCTGCATACACCTTATTCCAACCAGCTGCTTTTTTAACTCCTCATTTAAACCAATTTGGCAACTAATTTCACCGTTAATTTTTTCCTATCAGGTGATAGAAGTGTACTCTTTTTTAAAAAAAAAATTCAGTATAATTAATGTACAGCTTTATATGAGTTTTAGGTGTACAGTATAATGATTAGAAAATTCTGTACATTAACCAGTGCTCATCACAATAAGAGTACTCTTAATCTCCTTCACCTGTTTTACCTACTCCTCCACTCACCTCCCCTCTGATAATCACCAGTCTCTTCTCTATTTGAGTCTGATTTTTTGTTATCTTGTTATTTCGTTTATTTTTCTCTTAAATTCCACATATGGGTAAAATCATATGATATTTGTCTTTCTCTGAATACCTTGTTGCACTTGGCAGTATACTCTTTAGATGCATCCATGTTGGTGCAAATGGCATGAACACATTACCTTTATGGGTGAGTAATATTCCATTATATATATTATTATATATAATGGATTATATATAATATATATAATGGATTTTATATTTATATTTTCTTTATCACCATATAGTCACTTTTTTATCATTCATATGAATGAACACTTAGGTTGGTTCCATGTCTTGGCTATTGTAAATAATTCTGCACTAAACATAACAATGCATATATCTCTTTGAATTAGTGTTTGTAATTGGGGGAGTAAATACCCAGTAGTGAAATTACTGGGTCATATGGTAATTCTATTTTTAATATTTTGAGGAATGTCCATACTGTTTTCCATGGTGGCTGCACTACATCAGTTTGCATTCTACCAGCAACGCACGAAAGTTTCTTTTTCTCCATATCCTGAACAACACTTGTTATTTCTTGTATTTTTGATTTTGCCATTCTAACAGATATAAGGTGATATCTCGTTGTTTTGATTTAAAATTCTCTGATGATTAATGGTATTGAACATCTTTTCATGCGTCTATTTGGCCACCTGTATGTCTTCGGAAAAGTGTTCATGGCCTCTGCCCATTTCTAATTGGATTATATGGGGTTTTTTTTTTTTTTTTTTTTGGTGTGTGTTGTATAAGTTCTTTATATATCTTGGATAATAACCCTTACCAGATATACTATTTGTAAGTATCTTCTCCCATTCAGTAGGTTGCCTTTTTAGCTTTGTTGATGGTTTCCTTTTCTGTGCAAAAGACTTATGTCGGTGTAGTCCCAAAATTTTAATAAATAAATAAATAAAATGTTTCTATGGTCAATGTCATAATGAATACTGCCTATGTTTTCTTCTAGGAGTTTTATAGTTTCCAGTCTCATATGTAGGCCTTTAACCCATTTTGAGTTTATTCTTATGTATAATGTAAGAATGTGATCCAGTTTTATGGTTTACATGCCAATGTCTAGTTTTTCCAGCACCATTTGTTAAAGAGACTATCTTTTTCTCATTGTATATTCTCACCTCTTTTGTCATCAATTAATTGACCGTAAAAATGTGGGTTTATTTCTGGATGCTATTCTGTTCTTTTAATATATGTACCTGTTTTTATGCCAGTAACACACTGTTTCGATTGTTACAGCTTTCTGCTATATCTTGAAATCTGGGATTGTAAAAACCTTTGGTCTTGTTCTCCTTTTTGAATATTCAGTGTTCTTTATGATTCTATATAAATTTTAGTATTATTTGTTTTAGATTTGTGAAAATGCTGTTGGTATTTTTATAGGTATTGCATCAAACCTATAGGCTACCTTGGGTAGTATGGATATTTTCACAATATTAGTTCTCCCAATCAGTGAATATGGAATATCTTTGCATTCGTGTCATCTTTATCAACGTTTCATAGTTTCTGGAGTAGAGTTCTTTCACCTACATGGGTAAGTTTTTTCCTAGTTATTTTGTTCTTTTTGGTTCAATTGTAAAAGGAATTGGTTTTCTTAGTTTCTCTTTCTGCTACTTCATTATTAGTGTGTAGAAATGCAACGGATTTTTGTCTATTAATTTTGTATCCTGTAACTTTACTGTTTTTCAGTTCCAGTAGTTTATTGACGGAGGTTTTCATGTTTTCCATATATAGTATCTTATCATCTGAAAATATTGAAAGTTTTACTTCTTCCTTACCAATTTGGGTGCCTCGTTTTTCTTCTTGGGTGATTGCTGTGATTCCGGTACCACATGGAATAAAACTGGTGAGGGTGGACATTCTTGTCTCGTTCCTGATTTCAGGGGGATAAGCTCTGTTTTCCCCACTAAATGGGATATACACCATGAGTTTTTCATATAAGAACTCTTATGTTGAAGTATATTCCCTATAAACCTATTTTCTTGAAAGATTTTGTCATGAATGGATGTTGTACTTTGTTAAATGCTTTTTCTGCATCTATACAGATGATCACATTGTTTTTTATACTTTCTCTTGTTAAAGTGATGTATCACGAATGATTTGCAAATATTGTGCCATGCTTGCATCTTTTAACAAAACCCACTTGATCATGGTGAATGATTTTTTTTAAAAAAATGCATAGTTGGATTCGGTTAGTTAATATTTTGTTGAGGATTTTTGCATCTCTATTCATCAGAGATATTGGCCTGTAGTTTTTGTTGTTGTTTTTAAGTTTTGTTTGTTTTGTTTTGCTTTTCTGTTTTTTCGGGTTTTTTTAATAGTGTCTGGCATCAGGTTTCTGATTTGGGTATCAGGGAAATGCTGGCCCTGTAGAATGAATTTGGAATTTTTCCTTCTTCTATTTTTTAGCATAGTTTCAAAATAATAAGTACTACCTTTCTTTAAATGTTCAGTGGAATTAACCTGTGAAACCATTTGGTTCTGGACTTTTATTTCTTTGATGCTGTTTGATTATGAGTTCAATTTCATTGCTAGTAGTATGTCTGTTCAAATATTCTATCTCTTCCTGATTCAATTCTGGAAGCTTATATGTATTTAGGAATTTATCCATTTCTTCAGGTTGTCCAATTTGTTGGCATATAATTTCTCATCATATTCTTTAATAATTCCCTGCATTTCTGTGGCACAAGTTGTTATTTTTCCTCCTCCATTTATGATTTTATTTACTTTAGTCTTCCTCCCTCTCTTCACCTTTTTTGATGAATCTGGCTAAAGATTTATCAATTTTGTTGATCTTTTCAAAGAACCAGCTCTAGTTTTATTGATCTGTGCTATTGGTTTTCTTTTTAGTCTCTAGTTCATTTATTTCTGCTCTAATCTTTATTATTTCCTTCCTTCTGCTGGTTTGAGGTTTTGTTTGTTCTTTTTCTAGCTCCCTTATGTGTAGGCTAGGTTATTTACTTAAGATTTCTCTTGATTCTTGAAGTATTGCCATAATCTCTCTTAGAACAGCTTTTGCTGCATCCCCCAAATTTTGGACTGTTGTGTTTTCATTTTTATTTATGTCCATGTACTTTTTAATTTTCTGTTTGCTATCTTAGTTGGCCCATTCATTGTTTAGTAGGATGTTATTTAGCTCCAATTCATTAAGAAATTTTTTCTTATAATTGATTTCTAGTTTTATATTGTATTTGGAAAAGATAAATGGTATAATTTCATTTTTTAAAATTTGTTTGGGCTTGTTTTATAGCCCAACATGTGATCTATTCTGGAGAATGTTCCATGTGCACTTGTAAAGAATATATATTCTAGTGTTTTTAGCTGTAATGTTCTGAATATATCTATTAGGTCTATCTGGTCCAATGTGTCATTCAAAGGTACTGTTTTCCTTGTTTCCTTGTTGATTTTCTGTCTGGATGATCTGTCCTTTGATATAAATGGTATATTGAAGTCCTCTACTACTATCAATTTCTTCCTTTATATCTGTTAATAGTTGCTTTATATATTTGGCTGTTTCCATGTTGGGTGCTTAAATATTTATAATTGCTGTATCTTCTTGTTAAATTATTTCCTTTATCATTAGGTATTACCCTTCTTTGTCTCTTGTTACAATCTTTGTTTTAAAATCTATTTTGTCTGATGTAAGTAATGCTTCCCCAGCTTTCTTTTTGCTTCTATTTGCATGATAAATGTTTTCCCATCTCTTCACTTCCAATCTATCTTTAGGTCTGAAATGAGTCTCTTGTATGCAGCATATAGATGGTTCTTGCTTTTGTTTATATATTCAGCCACACTATGTCTTTTGATTGGAGTATTGAGCTCATTTACATCCAAAGTAATTACTGATAAATAAGTACTTATCGTCATTTAATTACCTATTTTACAGTTGTTTTTATAGTTATTCTCTGTTCCTTCTCTTGCTCTCCTCCCTTGTGGTTTGGTGGCTTTGTTTTTTGATACACTTTGATTCCTTTCTCTTTATTTTTTTGCATATCTGTTATAGATTTTTTTATTTCTGGTTGCATTGGTTTGATATATAACATCTTATGCATATTACAGTTTATTTTTTTAGTTTTTAATTTTATTTATTTATTTTGAGAGAGAAGAGAGAAAGCATGGGAGGGGAAGAGAGAGTTGAAGAAAGAGAATCCCAAGCAGGCGCTTATGTAGGCTCAAACTCACAAATCATGAGATTATGATCTGAGCCAAAAGCAAGAGTCACACACTTAACCAACTGAGCCACTCAAGTATCCCATATTACAGTTTAAGTTGATGGTCCCTTAAATTTGAGCCCATTCTAAAAGAACTAAATTTTTACTCCTCCTCACACTCTATGTATATGATATCATACTTTACATCATTTTATTTTGTGAGTCTCTTGACTGACTTTATCGATACAATTGATTTTACTGCTTTTGTGATCTAACCTTGATACTGGTTTTTTATAAGTGATTAATCTACTACTTTTATGGTTTTTATTTGCCTGTGAAATTTTTTCTTTCCTAATTTTCTTACTTCTGGCCTTTTCTTTCCACTCAAACAATTCTCTTAATGTATGTTAAAGTGTCTGACAACATACCCAAATAAAGCTCTTGAAAAACACCTCTTAAAATTTGGAAGAAAATGTGTCAGGTGTTTCCTGTACCTATTCTCATTTTTTATTATTCTTTTTCTTCTTGCTGTTCAGCCTGGTTGCTTTCCATTACTTTGTCTTCCAGATCACTGATCCATTCTTTTGCCTCCTTTAATTTACTATTAATTTCTTTGAGTATATTTTTAATTCCAGTTATTGAGTTCTTCATCTCTGACTTATTCTTTTTCATATTTTCTATCTCCTTATCAAAAGTCTCATTGGGATCCTCTACATTTTTCTCAAGTCTGGTAATCTTTGTGACTGTTACTTTGAATTCTTTAACAGGCATCTTGCTTATCTCTGATTCATTTAGTCTTTTGCTGTGATTTTGTTTTCATTTTTTATTTAATTTTTTCATTTCATTTAGACATATTCCCCTACCTCCTCTTTTTGTCTAACTGTATTTGTTCATTTCTACGTATTTGGAAACTCAGCTACATCTCTTGCTCTTGAAAATCGTGGCCATAGTGAATAAGAGTCCCTGTAGTGTAATGGCCTTCACCAGAATCAGGCACTGTAGGGGTGTCTTTTATGTGTGCTGTGTGTGCCCTACATTTGTGGCTGAGCCATGTTTGTTTTCAGTCCAGTCAGCTACAATGGCCTACTTTGCTGTTGTGGATAGGGTTTTTGTCCCTGTTCTATTAAGGGATCAGTCTGGGGCTGCCTTAGGCTTGTAGTTGGGTCAGACCAGATGCCTACCTTCAGCCTGTTTACGAGGGTTACAGTTGCACCAAACTGAAAGACACTCTCCCTGTGTTGTCTCTCAGAAGTTTTGTTGGTGGGAAGGTCCTACAGTCAGACCAGATATCTGCCCCCCACCCCAGTCTATTTGTTGGGGTTGCAGTGAATTCAAATGATAGGACTCTCTCCTTGTGCTTCCCCCTGTGAGTTTTTATTGGTGGGTAGAGCCAGTAGTCAGATCAGATAACTGTCCTTAGGTTTTTTCTGGGGTTCCAATCAAACTGGTGAGTGTAGTCATCTTCCTATCTCCCCAGGGCAGGAGTCACTTTGGAATGATCACTGTTGTGACTTCTTGTAGAATGAGACATGTGAAAGCCATTTTGGAGAGACTACTGCCATGTAGTTTAGGATAGATGGGGCAAATCTCTCAGAGAATGTGAGGGCAGGACCCTCAGTGTTAGCAAGCTAGTTGGAAAGTATTCCCACTGGTTCCCACAGGTATCTGGGTACCTAGGCTGGGGGGTGCATGGGGTGGAGGAGGGTGGAGAAATGGTGCCTAGCAGCTCTTTTGTTTTTGGAGAACTCTCCTAAAGATCCCTGCCCCTTCAGCACATATAGTAAGGATAATAAATAAGTCTCCTTTCCATATAACCCAGATGCTTTTCAAACTTCTGCTTCTATACTGTATCTCTGTGGAGTTGTTGGTTATGCTATCTCTTTATGGTGGGGACTCAGTTTCCTATCAGCTCTTCGAGAGCTAAGCTCTAATTTGTAACGCACCCAAAGTCCAGCTAGTTGTACAAACTCTTGAAGTTAAGCCCATTGGTTTTCAAAGCCAAATGTTATCGGGACTCATCTTCCCAGTGCAGGTCTCCCATGTTACGGGTTCCTGGTGTGGAGTCTGTTTCTCTTCCTTCTCTATGCTTGTAGTGTCCCTTCTATTTGCAGTTAGTCTCCATGGGAGTTTGGTTTTCTGCCCCTCCTACCCTTTTCCATGTAGCCTCTCTAAGATTAATTGTAGAGAGTCCATTCTGCCACTCTTTGTGTCATTTTCTGAATTAGTTGCACTAATGTGGCTATTATCTCAGTTTATACATGGGACAAGTCACAGTTAGGATTTTCCTACTCCACCATCTTTCCAGGCTCTGATGAAAGTGTACTCTTAATCATAAAGTCAATTTTGATATAAAATATGTAAAGTGCAAAATGCTAGAACTCTTTTCCACTTATTTTTGAATCAGTGATCAACTTCCTGATTTTAGACTCTAAAGCTAGGTAGAGTTGACACCAACACAAGAATTGAAATAATGCTATCAAGAGTTGAATAAATTGCTATTAAATTATTAATTATGTTTTTTTACAAAACACAGATGGGGCACCTGGGTGGCTCAGTCAGTTAAGTGTCTGACTTCATCTCAGGTCACGATCTCGTAGTTCTTGGGTTTGAGCCCCACATCAGGCTCTGTGCTGACAGCTCAGGGCCTGAGCCTGCTTCAGATTCTCTGTCTCCCTCTCTCTCTGTCCCTTTCTTGCTTGCACTCTTTCTCTCTCTCACAAACATAAATATTTTTTTAAAAAAATAAACAAAATAAACACAGATATATTATAGCAGAGTAGTATGGTTTGAAAGATTCAAACTCAAATGAAGAGTATTATCTCCAATCAGACTGTGATTTAGTTTATTTTCCTATGGGTACAGTCTGAATTGGATGTCGAACTAAGTAGGAAAGCCTGTATTTTGACTAAATTAAGATGAAAAATTGTGTGCATAGGTGTGTGTGTATGGATGTGGTGGGGATGGGGTGCCATTAATAGCCTTACTGTACTTATTCTGTCTTCTGTCTTTACTGATCCGAGTTATTTCTAACCTAGTATTTTCATTTGGAATTATTGTAGAAAGAAAATATCCCCTTTTCTTTAGAATTGTTTTTCCCCCCAAATTCTGTTTTTTTCCCTTTTTATGACTCTCCTGGAAAATGGTCTATTTACACTCTGATTTGTGTCTTCAGTGCCTTCAAAAGGCCCCTAACACCCATTCTGTAGATAAGAATTCCATCAGTGATTTAAAGGTGACTACTCTTAAGGACTGACAAATATTTTGCCATTCTTTTTGTTAAAGTCTTAAAGAACATTATATCTGGTAGGGTATTTTATCACTAATATTGAATAATCCGTTTCTTTCCTTAATGAACATCTCTTTGTCCAGCAGTGCTATTATTTTAATATATTGCTAAATATCAGTTGGTAAAATAATATTTAGGAATTTGACTCACTAATTATAGGTATAATTGGCATGAATTTTTCTTTTCCTACACTATTTCTGATAGATTTGGATGTCTATTAATGATGAATATGAATACACATACGCATTTACATATATACAAATACATTGTAGATTAAAACAAACAGAGGCACAACATTTTCTGGTCTTTAGAAAATTTTAATGTAATTCAAACAATTTTTTCCTTAATGGTCTCAGTATTTTACCTTGCCATTTCATTGCTTGATTGCTCTTTTGTAATTTTATTACCTACCCCTCTCAACCCTCCATTTCTATTTGCTTGGGTTTTCTTTTTTATGTGTTATATATTAACTACATATTCTGTTGCCATAATATAGTTTCTATATAATTAAATACATATAATTACATATGTATATTTTATATATTAGATTTTTGGATTTTTTAATAAAGAAGCTCTTATATTTAGCAGTTTTATAGTTATAATTCTACCTTTATTATATCACTTTGTTTACTTTTAATATTTTTAGTTATTGAGTTATTCAGTGAATTGTTTTTTTTAAATCTTATGCTTAGAACTGAAAATGAATTTTTTATAAAGCAGATTTTAATGTTCATTCTCCTTAATAATTCTTTAAAAATATTTTAGCTGTATTTAAAATATGTTACTGTATATTTCCTGTGGCTGCTGTATCAAATTACCACAAACTCAGTGTCTTAAAACAATGGTGTATTCTCTTATAATTCTGGTGGGCAGAAGTCAAAAATCATTATCAAGTCTGATGGAATCAAGATGTCAGCAGGGCTATGCTCTCTCTCTGGAAGCTCTAGGGGAGAATCTCTTCCCCGACTCTTCCAGCTTCCACTGGCCTGAGAATATGCTGGTTTGTAGCTGCATTAGTCAAATCTTCAAAGCCACCATTCCAAATATCTTTCTGTCCATCTTTACACTCTCTTATCCTCTCTGTTAAATCTCCTCTGCCTTCCTCTTGTGAGTATACATGTGAAAGTATTCAGAGTCCACCCAAATGATCTAGGATAAACTCCCACCTCCAAATCCTTAAATTAAGATTCTCCTTCCTCCTTTAAAAATAGAATTAAGATAACATTCACAGGTTCCAGGAATTAAAACATAGATATATGCTGGGAATGCATTTTTCAGCTTACTGTAATTAAAGTAGTTTATATTTTCCTCTGTTTGTTTCTTTATGATCTAATGTTTTTTATTATTGCTTATTTTTGCTGGCATATAATACACAGGGGAATGGAGGTGGAAACTATTTGACTCATACCTATGTCCTTCTTCAATGTTTATTCTTTTCAAAAGTCCTTACCCAGAGAAACTCAGAATATATGCCCATTTACTGTAAGAATGTGAAACTTCTACTTTTAGAATTTTGTCACTTTGCTTCAGGCACTTAATTACTTTATTCAGGTTTTCTCCACTAATATTGACTCCAGGTTCCTTTGTAATCTTGCTGAAGTTAAGTGCCAGTATCTATTACTATATATTCAAGTTTGATATTTTGTTTGCTTTCCTCTCTGGTTTCAGGAAATTACAAAGAAGCATTATACTCTATTTTAACATAGAGATGCAATAGAAACTGAACTATAAAAACAAAAAGATTGCCATAAAATTATTTATAAAGTGAATAATGGAAATATGTGTATTTAATACTATAGAAATTGTTTAATATGTTGTATTAATTCCAGAATATAGGTAATTCTATACTTCTAAAATAGATTTGTAGAAGAATATTTAATTGCATTTAATTGCAAAATAGTAACAAAGTGGTGACAAAGAATAAAGCAAGCTAAAAAGGAGCAAAAACACAATAATTTTTAAAAATATATATTTTGAGATGATTTTAGGTTTACAGAAGAGTTGAAAAATAGTTGAGTGTTCCATATGCCCTTCCCCCAGCTTATATTTCCTCTTACATAACGATGGAATAATTAGAGCAACTAAGAAATTATCATTTACACATTCTATAAGTAAAAAAAAAAAAAGACAATTTTGATTTCACTGGTTTTCCCCACAATACTCTTTTCCTTTTCCTAGATCCAATCTAGGAGACCACATTGCATTTATCCTTGATGTCTCCTTACTTTTTTCCAATACATTATAATGTCTCAGGTTACCTTTGTCACAACCTTGACACTTTTGATACAGTAGTAGGCTTTTTTAATGTTTTTGTTTGTATTTTTGTTTTTGTTTTTTTGAGAGAGAGACAGAGCCGTGAGCGGAGGAGGGGGAGGGAGACACAGAATCCAATACAGGCTCCGGGCTCTAGGCTCTGAGCTGTCAGCACAGAGCTTGATGCTCAGGGCTGAAATCATGAGCCCTGAGAGATCATGACCTGAGCTAAAGTCGGACACTTAACAGACTGAGCCACCTAGCCCCCCACCCCCGCTACAGTAGCAGGTATTTTTTTTTTTTAACATTTATTTATTTTTGAGAGACAGAGATAGATCATGAGCAGGGGAGGGGCAGAGAGAGAGGGACACACAGAATCGGAAGCAGGCTTCAGGCTCTGAGCTGTCAGCACAGAGCCCGATGCGGGGCTGGAACCCACGAACTGTGAGATCACGACCTGAGCCAAAGTAGGGTGCTCAACTGACTGAGCCACCCAGGCGCCCCGCAGGTATTTTAAAGAATGTTTCATGATTTGGGTCTGTCTGATGCTTCTCAGGAGCAGTGAAGCTATGGCTGGTTAGGAAGAATATTGCAGGTGACTCCCCTGATTATTGCATCATATCAAGGGGGTATGAAATCAATACGATTTACTGGCAATGCTAACTTTGAAACCTGGTATCTCCCAGGTTTCTGAACTCCAAAGTTATTTTTACCTTTCCACTCATTTTTTTCAGGATTAGTTATGCACATTGTGTGATTTATGTTATTTGAAATGGGTTAAAATTTGAGTTATGTCCTAGAATATTGTCCTTCTTTGTGAATGCTCCATGTACACTGAAGAAGAATGTATATTCTGTTGTTGGGTAGAATGTTCTACAGACGTAAATTAGATCAAGCTGGTTGGTAGTGCTTTCCTGGTCATCTATATCTGAAGTGATTTTCTGTCTAATTGGTCTATTAATTACTGAGAAAGGAGGAGTTTTGAAGTCTCTAGTTGTGTTTGTGGATTTATCTGTTTCTTTTCTCGTTATCTATCTGTTTTTTTCTCATATATTTTAAAATCCTATTGCATATTACATACATAATTAGGATTGTTATGTTCTTAAGAATTGACCATCATGCAAAGACTATCTTTAACCCTGACAGTATATCCATATTTATTTCCCCAAGTTTTTAAATGATTATCATGGCTTTAAAACATATGTTTTTAAATAACCTGGATCCACCCCTAAGTAATATTGTATGTCTTTGCTTATTGTTTAAGAGACTTAAAACATTATATTCCCCCAAAATCCCTCCCATCCTTTGTGTCATTATAGTCAAACATTTAACTTATTCAAATGTTATTACTTTTGCTGCAAAAGTCAGTTTTCTTTTAGAGCAATTAAAATTCAAAGATTATATTTTATCTTCATTGAGTCCATTTCTGAAGCTCACCAGCTCTTTGTAGAGATCCAAGTTCATACTAAATTTTGCTTTATCTGGCTAAATAACTTATCTCCTTTCTTCTCTGTGGACACCTGGTGGTAATCATGTAGGGAAAACTCACAAGAGGTTGCAAACCCCCTATGTCTGCCGACCTCTGAATTTTCATACATTTATACTATCTTAGGCTTGATCTTTAGCAATCTGTTAAACATTTTTAGCTTAATCAATTTACTGGCTTATGTGGCATTCCACAGCATTTGTCCCAAGAAAGCAAATGCTGGGATTTTATTTTTCCCAGCAAATTCCTGTCTCTCCCCAGATTTAGGGTTAGTTGTCCTGTGGTGTCAGTTTTCTTAAGACTCCCCATAAAAGGTAATTTGCAATCTTCCCAGTACACGAATGGGAGCAACACTCATTCCATCTTTACATCTTTCATCTGGAAAGTCCACTAATTTAGTTTTGTAGGAAAATACACAGCTTGATATAAAAGAAAGTCAGTTTACTTCAAAAGTAACAACGTCTGTTCTGTTTGAATGTAGGTTCATACTTTGAGCCTTTTCGTTTCCCAATATAGTAAAATTCCCCTGTGTTACATGATCTCAAAAATATTATTAAGAGTATAGAATTATGAACACAGTATGGTGAATGTATAAGAAGAATTAAAATGGATTTGTGATGGAAAATACTACATTTGAGAAAAAGTATTTAAAACTAGAAAGTATAAATATGTAGTTATTTCTAGCTCTTGCTATTTCAAAAATTTATTAGTATAAACTGAAAAAGAGTATATTTTTCATCAATAGTATCTGCTTTTTTTCTTTGTTCCTGGCAGAGAAACAAGAGAAATTTGGACTTCATTGACAGCTGATTTGAATTCTGTTTATGTTGTTATTCCACAGTCCCATCTCATACTTGTGGATATGGGACTCAAGGGAGCTTAAAACCCTTCTTGATTTTGCCAGGGACTTCATGGAGTGATCTAGGGGGAAAATCACTTAGCCTTCCCTTCAATTTTCTTTTTTATCTGCAAAAGGGGAAAGGCAATAACTTTTTGTGTCTTCCAAGTCTATTTTGATGGCTGATGAAATGGCATTCTGTATACCTTGGAACAAAAGTGATAGATAAAAATGCATGTGTAATAGAGAGAGTGACATTATAAGTAAAGTTTGGAAAGAAGCAAAATTGGAAATGTATAAATACATTTCAATATGAGTGCCTCAGTCCACTATTTGAATTCACATTGATTTCATTCTGTAAATTGGCTTTCATCTTCCTCAACTATGACAACGACAGTTCTTACAACCACAACCTGTCTCACATTAAATGGATCTCAGAGGGGCTGCTTTGGCTGATCTATCCATTGTCACAAGCTGACTGAGCATTGAAACTCCCACCTGCCGTGGACCAGCAAGCTCCCAAGTCCAACTGCCAGGGTGAACAAAACCCACTGATGCTGAATTGCACCGAGGAGTCCCTTTCTCCACCTAATTGCCTCGCAGAACAGCTGAAGAGGTCTGTGTTGGCACCTATTCAGAGAGACAAACAGAAAAGGAGGCATGTTTAATATCAATTCAGTCAATTCTATATTCCCGATGTTATAGGGAACTCTACAGTGCTACATTTTATAATTTAATTATTGACTCTTGTGATATGGACTCTAACAACACTCTGTGCTATGTGAAACCCCACTCTCTCTTTATTACCTAAGGATATTGTTTGTTCAACTCTATAGCAATTGGGCAAATCTGCCCCCCCCCGCAAATTTTTTAAACAAAGAAGGCAACTGGGCCTAGAAAGTGGACAGAAGAGATATATGATGACAAAAGCTGGTTTTTATTTAATATTTTTAATATTCATTTATTTTTGAGAGAGAGAGAGAGAGAGCGAGAAAGAGAGAGAGAGAGAGAGAGAGAGAGAGAGTGGTGGGGGGAGGGGCAGAGAGAGAGGGAAACACAGAATCTGAAGCAGGCTCCAGTCTCTGAGCTGTCAGCGCAGAGCCCAGTGCAGGGCTCCAACTCACGGACTGTGAGATCATGACTTGAGCTGAAGTCCGATGCTTAACCGACTGAGCCACCCCGGCGTCCCAAAAGCTGTTTTTGATTTAAATACTTAATTTTCTTTGTCTTTGTGTTGAGTTTAGTTGGTAGGACCACATCAGTTGTTAATGTTTGACATCTCATGAGGAATATAAGAATAAAGAAAAAACAGTTAATGCAATGTAAGGAAAAGAAACTGGAAGCAATGTTAAAGTCTGACATTAAGGAAAAATATATACAGAAAAAAAGCCATAAATAAAACCTTTGTCACGGAAGAAAAATGGTACTATGAGGAGACTATTTTAAATATAATCATGTTTAATTATTTGCATATTAATTAGAGTATATTTATAAATAGCTACAATTTAAGCCAGATCTTCAAATATCAAACATAAGAAAGTCAAATTTTTATATGGATCCTTTTAGGAAGTGTTGATCATATACTTTATCTGCAATTTCACTTTTATTTGGTAGAAAATAGCAAGAAAAGCAAATATATATGTGAGAAGTGAATTTGTAAAAAATATTTTTTAAGGAAAGTAATAAATTTGCATAATTTTAAAATAAAACTTTAGGGATACACTGTTTAAAACATAAAAGATCAGTCCTATGTGTTAGGTTTCCACCTCCCTTCAAATCTCTTTCCCAAGAAAGGACTTGCAGGTTTTTAGTTGTTTCTTCTGATAGGACACATTCCAATTTTCACTCTAACATTAGATGTCCCTTCTCAAATACTTTGCTGCCTTCATCTCCTTTGAACAGCTTTTCAATGTTAGAAAGCCCTTGAGTTACCTTAATGTACTTTGAAAAGCCCTGTGTATTTGTTTAGGTTCTCCAGAGAAAAAGAGCCAATAGGGAATATAATATAATATAATATAATATAATATAATATAATACAATATATAGTTATAGTTATATAGTTATAATATATAGTTATATATAGTTATAATATAATATATATGATATATATAATGTATAGCATATAGAGGGGATTTCTTAGAGGAATTGGCCCACATGATTATGGAGGCCGAGTCCTACAGTCAGCTGTCTGAAAGCTGGAGAATGAAGAAAGCCAGTGGTATCAAAGTCCTAAGAACCAGGGGAGCCAGTGCTGTAAGTTTCAGTTCAAGTACAAAGGCCCAAGAACTAAGAGAAGATGGATATCCCAGGCCAACCAAGAAGAGGAAATTCTTACTTTTTCTGCATTTTTGTTCTATTCAAACCCTCAACAGTTTGGATGATATCTATCACATTATTTGAAACGCCCTAACAGACACACTCAGAAACAATGTTTTACCCAGTATCTGGGCATCTTTTAGCCCAGTCACATTGACACATGAAAGTAATCATTCACACTCTGCCTTATGGAACCAAACTCTAGGTCATTTGCCATGTGACAGTGATTCCTTTTTCTGGCAAAATGTTCATGATATACTGTAACCTGTCTTTCTAGATCATGGGATTACAAAGCCTAGGACTTTCTTTTCCATCTCTCAATGTCCGATATGCAACGTGAAGTTATTTGTGCAAAACATCACTGTCACGTTAACACTAAAAGAAGAAACACAATTTCTTATCCTTGGGAAGCAAGAATCAATTCATACTGATAAATCATGGTAGTAATTTGTAATTTTAGTTTTTTCCCTTTTCCTTGATCTAGGAAATATATAATGTTAGTATTGTTATTAAAGAGTCAGCAGGATAATATAAAATTTGAAACTGACTTCTCTGATGTGTAGCACTTTTATTTTTATATCACTGTTTTCATAATTAAATGTGTCTTGGAAAACCCAATTGTGTAGGACGCGTAAAACTCAACTTTGGTTGAGACACTCTGAAATCCTGTTGGTTAACTTGTCTTGGGCTTTTGTATCAAATTATACAATCTGAATCTCTATTTCACTGACAAATGATAAGATAAAAATACAGGCACAAAACATTGCCTACCTTCTTATTTCAGCTGCTTAATGACCAAAGAGAATAACAATGAAAGGGATAGGAAAAGAAAATAGATGATAGCCCTCTGGACAGATTCTATTAGATAAAGCAACTTAGCAGGGAGAAAAGGGATTACATTAAGGTGAAGATGAACTTCTTATAGCAAGTTTGATAAATTGTTATCATTCCAGACAATTTGAGATAATGCAATCTCCAAGTCTGAATGACATAATTACTAGATATGTTGTGAGTTGTCAGGAAATCCAAAGATCAATCACCAGAAGATTTGACTGGATCTACATCTATTTATTTGCACCCAGGGTGAAAAATCACAACCACAGTAAAAAACAACAATAAGCAAAGAAGAGAAAGGAGGTTAAATAATAAATACAGATGCTCAATTTCTGGCTTTTCACCAGCAACATATTCAAATCCATAAATATAAATAAAAATCATTGTGAGATTTACCTTTACATAACTCCAGGATATAAAATCAGAAGGTAAACAAATATATATGACTGCCTTTTTCATAACTTAAAATCCAAATTAACTTCAAGTTTTTATAATTTTTGTGCAAGTTAATCTGAATATATATATATATACATTATGTCAAAATTAAGAATCATTGAGAATACGGAATTTATGGCTAAGCTGTGTATATTTCTATATTCCTAAGAGGTAAATAGATGAAGATGGCTTATAAAGATTTAGTTATCTCTGGATATAGACACTCTATGAAAGAATGGCACAAATCACTATATTACTTGTTTATAATGGTTAAACTAGGAAATGTACAAAAAAACCCCACAAAGAAGTTTGATTTCACTACTCAAAGATATTTTCCATATGTGGTAAATGAAAAATAAAACAAAACAAAACAAAAAACCATCATCCATCACAAATGGAAACCCTAAATACTGCATTATGACTTTATTTCACACGCATAACTTTCTCTAATGGTTTAGGAAATTTTTAGAGGAAAGATACTATGCTCATAAAGAATCTGTTTCACTTGCTGAACAGACTCAATCTTCTCCTTACACAGGGTGACCAAGTTTAAATGTTTCATCAGCAATTCAATCTAATTCAACAAAAACTAAATTCATCATCATCCTCCCAGTAGTCCTGATCCATCTTCATGCTTTCTGTTTTGTTTAATGATATCATCATTCACCCAATCAACAATTTCAAAATCTTGAACTCTTCATTAATTTTCCTTCTCTCTCATCATGTCAGCAATTCTATTGGTTTCATCTTGACCAAGCATTTAACTTTCCTTCTTTTTCCAAAACAGCAATGTCTCCACCAATGTTAAAACCTGCTTTTGTTGTTACAGTGCTTTGGTATAGAGCTGTTTATTCAAAACACCCCTTTTTTCTTAATCTACCTGAAGCATTGCTGCCTCAGCAAAAATTTTCCATTTCACCTCTAAATATGACTGTATTAGTTAAGATAGAAATCAGCTGCGTGCCATAGAACCCTATAACAATATTTGTTTAATGGGTTTAGGCATTTATTTTTTTCTTATAATGGCTGGTGTGATGACATTTCTCCATTATCCAGGGACCCTTGTTTCTCCTACCTTCTTTGTCCTCTGTCCCTTGAATTATTTGAGATGATGTGCTACTGTGAACGTGATGCAAGCTGAGGATGGGGGAAGAATTTAAAGGTAGGAATAAGCATTGCACACTTTAGCTTATATCTCATTAAATTAAATCTTAGTTATATGGACATATATGCATTCACAGATGACTGGGTAGTTGTACCAGCCTTGACAATGCACCACTCGAATTTCCCTTCAAGGGAGAAATATACTTATCTCATGGCCTCTGCTTGCCATACATTTGAGAACCACCAGCGTTCAAACTGAGGCAGTGCTCCCTCTCAGCTGTATCCAGCTAATTACTTAGCATGAGGGTATACTAGAGCCATTCATTCCCAACATAGGAAGACATCTCTGTCTTTCTTCTGGAGCTCTCTGTAACCCTAGGTAAATATTTCTTAACTGCACTGGGGTCTGAAGCTTTCTTTACTCCATCCTCCTCCCTTCCTTCTCTCAGTTCACAAATGTCAAACCTAAATCTCCATCTCAAACCTTCTCTGCCTACTCCTGTTGCTTCTCTCCTTCATCCTTTACAGGCATTTCCTTCAGTAAATGATTTGTGTGGTAAGTTCATCTTGTTATCTGCCTTCTGGAGGATCAAATTTGGCCAGCAATAGTCCAACTTAAATCAAGAGTGCTACTATTTTGATAAGGAAGGAGAGATCCATGCTGGGGAGCCATCAGCTGTCTCTGCTATAAGTAACATGTCTGTAATAGTTTTCTAGAACCTACACTAAAGTTTTAAAAAGTAGCTGCCGATGAATACTAATGATCAGAGCAGCAGTAGTTCATATGCAAGAAAAAAACTTATTAACGCTGTAAAATATTAGCACATAAAGAGCTCTGCTTTGGGAACATCTTGACTATGTATGGCACAAAATTTTTTTTAAGTGTTCTAATGGATTCTGATATTAGAAGCATCAGTTCAAAAATCAAGTCTTCAATTCATAACGTGTGAGATGGTGAGCAAGTCACTCAATCTCCTTAAACTTCTGCTTCTGGATCCATTAAAAGTGAGTATCTATTGTTTTCCATTAATGTTATTATAATATACAGTGAGACACTGAAGAATACAAAAGGCTTAGCAAAGTGCCTACACAGAGGGAGATTTTCTCCTTCTTTCTCCTCCTCTTTGCTATTGCTATTGTATTCTTGTTATTATTAATTATTATTATTATTATTATTTTGTCTGCAGCATCCTTAGCTATTTTTTTTATTTTGAAAATCCCAGTGTCTGGGGGAATTGCCTCTGCTACATTTGGCCTCTATATAATTAGTGTTTACAGCATGATGGAATAAAATTACGTTTGAACTTTTGTGAAATGTTTATGAGAACTTTCACTAGAGGTGACTGAAGTTGTTCATTATGAAGTGTGAATAAGAACTGACGAAATGTGAATGGCCATTTTTCATGTGCAATCACCTCTAATTTATTTTATCGACTGTTGCAGTCTTTGAGTATTTAAATTACTTTTTTTGATGTTCTACCTTAGGCTGCTGTGAATTTGGTTGAAGCTCAGTTTTTTATCTCATTATTGGCATTCTTGAATAAAACCAAGAGGGCAGCCTCAGGAGAAAAACTGCTAGTTGGATAGGACCATGGAGGAACAGAGCTGATCTTTGTAATACCAACATGAAATACAAGAGATAGGACATTATTGATTCTTTGGCAAGTGACCTAATATCTTTGTGCCCCAGTCCTCTTTTGTTAAATGAGGCTAATACTAAATCATAGACTTGATATGATGATTAAATTATACACAGAAACTGCTTTTCACCATGCCTGTTACACAGTAAGTTGCATTTAAGTGTCTGCTGCTAGGGTAATATTCTGGGCAAAATTTGCAAGACAATGAATTCTATACAATTTTATGTGTTGTTTAAGCTAATAAGATGATCAAAAATTCTCCTGACAATCTAGACAAGGAAGTGCTCGGAAAATTATCATTGAGGAATAAGCCTCCCCTTCTCTCTAACCTCTGAGGGGACTAGCTATGCTTGGATTGAATAGTTCTTGCCTTATTGCAGATAGCGACTTAGAAATGCCTCAACAACTAAGCTCATGCTCTGGGAAAGGCAATTCAGGGACCAATAAAAGTCATGAAAGAAGCCACATAATATCAATAAATTCCGTTGTTTTCTAAAGGTGTGTTACTAAACTCTGAAGACGAGGGTTTTTAATGGCGGCTAGACCAAGGCACTGTGATGTTACAACTGTGGCGGTTCCTTGAGGCAGAAAAGAGGACAGATAATAGCAATTCTCAAGGGCCTTGAATTCAATCCATCTGTCTTCAACTGAAAATAAGGGAAAGTTCATTAAAAATGGAGTTGGAAAGCTCTGGAGATGGAGCTTTCATGCTTGACCCTTATGGTAAGAAGCATACTTTGCCTTCCCCAACAGGAAGAAGCTTACTTTAGAAACCCCAGCAGAAGGAAGGAAGAATTTCTCCTAGCCCAGCAACAGCCCAGCCAATGAGAAACCACCACACTCCACCAATTTAGAAGCCATAACAGCACCTCACAGTTTCAGCTTTTCCACTATAAAAGCAAGCCCCTCGCAACTCTTCTCCAGACTTGCCTATGGTTAAACAGTTTGCTTGTTCTGAATTGCAATTCTTTGTTATTCTCAAGTCAGATCTTTTCTTTTCCTTTCTCTTATTTTTTTTTCTTTCTTTCTTTCTTTTTTTTTTTTTTTTTTGTAAAACAGCTGGGTTTTTTTTCCCCCAAGGTCAACATTGTGTGGTAATTAGAGAAAAATCCAGAAATGATGAACCCTTAAGGAACTAAACCCAATAAACTGTGAAGTATCCACCTGAGATCTTTGTGCTTTCTGCTTTTGCAAGTTATCTTTTCTTTAGGCTTGGGAGGTCTCTCGGAACCGAGCTCCCTCCTTCTGTTTGAACTCTGACTTTATTTGGGATCTGTGTAAAGGTTTTGTCTTTACTGGTGAGTACTCCATAGTTCTTGTTTTTAACGAACCTCTGATCTTAAATAATGGGATCTCCACCTGCCAAACTGTCTCAGGAGCATCCCTTTTTGGGACCCCAGCCAGCTTTGTGTTTAAAAACTATGGTTTCTCCTCATGTGCATTCTTAACAATTAAGATTAACTTAACAAAATTAATTTCATAATTTCAGTGGCCATAATGGGAATTCCTTTCCAAACTTACTTTTCTCAGAATCATATTAGAAGACCATATCCTTAACCTGAATGGAACACTTACTTCAGTTGGTATTGTGAGGCTTCCAAGTATATTCAGAAGTATATTCTTCTTTACAAAATACCATTTCTAAATTGACAAAGGCAAAAAAAAAAATGTGAAAAGGCATCAGAGGCCTTTTTGTTCCCTCCTCCCACACTTAATTTCTCTTCCCCTGTGGTACCTCTGTGTACCCTCCACTTCTTCATGTAACCCTCTCAATGAATTTAGAAAGTGCACCTTTAAAATCAGACCCGCTGAGGATTCTTATACTAAGACCCTAATTTTTTTTATGTCCCTTGGACTGAGACTGAACTATGAGCCATAGTCCAAGATCTCCCCAAAGTAACTGAGGAGACCCACATATTTGCTGAGGAATTTACTATAGTCTTTCAAACTTTGTTTTCTTCAGTGTGTACCAATTAGTTCACATGCTCACTGGAGAAGGCCAGGCCAGAAACCAAATGAAAACAACTAATTAGGATCCTGAAAAGCTCTAGAACTTCAGGTAAGAGACCAACCCCCTGCCTTGTTATATGATTGGACCTTGTTATATGATCTGACAATCCCTAGGGTTTTCATAAAACTTGTTGACTGGAATAAAATTCAGACTTGACTTAGAAACTCAGTAAACCTGTTCATGGTTCCAAAGTGTTTTTAAGGAAAATTCTGGCCTTCCTCTGGATGTTAAATCCACTCAGGTGGCCGTTAACTCTATAGTAATTAATAGGCTGAACTGGGATCTTTCTCTAGTAGTTAAGATGATCAGAGTAAAATAAAAAACTATGTCCACTCCTCTTTTAGTTAACAAATAAGTTCCCCTATACCATCGAGGAATGAACTAAAAAGACTGCTAAAGTCTCTAATTCTTAACTCCAACAAATGGAGGCCCTTAAATAGAACACTCCCTGTCCTACCTGCTCTCTGCCACGATTGCAAAAAGCCAGGACACTGGATAACAGATTGTTGCAAACTTAGTGTTGCAGGCATCTTCAGCCCTCTAACCAGCCTTAGCTTAGTTACTGGCTTCAAGGACCTACAGGGGCTCTTTCCACTCCTTCCTCTTATCTGGGTCAGAACAGCATTCTCCAGGTTGGGAATGATTAGCTAAATAGCCCCTGCCTCAGGGCACTACAAGCCTTAGTTCCTCCATGCTTGTTTGTTTATCAGGTGGAGATTTCTTAGAGAAATATGCCAGAATTTTCTTTCTCCCAAAAGGGAGTGATAACTCTAGAATTTAATAGCAGAACCAAAATAGCCAACCAGATGAATCAAACGACCCTTTGAAATCTTTTATTTGTTTCATCTCTGATGACATTAGAGCTAATTTTAAGGATATTGACCATGTGTCCCTATTGGATTAGCTGTAAGTTATCCAACCATAACATGATTATAAGGCTCTGGGCCTCACTATCTCCTGGACTAGTGTCCCTCATCACCCATAGTTTCTTTTGTCTCCTGTTACCTAAAGCTCACTGGTAAAGAGCAATTGGATAACTATTTGATTACATGGAGAGTAAACAGAAATAACATACATTTAAACACACATCAGAAAATGATTAACGCTTATTTTTTATGTTAGTAAAATTAGTGGAAGTGCAGAAATTGTCAATGTGCAACTCAATGAATTTTCACTGAATGGATGAAATTCCACCCAATGAAATTTCAACAAATTTGAATATCTCAAACACCATTCAAATGAAGAAATGGAACATTACTAAAGCCCCTGAAGTATATTGTCTCTTTTGTGATCACTATCTCTGACAGGTAATGCCATTCCGACTCTAATTCTAGAATTATCTCAAAAAGTTAAAGTGGTGACTTGGGAGATAATTTAAAAAGAATAAAACTATTATAAAAAAATGACAACAACCCTCAAACCTAAAGTCAGATATCAGTGATGAAATAGATTATGACCTAATAGAGGAATATATCAGGACAATAAAATAAATTTGTAATTTACCTATACCTAACTATATACCATCAAAATAAATAACAAATTTTGATATAATTATCAATAAATTGATGAAGCCACCACTATATTATTTCTTGTATTTAATTTCTTATTTTGGAAATAAATTATATTCATTTATTTAGCACACACACACTTTTTTTTTTTTTTTTTTTTTTACTGGTGAGGGAAAGCACTCTGGCTCCTAGACTACTATCATAAAATTTATATGACTTGAAGATAGACAATATAAATGTAAAAGTTCTGATTTATTTTTATGGAGTATTTTTAAAAAATTATGCAGGGGAGAGAGAGAGAATCTGTTTTTTTTAAGTTTATTTATTATTTTGAGAGAGACAGAGTGCAAGCAGGGGAGGGGCAGAGACAGAGAATCCCAAACAGACTCTACAGGGTCGGCACAGAGCCAGAAGTGGGGCTTGAACTCATGAAACTGTGAGATCATGCCCTGAGCTGAAATCAAGAGTCCAATGCTTAACTGACTGAGCTACCCAGGTGCCTCTGGGAGAGAGAATCTTATGCAGGCTCCATGCTCAGTGCAGAGCCTGGCATAGGACTCAATCCCACGATCCTCGGATCATGACCTGAACTAAAATCCAGAGTCAGATGTTCAACTGACTGAGCCACTTAGGTGCCCCTTATGGAGCATTTTAAATAATTAAACTTTACTAATATTAATTCATTATGAGTAGGAAAAATAAACATTTCTCATTCTGTATGAATTATTGCCTATAGTTATGGTTCCAGAACAGATTATTCCGAATGTTACAGCAGTTGAAACCATACCTATCCAGACACAATCCAGTAAGACTGTTCTTCAGCAAATGTGTGATCTATTCAATTCCCGTAAGTTTTCATAACAACCTTTAAAGATATTCCTGTAATGTAGAACTTTATAAAGAACTGCATATAAATTGAGAATTTTGGAATATGTATTAACTAAATTACCTTGTCCTATATCTATCCTCAATCTATCTTTAATCTATCATTTATCTGTTTATTCATTTAATCTCCTTTTTTTAAAAATTCTTTAATGTTTATTTATTTTTGAGAGAGAGACACACACAGAGTGTGAGCAGGGGAGGGTCAGAGAGAGAGGGATACCCAGAATCCGAAGCAGGCTCCAGGCTCCGAGCTGTCAGCATGGAGCCTGATGCAGAGCATGGAGCCTGATGCAGGGCTCGAACACACGAACTGTGAGATCATGACCTGAGCTGAAGTCAGCCGTTTAACCGACTGAGCCACCCAGGCACCCCTATTCATTTAATCTCCTAAAGCCCCAATAACTGCAACTATAGCTATGGTTTGGTATTTATTTATTCATTCATCCATCAAATATTTATTGATGTTACTATGTGCCAATGGAATTCTAGGCATTGATGAGAACAATAGGTATGCATTTTCATGTCATGGGTTTCTGATAAAATATAAAATTTTGAGTTTATTGTGGTTCATGTATAGATTCTTTTGGTTCAGAATATGTTTTATGACTCTCCATGTTTTTATGTGGTTTGCTGATCTTAGCCAAGTATGACCTAAAGTTTTTCTTGATGCACTTATGCCTGTAAAATTTCCCTTGAGTATATTATAGTAAATAATTTTAAGAAAGTTACTGGCACTTGGCAAAAAAAAACCCCAACCAACCAACCAAACAAAAAAACCCACCCACATAGACAAAATGAAAATTGGGCCTGCCCCATAACATTTTTATTATTCCTTTTTTTCTATTGTTATATTTATTTTACATTCTGTACATTTTAAAATTTATTTACTATCAAACATCTTTTATTTCCATTGCTATACCTAAATTGAAAGCTCAGAATTTTGTTGTCTACCTATAAACACCATATTTATTCATTCAGTCAGTATACTTGAGATAAGAGCCATATTAACACAGACAACATAAGATATTTTTACAAGTTTACTGAGAAGTATTTACTAACTATACTGAAAGAGACAAAAATCACTAAACCATGTCTACGAAGAAATTATTTTGATTAAAACATTATCTTTTATCTTTCCATTTTAACTGAGCATTTTTTAGTAGTAAGCTACATCTTATTTAATAAAACTTAAGGTAAACCAAGGTGTCTGGCCTGTTAATTTTATTACTTTGCACAATTTCCAGCTTTTGTAAATATTATCAAGACACTTAGTTATTACAAATCTAGCTACATATAGGATTTTATAAATAAAATAAATTTGTGCATTAAGAAAACTAATTCTTACAAGGGTTTCACAATAATGGAGGCTAGATTTTAATTCTTAATGGAAAGAGAGGGGCAGGAACTATTTTCATTAGAACATGAGAATATAATTTGATCTATTCTTCATGGTTTCTAAATTATGAAAAGATTTTAAATAAAATTATGTATAAAATAAGTACTTTACAGAGTGAGGATAATAATGAGTTTATTATGGAATATGCTGAAATTTAAAATGATTGTGAAAATAGAATGAAATCTTTTTTTCTGTAAACGCTCAAAATACATGTAAATTATATTTATTTTTTCATTTTCCATTTCAAATTATTTATACTAACAGCCACAGTTTCACTAATTAGTAAAATATACTAAATATGCAACAAGAGTAGAGTGAGAATTCAGAATGGGAAATTAAAACAGTGCCAGAATAGTTAAAAGTTTAAAAGTTTAAAAAGAATTGATAACCCCAGGGGAAAAAGGACAAACAGTATGGAAAAGTGAATTAAGTGAATTAAAAATAGTTTTACTAAATACATCTAAAATATAGAAAATAAAGCTGAAACTGGCAAATATCAAAAAATTTAAAAAAAGAGGCAGAGGGACACAAAAAGAAGAAATGAATTCAAGAAGGATAAAGAGTTCAAGAGAATACATTTTCACAATCTTGTACTCAAAACCCCTTGGCTTCATATATCTTTTGATATCAGAAATTTAGAGCATTTAGAAATATAATGAGGACATGTATTATTACATTTCCAACAAGAATAAAATTATTTGTATTATAAAATACATTTCAAGGACATGTTATAACTTTGATACAAATGATGCACATAAAAACTCTTGTCAAATCCCACTGCTAAAAGTCAAATCCAGGATAACAATCAGTTTCAGTTTCATATAGTGTAATTACACTCATGATTAAGTAAATATATTTTAGGAATGCAAATACATTTCAATATTAGAACGTACAACAGATTCAGTAAGAAAATAAAATTTGGCAATCAGTCTATGGCAAAATATTTTCTTATAAAGTCACTAAGTTTATAAAAATCTTGTTAATGATATCTTTGGTATGGTGGAGAGTTTAAAATTGCAGTTTCTACAATAGAGGGACAGGAGAGGCTCTCTCATTAAAGAACAAAGCAGTAGGATCCGTGATTCTTCGGCTCTCCTTAAAGGCTGTTTGAATATTTAAGCCATCGGAGCAACAGGAATAGAAATAGAAGTGCTAAGGAAAGAGAAGTCAAATATTACTTTCTAAAATTTTTGATGGTATCTTTAAATACTTGAGATGATCAGTTAGGAGAAAAGAATGCAGTTATTCTTACAAATAAGAGTTCAGGGAATTGCTTATTATAATCGTCAAGAGCTTCTTTAATACCACCGCGACCAGTTAAAGAATATATCAGATAAACCTAATCCATTCATAAGCTTAACAAAAATATAAAACCCTTAAGAATTAGCAATGAGTATAAAGGATATTTAATGCTTTTTCAGCAAATTAATTGATGTTTTGAAGCTTGATTTTTAAACTTCACGAAGATGTATTTAAAATTATTCACATTATAGCCTTATTTGAAATTGTGAAAAATCCCATTCACTTTATTTTTTTAATTAATTTATTTTTTAACATTTATTTATTTTTTGAGAGACAGAGAATGAATGGGGGAGGGGCAGAGAGAGAGGGAGTCACAGATTCTGAAGCAGGCTCCAGGCTCTGAGTTGTCAGCACCGAGCCCAAAGGTGGCTTGAACTCACAAACCAGGAGATCATAACCTGACCCGAATTCAGAAGCTTAACCGACTGAGCCACCCAGGAGCCCCTCCATTCACTTTAAATACACAATAACTTAGGAACAAGTATACCAAACTTATAACAGTAAAAATATATATAAGTGGCAACAAGAAAAAAGCTAAATGCAAAGTTAAAAAAGAACAAAACCTCAGGATATATAACAAAAAATATATGTAATGATAGCAATTTTCTGAAAATGTGTTTGTTTTTATGTTTCTTATATATGTTTGTGTATATATTACATATGAATGTGGTATTTTGTAAGCTTATGGATATACACATTTAATATTAAATATACACTGCCCAAATTAAAGGCAAATAAAACAACATTTCAGTATACTTGCCTTTGTTAGGATTATACATTTCAAACTTTTTTTTACTCTTGATAGAATACAAATTTTTCTATAATAATCATAATTGCTTATGTAATTAAAAATACATAAATGTTAATGCACATTCAATGTCAGGGCCATGAAAAAACACATACTAAAATGTTTCATCTTATTAAATAGTATTCTTCCACATAGCTCTAACATTTATAAAAAGTAATGTAAGTAAGTAATAATAACCAGTTGTTAGTAACTGCATCCATAGGGTTTTATTCAGGAGAAACCTATTTACAATGATGTTCAAATTAGAAAAATATTTCCTCCAAGTAACCTCCTAGAAAGATTTCCATGTAATTTCATTAATAGCATTCTTGCAGATCTTTATGTTAAAAAGTGATAATTTCCATATGATTTTTAAAAATACTGCTCAAATAAATATTGTCCAAAATAGTGCACTGTCACTTTCCAATACTAATTCAGGAAGCTTGGCCAACCAAGGTAGGTCCAAATCCTAGTTAACTGATGTTAGAGTTAATCCAAGGATAGACTCATAACAAAACAAAATCCAGATTCATAGACACAGAGAATAGAGTGGTGGTTGTTAGAGAGGAAGGGGAGTTAGGGGTAGGCAAAATGGATGAAGGTGATCAAGAAGTACACACTTCCAGTTATAAAATAAATAAATCATGAGGATGGGAAATACAGTCAGTAATAATGTATTCACTTTGTATGGTGATGATGGCAACTACACTAAGGTGGTGAGCAGTTCTCAATGTATACAAATGTCGAAACACTACATTGTACACATGAAACCAATAGGATATTGTATGTCAATTATACATCAATAAAATGTAATTAGGATATAAATACTGCTTTATTGTGAATATACTGATAATGCAAAAGTAGATAAACTAGAATACCCTGCATACCTTTTTCCAGTGGTAACCTATCCTCATGATTTGCTTGGTGTCATTCCTGACATTTTCTATGGTACAGAGTCTAAATATAGATGACATATATAGTTCATTTGTTACAGAATATAATTAAATAATATGGAATGTCTTTTTTTATTTCAAACTTGCTCGTATGTCTTGAAAATATCATATCAGTATATATGGAACTATTACTGTCATTTTGACCATAAATAACGGTTCCTATATTCATAGATAAGGTTGATTCTATTTTGGGGCATTTAAAAAAAGTTTTTTAATGTTTCTTTCTTTTTGAGAGAGAGCGAGAGAAAGAGCGTGATTAGGGGGAGGGCCAGAGAGAGAGGGAGACAGAAAATCTAAAGCAGGCTCCAGGCTCTAAGCTGTCAGCACAGAGCCTGATGCAGGGCTCAAACTCACGAACTGAGAGATCATGACTTTACCCAAAGTCGGAGGTTTAACTGACTATGCCACCCAGGTGCCCCTACTTTTAGTCATTTTAAAATAAAACTACAATAGACAGACTGTTTATGTCTTTTTTCCTATGCATACTAATGTAACAGGTTTTTGGCACTGAAATTATTATACTGAAGGATAAGTGCATTTTAAATTTCAGAAAATATAATATTCCCCATCAAGAGTTTGTGCCTATTTATAAGGATAACATTACCTGTTGATAACCATTCATTCATATATTCTGCTTTATCCCACTCCCTTTGGGGAAAACTATTTTTATTTACTATGCATTTCTTTTGACCTTATCATTGTTCATTTTAATTGGAGAGTTTAATTGTGTATTAATCCTCTAAAATATTTTATTCTAATTTTAAGAGTATGTCTATTATATATTGTTTTATCTATTTTTAAAACTTTATGGTATCATATATGTTTATTAATAACATGGATTTTCTATTTTGCTTTGGAAAGACTTCCTCAACCTGACTCAAAATGTATGGTGTTTACCTTTATATGATGCTATTTACTTTAATTGTATTTTCCATGTGAAATTATTTTTTCTGACTCTTATTAACATATTACATTGATAATTATTTCTGTTTTGTTTTATCAATGGCAGCCATTGTTTTTAAATATTTTATTGACTATTACATCTTTCCCCATCCTTCTGAATTCCAAATATTCATTAAATGTGTCCAGACTATATTCTGTTCCAACAACTACTGTATTATTCACATCAATTTACCTTACTACTTTGAACATTGTAGAAGTAGTAGTAGTAGTAGTAGTAGTAACATTGAAATTTTCAACATTTTATTTTTGTCATATTTTTATTCTTTTAAATGTTTGTTTGTTTTGAGAGAGAGCACAAAGAGTGAGTGAGTGGGGTAGGGAGAAAGGGAGAGAGAGAATCACAAGCCAGCTCCATGCTGCCAGCTGAGACTCAGTCTCATGAACAGTGAGATCATGACCTGAGCCGAATCAAGAGCCAAATCAACAGAAATGACTAAGCCCCAACTTTTGTCATATTTTTAATGAAGAATATTTCCTCATCATTTTTGCCTGCAAAAGAAATTTATTATCCAGTTGATGAATTAAAAAATATCTTAATTTCAATTATATTGAATATTTTTCTAAAACTTTTTGTTATTTGGGGCAACTGGGTGGCTCAGTCAGTTGGGCATCTAACTACACAGCTCAGGTTATGATCTCATGGCTCATGAGTTTGAGCCCCATCTTGGGCTCTGTGCTGACAGCTTAGAGCCTGGAGCCTGCTTCAGATTCTGTCTCCTCTTTCTGCCCCTTTCCCACTCATGTGCATGCTCTCTCTCTCTCTCTCTCTCTCTCTCTCTCTCAAAAATAAAAATTAAAAAAATAAAACTTTTTGTTATTTGTATAATTATTATGTGATTAATATTGATTTGTTCAATACAGGAACATTATATGTATCTGTGTATTTTTATGTGTGTCATTTGGTATTTAATATTGTTTTTTTGGTATTCAATGTACCCATACTATTAGATTACTCCTATTTTATAATTGTTGATAACATGTAATATGCTATTTTAAAAATATTTCACTGGAATAGATTTTGCTGGCATATAGGCAAACTAAGAATTTTAAAATTTGATCTTGAATATGTTATCATGATGAACTTTAAATCTAATTTGGTGTAGTTCTTTTTCTCTCTTTTTGGTTTTTTGCTAGTTGATCAGTAGAGTGTAATATAGGGCAAGCATACTTCTGCAAGTAATACCATTAAATATCTCTCTTTATTATACTATTTTTTGTTACTTTTCCTATTCTTCCAACTAAGACTACAAATTTAAAACATTTTCAACTATTAAGTGTAATGTTTCTACTGGAAATAATAGTTACATTTCATTAAAATTAATATTTACGTCAAGCCCTGTTACTGATTTTATTTTGTAAAGAATTGCTGTCATATTTTGCAAATGCTTTTGCATTAGCTACTAAGGTTGCTTGGTGATTTTATGTTTTAATCTGTTAATCTGTGGAATTGTATTGATACTAATTAGCCTCAAATTCTTAGGATTAACCCTACTTACTTCTACTGAATTGATTTTTTAAATACTGTTGGAATTTATTTTTTAATGTTTTATCTAGACTCAATCTGTTTTTACAAAAGAAATTTACCTGCAAGGTGTGTGTGTGTGTGTGTGTGTGTGTGTGTGTTAGTAATTTTGTCTTGTTTGGGTCTCATGCATATGATATCCTCATAAGATGAGCTGGCAAACATGGTGTATTTCCCTCATTCTGCAATAGTTTATAGGATATATTGTAGTTATTTTTTCTAACGATTTGTTAAAAACTATTTCATATGTGCATTTTAAAGGGTTATGATTTTATTCATATTTATCATAATTATTATAATATAGTAAGAAAAAAGAGACTTTGAGTCCTGAAGTGTTTGACTTTCTATAATCTTTCTGCCCTATGCATACAAGCCTTCCTGACTCTCTAGGAAGACAGAGAGAGGGACCTCTGGGTGGCTCAGTTAAGCATCTGACTCTTGATCTCAGCTCAGGTCATGATCACACTATTTGTGTGTTCCAGCCCCATGTGCCCCATTGGGCTCTGTGCTGACAGTGTGGAGCTTGCTTGGGATTCTGGCTCTCCCTCTCTCTGCCCCTCTCCCACTCTCTGTTTCAATCTCTATCTCAAAAATAAATAAATAAAAAAGAAGACAGAAGATACACACACACACACACACACACACACACACACACACACAAAGGTAAGACTAGTAAGCGATAGTATTTTTACCTGAGGGCTGTATTTTATTTAGAAGTAAACAAAAGTTACCATTTTCATCACTTAAATATGATTAGTTCTTTAGACCTGTACATACTACTATATACCAGGGATCACTGCCTGTCAGGCTTTCATTGGTTCAGGAACAATCTATATCTATTTATTTATGTATTTGTTACGCACTAAGTAACTGAAGATAAAAATTTGACATGATTTCTTTCTTTATGGATGCATTCTTGTTTAATAAAAAATAGGAGATTGTTTGACATTCATGGACTAAATCTGAACGATAGTTTAATCAACTTGCAAACTTTATTAAAATCAAGGGGAACATTTGCTTCATTATTTCCTTTCCATAAAATGTTTACAAATGTAAAGAAAGGGCAAAACTAAGACATGATCAATTAACAAAGGTTTTATCAATTTCACAGTATCTATTCATGTGTCTTTCATGACAATAGATAAAGTCACATAAAACTTTACGTTCTGATTGTTTCCAATACTGTAATTGAAGCGACAAAGGAGTCATTTGTTTTTCCCTGAATTCCATAGTCAATGACAACACTAATAGCTTAGTTGATTATAGCAACCTTTGTATCTTGTAAAAGCTCAAAGCATTGCTGTTCTTTCTCCATTTGTTTTTTTTTTT